>LR738712.1:338831764-338869714 GCA_902687465.1 Secale cereale
GGGGGGGGGGGGGGGGGGACGAGGGCCTGACCCGGGCCTTCTGTTCCCTTTCTGTATTGACGTGGCAAATAGAGTAGCCCCCTGGCCTGCTGAGGCTCGGGGCCAGAGACACTGTTGGCCTGAGGCCTATGGCTGGTGCCGCGAGTGCCGGCCCCCGCAGGCACCTGCGCGCGTCTCATTCGCGCTCCATGGCCATGGGCGATGATGATGGAGGGTTGAGGGCTAAGAGCGGGGGATCTTCCTCCCGACCTTCCGCTCCTGAGCCCCCTTGTGCTAGCACCTGGTTGCACCCGGCATTCGGCGTAGCCCTGGGGTCGCCTCCTGGTGGCTCCTCGATGGCGGCGGTTCCTGAATACAAGGGGCTTCGAGGCAGAGGAGCGGCGTCGTATGCAGGGTTCAACGGATCATACCCCATGTTTCCCTCGTAGGTCGCCACGGGTCTTGACCATACGGGCGACCGGGTGTGGCTGGGGCGGCACCCGGTCCCCAACATCGTCATCTAGAAGCAGAATGGCTCGGCTCCGGTGCTGGCGGCGTCGAGGAGATCAGCCACCCTGAGGAGTAGCGTGTCGTGGCCGCTATCGAGCAACCGGCACCTTAGCAGTTCCCTTGCCACCAGTATCGCGGCCCTCATGTTCGCCATTTCGCGCCGGTCCCGTGAGCTTACCGCTGCGTGCTCGGCGGCCCGTGCTGCCGCACGGCCTTGGTGTCGAGCGGGCGGTGGGTGCTACCGGTCCTCTAGCGGCGGGTTGGTGATGCTCATCGTGTCGTCGGCCCCGATCAAGGACGGGTAGCGGCGAGTCCCGCGGCCGAAGGGCGATGCCTGAGAGGCGCGGGCGCCACAGGCTTCCGCACACGTCTGGTGCGCCTCCGCCATCGTGGTCGCGGTTTGTTAGAGCTGGGCGACACGGGGTTTTATGGATGAGAGCGGGGCGAGGTCGTCGGAGAGGCGAGATTTCGACACGCCCCCTACATGACGCGCCAAATGTCGGATTCAGGGCTCCGCAAAACCCGTTAAGTTCGAACACAGGGGCATGAACGAAGATCTCTCCCACTCTCGTCTACCTAGCGCCTCGCTCTCGTCGCGGTGGAAGGATTCAAGCAAACAACAGACAAAACGCACAAGAGTTTATCCAGGTTCGGGCCACCGCGTGGTGTAAGACCCTACTTCCTTCTTTGGTGGATTAGCCTCGGGCGAGCTGGGATACAAGCTAGTACAATGATTCCTGAGCTCAGGAGGTGAGCTCAGGAGGGTCAGGAGGCTAGTGTTCTTGCTCCTTGTGTGACGGATGAGTGTATGAGTCGGTCCCCTTTGCAGTGGGAGTTCTAGCTACTTATATAGACGGCCACGGTCCTCTTTCCCCGAAATGTTTAGGCGGGAAGGGATCCCACAACGGCCATTTTTGAGCGGGAACACAAGGACGTTCCTACCCTGACAAAAGCAGACTTCGCCTGCAAAAGGATCAGGCGATGACGCAGTGGTGGGCTCGACGATGACATCCTACTTGTCGTCCTTGCGGTCTTTAGTCTCGTTGCACCAATGAGGAAACCTTTGCCCCGCTCCTCGGGAACTTGCGGCTGCGCTGTCCCCCTTGCCCGAAATGGTAACTGCGTCGCTGGCGTGTGCTGGCACCCGCTGGCGTGGTGCGTCACGGCTGATATCACTGCCTCCTCCTGAGGAAGGCTTGGCCTTTGATTCTCCGCCCCTCCGGAGCACCTTGTTGAGGCTGCTCCTGAGGAGGTCTTGACGTCGTTCTGCTCGCGAGGCTTGGCTCCCTTGCGAGGGTCTTGGGCAGCGGGTTGATCTGCTGGGCCGTACGAGGCCGTAGTAGGAGCTCGTCACGGCCCGCAGACAGGCAAGTCTGGGTACCCTGGTTCCCAGTACACCGACAGCTTTTGTGTGGACTTGTCCTATGCTTCGAGCATCTTCTTGATTGTTTCCTGGGTTCCTAAGCACATGTAGTGTCTTTGCATTAGGTAGCAACCAAGTCTCGCGTGAATGAAAAGGGGAAGCATCGAGGAACGAGTTCACCTTGTGTCCACTTGGGGCTTGGGTAGTAGTCGTAGTGTACATGGGGATGAACGAAGGATGCTCCGCATCATCTCCCCTCCCTTGGGAAAGATCCGACCTCAGATCAAAAACCTCATCACCATGGAAACGGTAGGGGTGAACGGACTTGTAGTTGGACAAAGTTGAGGTCATGTCGCAATCCAAGTATTCCAAGGTGTCCCCGGTATGTGGTACATGCAAAATGAGCAAACACAAAGTACACTTGGAAATACAATGGTTAGCGCACACAAAGTGTCCATCATGTAAGAATGAGTCCATGTGACAAGGTACATGAAGCTTAGCAAGATGATATGGTATGAGATGTAAAGCTTTCATGTGAGCAAATTCATTTGTTGTGCACACAAAGGTAGGGTAATTGGCATGGTGCACAAAGCTACAATTTCTACCATTGTGCAAAATGATGTCATAGTGTGATGATTTATCAAGAGCATTAACATGGCCATGGGTGCTCAATATGACTATGTGATCATGCAATTGATGTTGGGCAATATGATCATGATGTATGAATATGCCATCAAGAAAGATCACAACAAATTTGCTAAGGAAATGCACAAGCTTATATATCATGTATGACATGGGAATACAAGATGTAAGAAGGCAATCATAATGTGAGTCAATCCATGCATAAGAGGCAAATTTGCGGTGAGTATGATATGTCCATGGAGCATGGCATGTGGACACACAATCAACAAATATGGATGTTTTGGTGCAATGTGTCAAAGGAGTGTTGATATACCAATGCTCGATGTCGTGGCAAGAGTGGTATACCGGTGGTGCATGCATAGGGTCCATCTTCAATGTCGGTCCTCCATCCCGTAGATGTATCATGTAGACAACAAGAAGGAAACAACAATGAAAGTATGGCCTATCCAATATGCATATGTGAGGATGGCTCACAAAGAAGGAATTCACCTTATGTATGTTCTCGAAGATGTTGGTGTCGCGCAATGTGTATGCCTTCACATGCCCAAGATGCCTCGTGATAATACCACCTTGTGAAACCTTCAAAATGAAAGAACATGACAAACACTCGGAAAAACAAATGATGTTAGTCGTAATGCAAAACCTAGCATTCGTGCGGGAAAATACCCAACAAGTGCTTGCATCATTCTTATCATAAGAAAGTACAATGGTGTGGTGCATGGTATGTAGGCATAAGATGCGAGAGCAACCAAGTGCAATAGGCTCAATCAAGCAAGTAGGCATGACAAGAAGGGTGTCAAAGTCTCCGAGATCAACAAGCATAGCACGGTTGCACTCACTATAAGTGAATATGAGAGATGCAACTATTGGAGACAAGTGACAATGATCGATGTAAATCGTGTGAATGGCATGAACATATATGTCATCAACCCAAGAAAGCAAGTAATAGCGGAACATGGGTGAAGCAACATAGCAAGCAATCATAGTGATCATGTCAAACAAGCTAGTAGTGTGAAGATGCAACGTACTAGAGATAATCATGGCAAGCATGTCATGGATGGAAATAGTAGGCATCAATAATGCACATGGCATAGCACAAGCATGAAAGCAAGATATGAGCAAAATAGTATCCATGTGTTGATGAGATGCCATATGGAAAGAGCAATGGGATATCATGACTCTCCCAACACAAGAATAAAAAATAGCATGGGGCACTAAGAAATCATGGCAATGGCTACTAGTGCCTCCACCAAGCATGCAAATACACATAGGAGTATCATAATGGTGAATCATGAGTAAATGCAAGCAAGGGTCACAATTGCATGGCAAAGTCATAGCAAGAGGCATAACATGCAAAGTGAACACGATAGTATGGGCATAATGTGACAAGTGGCAAATAGCCCATAGCCGTGTGAGAGCCAAGTAAAAGAGATGCGCGCAGTCGTTGCACAAAGAGAACGGTGGTAGGCACAATCCACGGGATACCAAATCGTCGTTGCTCTCAAGAGCTCATTTTATCAACTCATGGGATTGTGAGGTTGACAAATGTTCATGAGTACCTACAGAAAACAAAGACAAAGGAAAAATTGTGTGTGCGTGGTATATGTACACATCATCCATCATGATGCGCACGTGCATGTGTTGGTTTGCACATAATATCCAATGCTCAAATAAATGAGACGTGTGATATAGAAAGATGTCAGCCATCATGAGAGGTTTGTTGTTATGTATGGCATAATGGAGACTCAAATGGCGTAATGCATTATGACAAGTAGGTACAACATTGTTATTCATGTAATGCATATGGTGCGCACAACCATGGTAATCATGCAAGGTATGGAATGCATCAAGATCTCCTAGTATGTATGAGGAAAATATGGGGGTCTCCTCATCAGTATTATTGGAAAGTTCACATGGAAAATATTGACAACATCCAAAGCAAAGCATATTTGGAACAATGTGATCATGGCATGGTATATTAGATGAATTGTGCAAATCATGTAAAGGAAGTATGGCAATATCATCGCAAGAGAAACACATTCCAATGACCATCATGTTGTCATCTATGTCACAAGTGCAAATAGGATTCACTTTAATGGGGCATGCATAGTTACTATGTTGAGATTAAAATGATGCAATATGGGAGATCTCACTCATAGCATATGACAAGTGTAGAGGGTTCTCGTATATGATGTGACCAAAAGAAATTTCACATGATATCCTATGGAGCATACCATCACAACTAGGCAAATCAACATGCTCATCGTCATATTCATCATAAATAGGTAAGTCATGACATGAAGAAGTCGCACTAGCATGAAGCATGGGAATAGGTGTGTCAACATCATGCAAGAAATCATTGGTAAGATAGTCCACTAGTGGGACAAGAGAAGCACCTATGTTAACTTTAGAGCTCCGCTCATGTGTTTTAGGTGAGGTTGCAACTTGATGGTACCATGTGGGGGTGCATCTTCTTCCACCATGGCCATCGGTTTTTCCATTGGCGGGATGGACTCGTCGAGGGTAGGCATGTCCTCTTGTAGGAGATCTAGCACCGTAGAAAACACACTCGGAGTAGAGGTTAAGTCGTTAGAAATCATAGTGGCCTCACATGCCCTATCAACTACCTCACTCACTAAGTGTTGTGCCTCACTCACTCCCTCTTGGATGCTCTCACTCGTATGGTTGGTGGAGTCGCTCAAATGGCTCTCAACCTCATATAGGAGAAGTGGCATACTCTCATGTGTGGGGCTAGTGGTTGTCACACTCATCCTCTCAAAGGAAATGCTCTCACTGTAACATATGGTGCAGTCACTCGTATCACTCATGTGGTGGTGGCTCTCACATGTGAATTGGGGCATCTCGTCATATGTGGATGTCGAAGAGGTGTAGGTGCAATAGTCTCCATGCTCAACTTCCTCATCTGTAATGCCTCCAAAGATGAATGCCGTGGGATGTGGCAAATCATCATGCTCCTCCGAGGTCAAAGAGAAGGTCTCATGCTTGCTCTCGTAGCTTGACTCGGAGTAGGAGTCAAATATGGGTGCCGTCTTCATGGTGTCGAAGAGGTTCATGCTCGTCGCCTTGCTCGAAGGGGATGGCCCATGCTCGACCATCTTGTTGTTGTTGCTCATAGATGATCGCCTTGATGATGAAGACGTCGATGTAGGCAAACTCATGGGAAGTAGGCGAAGATGCCGTACGTCCAAAGGAAATGATGCCTTGATAGCACTTGGTGAAGATGCCGAAGTGGTGGTTGTAGCCGTAGCTCCATCATGGTGGTAGTTGTCTCGCGGTCTTCTCTCTTGCTCTTGAAGCTCGTCCTTGGCGTGAAGTAGAGCTTGATCGGACTTGTAGGTATGGGCTTGTCGAGCATCTTCATGAGGACGATGTTGTTGTCGTGCTTGAGCTCGTGGACGACTTGCGCTTGCGTCATGTTTGCGCTCCGAAGACTTGTGACATGAACGTCGCCGCCGAGAAGATGACAAAGGGGAAGAAGACTTGTAATCGACCACCAAGTGTTTGAGCTCCGCCATTTGTTTGTTGAAGGAGTCACACATGTCGTCGAATGAAGCCATTCTCCTTGTCTCGGAGTGTCGTAGTTCGATGGCGACGTTGCCCAAGCGCTCTTGCATTGCTTGTTGTAGTCCGATGGTTTTCGCGTGGATGTCATTGTTCGTGCCGTCGGTGTCGAAGACCGGATATGAAATGCCTTGCCCATCCATCACAAGACGCTAGCAAGTATGAGTGGGAGAAAGAGAAGAACTATACCAAATGTACCTTGACCGATGTTGAAGATGGATCAATGATCACTCAAATGTGGAACAAGGAAATGGCACAATTGGTACCAATTCTTGTCGGTTTCGCACACCTACCCAAGTAAAGCTTATGGTGGAGCTTGGTGAGGATAGTGGCACAAAAATTTGATGCGGAATGTTAGCAAGAGTCAACAATGTTGAAAAAGATTCACAAATTTACAAATGCAACAAGTAGACTAATAGCAAGATATGGTACACAGAAACACACACGCAAATAGATAAGTGGGGTCGTGCAACCAAGGGGTGAGCCAAAATATGGAAACCACGAAAATGCTCTTGTTGCACAACACTAGATAAATGCTAGCGCGATTGCACGATAGGCAGATACGAACTTGTGCACAACCTACTAAGCAAAATGCAACGACTTCTATCCCAAGTATGCTATATGTATGGTATTCCGGTGGTATGATCAAAAATGATCGAGTATGACAATCTTAATGTAGTATGATGCTATGGTTCTTGCTTAAAAGCTCTTTTCTTATATTTTTCTTTTGTGCTTAAAAACTTGTTTGGCGCTTTCTCTTTTGAGCTCTTTTCTCATGCAAAACTTCACGAACCAAGATAGCAATTGGTATATGCTATGACAACCTTGTGTCACAAGAGATGATACCAAGATATGCACCACAGTGACATGGTATGTATGCTATGGGAAGTATGATCACTAATGTGCACAAGTCACGTTGCCGACAATACTAAAATGGCTAGTCTCGATAGGTAAGTGACGCAAAAATGGGATGCGGGTTAACAATGCAATTGCAAGCGAATATACAAAAGGAAGGATACCACAATACCAAGTTGATATGGAGGTTATCGTCCGTGGCGATGATGAGTGGCGGTGTTCTTGATGTAGTTACCAAGATGATGGAGGCTTGTCCCTAAGTAGCCGAAACACCTTAGGAAACGGAAAAACTACGAACTCAAAATCTCAAATGTCAAATGGTGGTTGCGGAATTGTTATTGGAAACCCAGTCAAAATGGGTTATGGTGGTGGAAGTGTATGATAAGCTATACACGGTGTCAGAGTTTAAGTCACGGTCCCTAATTAGCCGAAACACCAAGAGATACAAGCCACAACTCAAACAAGCTCAACAAAATCGGGTTAGGTTCGGCTGGCGGAAATGTATAGTGGACAATGGGTATGCGGAAATGGTGGTGGTAATTGTTGAAGAAGCAATTGTCCCTAAGTAGCCTAAACACCTTAGGAGACTCAAATCACTACTCAAGCAACCACAAATGCGATGTGGAACAAAATGGGTTAGGTTGCGGAAGGCTATGGTGGCTATGCGGATGATATGGTGGAAGGCCTACGCAAACTTGCCAAATTTGACAAAATTTGATAGAGCCAAATGCTGATGGTAGTATTTTTCTGGTATGGGGATGTCAAGAGCTTCGAAACGAGCTAAAGAACGTTCAAATCAGAGTTCGGATAAATTAGTTATGACCAAAACAAAAATCAGCCGAAATGGGAATCCACAGGTACCGGACGTCCGGAAAGTGACGGATGTCCGGTGGCCGGACGTCCGGTCGGCTTGGAAATCCAGTAATTTCTTCTGTATAGGTGGTTTTGGTTGTCTGGTGGATGACGGACATCCGACGCTTCCTGAGGGTCCGCACGTCCGGTAAAACGCCGGTCATCCGGTGGGTCGGGGTCAACGCGAGATTTGAGCTTCGGGACGCGATTTTGAGCGGAATTTGATGATTTTGGGATCGAAATTGATGATATTTCGTGGGTGAAAGATGTGGAAACTTGGGGAAATGCTAGATCCACTTGAAACCAAGCAAATCTATGGCTCAAAATCAACAAAACATCATCAAACCAACAAATCACAAAAAAAATTGGGGCTATTTTTGGTGGGATTTTCCAAATTTAGGATGAAATCACACAGAACAAGGGTAGAAAACGGTGGAGGGGGCTCCAAATTCATGAGAAACCTTGCTCTTGATACCATATGATGTAGGGTGGAACCCTAGATGGCCGATCTTTCACGAAATGGAGGGGATCCCCCGATGAACACGAAGAACGCGAGAGGGGAACACGAGAGAATCACTCAAACCAACAAGAACAAGTCACACATATGCTAGATCCTCGAAACACAAAGAGATACAAGATCCATGATCAACAAGGGACGAGACAAAGGGTAACCGGTTCTTCTCCGTGAGGAGGTCTTGGGGTATCCCGCGGGATCTTCTCCGTGAAGGAGGTCTTAAATCCGTGTGGATCTTCTCCGTGGAGGGGCCGTAGTCACTCACAAGGAGATGAACCACTGGTGGATGAGCAAAGCTCTGTCTCAAATGAGCTAAACCTAAGAAAACCCTAACTAGGAGGAGGTGGAGAAGTATATATAGTCTAGGTCCACGAATGGGTAAGTGGGAGAGGGATACATGGGCTTGAGGCCTAATACACTATGCGCAGACAGGGGCTGGATGTCCGGGCGGGGGCCGGATGTCCAGGCCTTCCTGAGACGCCGAATGTCCGGGCACTGGGGCTGGATGTTCGAGCTGGCATGGTCCAGCTTCTATGATGGGCGCCGGATTTCCGGGCTGGCGCCGGATGTCCGGCCCGACGCGGGGTGCCGGATGTCTGGGGGTCGGCCAAATGTCCGGCAGCTGTAGCTCCGCGGCGACTCCACTTGAGGTACTTCTTTATCCGCTTCTGTGTGGACTTGTCCTATGCTTCGAGCATATCCTTGGTCGTCTCCTCGGTTCCTAAGAACATGTAGTGTCTTTGCATTAGGTAGCAACCAAGTCTCACGTGAATGAAAAGAGGAAGCATCGAGGAACGGGTTCACCTTTTGTCCACTTGGGGCTTGGGTAGTAGTCGTAGTGTACATGGGGATGAACGAAGGATGCTCCGCATCATTACACTTACCATTACCACCCTAGCCTGCCGTATTATGCTGCTGCCCCTTTGTATTGCCGCTCTTCTTCCCCTTACCAGCCTTCTCTTCATCAGATCCAGGGTCTTTGGTGCTATCAGAGTCGGCATACTTGAGCAGAGCTGCCACGAGCTCCCCCATATCATTGCAGTGGCGCTTAAGCCGTCCAAGCTTCTGCTTGAGGGGGAGGAAACGACATTTTTCTCCAACATCAGAATGGCTGAACCGACATTGATAATATCTGATGAGTGGATAATAGTTGAGATTCAGCGCACCCAATGGGTTGTTTATTTGCCCTCACCTTGGACACAAGAATCCAAATCCAGGATTGACATAGGCTGCTTGCACGTGTCTTTGAAATTTTGGATAAACCGGGCTTTCAGCTCCGCCCATGACCCAATGGAGTTGGCGGACAACCCTTTCAATCAAGTGCGAGCCAGCCCATCCAACATCATGGTGAAATACTTAGCACAAGCGGCATCGCTAACATCCAACATCTCCATGGCCATATCATAACTTTCAATCCATGCTTCAGGGGTTTGATCTGCTGTGTAATTAGGCACCTCGCGAGGACCCTTGAAATCCTTCGGCTAGCGCTCATTACGTAGTCCCAGCACTAAACAGGGCACAACCAATGTCTTAGAGGTTACGCCCACCTCCAAAGAAGCTGACGGATAAATTGGAGAATATTGATGAGCCGCCAGCTCGGCCTCCCGATGCGCTCTGCCCTAATCCACCAAAGTCTGAGCATTGACACTGCCATGCCTCGGGTCATGCCCACGAGGCTGGTTACGGGGTTGTTTACTGCTTGAAACTGCTGGTGAGTCGATGTGCGTGCTATAACTCTGGCTTGGACGAGGGGTTGAGTGAATCCGCTCGCGACTGTAAAATAAGCCGCCTGTTGAGCCACAGTTGTCTGAAGAAACTCTCTAGCCCTCCGTGTCTCTATCGCCGTTGGAGACTCGCCTTCACCTGGTAGAGCCACAAATCGCATTGCCGCATCAATAATATTGTCCAAAGGGTTAGAATAATGACCCGAAGGTGTCAGACCATGCTGAGGTGGAGTATTATTAAAATGCGGCGGATCCGTCACGCGCGCCTGGACCGACACTCCAGTCACAGGCGGTTCAACTGCCCGGTTCACCGCCGGCGGGTCACTCGTCCCCGCTCCAGGCATGTTGTAGAGGTTCCTTGCCTCGTAAACCAGGGGCAAACAAGTCTGGTGCCTCCTCCTCATAATCTCATTTGAGGCGTTTTGATCCAAGGTGAGCTGGAAAGAGTCTGCCTAAATTTGTTGCGCCTGAGCCTCTAAAGCAGTACGCTCCGTAGCCATCCTAGCGTTCTTCGCTGCCAGTTCCTCCTTAGCTTGAGCTATCTCATCCCGTCACTTTGCAACGTCCATCTTATGTTGCTCTTGATTATCTGGGGTTATCTCCATCCCCATCAACGTCGTCAAAGCCTCCAACAACTCTGTCAAAATCTGAGCCAGTGGGCGCGCAGAGCTGCCAGCACCAGCCACCGCCGCAGCCGCTAAGCCAGACGACATAGCTGTGGCGGTTGTCGAACCGAGTGCTGGCTACGTGCCGGCCATAAAGATTGCCACCCTGTTCGGCGGCTCATAGGGGTCTGGAATACTATCGCCATCGGAACAGCCCCCAAGACGGCCAACCTGCAGCTGATACAATGAATTAGTCTCACCAGTGGATGACTCACCATAAGAGCAGATAGCCATCTCACCGGTAGACATAGATCCTTCCTCGCCTTCTGCCCCATGGATGAAACCAACAAAGGTGTGCTTCACAGCGGGCTGAACCTGGGCGGGTCATGCACGCTGAGCCGTCTCGATGATGTCGGTGCAGATGTCCGGCTCAGGGCCCGGTTCGCCGATCTTGCCGATGAAGACGTGGATTCCACCGAAGGGGACTCGGTACCCATATTCAGTTGAGCCGGCCTTGGGTCCCAAGCCTGCATCGTCGATGTAGAGCTTGCCGCGACGACTCTTGGTCATCCGGCCCATAGCGTATCCCTTGATCCCTTCGAAGTTTCCCTTCAAGTACTCGAAACCACCGTGCGCATGCCCCACGGCGAGTGCCAACTGTCGTGGGATTGTCACAGCAGATGTCCTACCGTAAGGACTTAGTCATGGAGCCATCACGCCTAGGTTAGCTTAAAGCGGTTAATCGGGACAAAGGACATAGAGAGTTTATACTGGTTCGGCCCCTTGCGGTGAAGGTAAAAGCCTAATCCAGTTTGAGGTGGCATTGCTAGGGGTTCGATTACCAGGGAGCGAATAAGCTTGGCCTAGTTCTCAAGCTTTTGTTTCTTGCCCTAAATCGCTGCCGGGTTGTCCCTTTATATACACAGGTTGATGCCCGAGAGCTCATGGAGTCCTGGTCGGCTCATGCACAACGTGTCTGGCTCGGTGACTAGTTACACTTGCCTTACAGTACAAGTCATACATATATGGCGGTTCACTCTCATGGGCCTTGAATCACCTTTGGGTCTTGGGCCGTTGACGGGCTCGTATGATCTGCCATCTCCATTGGTAAGTCGCGGGTGGTATTACCCGGCCCCTCCTGGGCGGTTTATAACCGGTAGTTATATCCTCAGCACCCTTCATATAATTGATAACATATGGAAATGACTCAATGAATTCACTCCACTTAGAATGACGCTTGTTCAACTTAGTTTGACCCTTAAGAGACTTAAGTGTTTCATGGTCCGTGTGAAGAATGAACTCATGAGGGTGGAGGTAGTGCTCTAGAACACCCAAGACTCTCACTAAAGCATATAGCTCTTTGTCATAGATGGGGTAGTTAAGTTGCGCTCCAAAAAGTTTTTCATGAAAGTTTGCTATGGAGCACTTCTCTTGCATCAACACACCTCCTATGCCATTTCCACTAGCATCACAATGTACCTCAAAAGGTCTATCAAAATTGGGTAAAGCAAGCAAAGGGGCATGCGTAATAAAATTCCTGAGCTCATTAAACGCGGTATCTTGTGATGGTCCCCAAACAAAAGGTGCTTTCTTCTTACTCAAAGCATGTAAAGGTGAAGCAATGGTGCTAAAATCCTTCACGAAATTTCTATAAAATCTGGCTAAGCCAAGGAAACTATGCCCTTGTTGTAAGTTTTTGGGTTGGGGCCAAGTTTTGATAGCTTCGATCTTGGTTTCATCTACATGCACACCCTTGTAAGAGACAAAAAATCCTAGAAAAATAAGTTTGTCTACACCAAATTTGCATTTCTCTATGTTAGCATAGAGTTTCTCTATAAGAAGAGTTTGCAATATGGTTGTAAGAAGAGTCACATGATATGTCGGCATTCTAGGAACCAGGGTACCCAGACTTGCCTGCCTGCGGCCCACCGCGTGGCTCCACCAGCAGCCTGGTACGACGCATCTTTATCATCGGCAAGACAAGACCCTTGCGAGGGGCCAAGCCTCGCGAGGTAGACGATGCAGAGACCTCCGAAGGAAGCGGCCTCCTTAGGCAGCCTCTTGAGGAGCAGAGTTTCCTATGCAAGCACCCACCTCGTGAGGATCAAGTGATGCAAGCCATGACGACCAAGGCCAGGCGGGCGCCAGCGGGCGCAGAGTAGCAAGTTTCCACTTTGGTGCTAAGAAGGCAAGCGCAGTCGCGGAGTCCCGAGGAATCAGCCAAAGGTTTCCATTCTGGTGCAACGAGACCAAGACCACTAGTACGGAACGACTGATGTGATCGCCGGGCCCACCACGGCGTTACGGCCAGAAGCTTTGTAGGCAAAGACGACCTTTCGTCAGGATAAGACGTACTTCTTGTCCCCTTTCAAATTGGCCGCTGTGGAATCCCTTCCCGCCTTCATTTTCGGGGAAGAGGACCAAGGCCACTATAAATACAGCCTAGCCACCACCGTAGGAGGGGATCGGATCCGGAAGGAGAGAAACCTAGAACCCTCACTAGCTCTCACCCAAGAATAGACCTCCTAAGGTTGTTCTTCCCCTTGTACCAGTTCATCCACAGCCCTCCGAGAGGCTAATCCACCACAAAGCAGGAGTAGGCTCTTACACCGCAAGGTGGCCCGAACCTGGGTAAACTGTTGTGTCGCTTGTCTTTCTTATTCATCGATCTAGGACGTGAGAGTGATAACTAAGCCTAGAGAGGTTGAGTTCTTCGCACACGCCCCATAGTTCGAACCTTCTTGGGTCTGCGGAGCCCTAAATGCGACATTTAGTGCGCCAGGTAGGGGTGTGTCGAAGGATCGCCTCCCCGTCGACCGCGCTACATCCTCACCGCTCGGCCCCCATGGCAGGCACCGTTCCGCCCGCTGGACCGCCGGGCGCTGAGGGGCGTTGCGGGCCCCCGGGCTCTCTCCCCTTCCTTGCGACGAGTGCAGTGGCCACCGAAGTTCAGACCGGCGTTGTCGCCGCGATACGATAGCGTGGCAGACCCCGTGGGATTCCTCCAGGTGCACACGTAGGCCATCTAGGAAGTCGGGGGTGACGACAAGGTTATGGAAAACTGGCTCCCTATGGCCCTTGTGGGTGAGCCGCGCGCCTGGTTTCTCAACTTGCTGCAGTCTTCGGTGGCCTCCTGGGAAGAGCTGTGCAGCTTGTTCATCACGCGCTTCGAGGCGCCGGCACCCCATGCAGTCGTAGCACTCCTTGGTGGTTCATGGGCGCCAGGCTCGGGCCGCCATGTCAAGCAGTTCATTCGCCAGGTGGGAGCCGCGCAGTCACCTACGGGCTGGGCGAGCCCCAAAGCCGACCTCACCTTCGACTCCAGGGACCACCCCAAAACCACGGTCGGCGCTGGTGCGCTTCCTATGCTATGCACCCCCTATCTGCAATGTGGCGATCACCAAGAGGGCGTCCCGAAGATAGCCTCAGGAGCCCGGCGTCTTCGAGGAGTGGCTTCTCAAGCCATCAGCATCTTCCCCTGCTGCGGGGTCGGCACTGCCTCGGGAGGAGCTACCCCCGGCACCCTCCTCGGGTGCCCCAGCCCGCGGCCTGACATTGGGAGCCCGCCTGCTCCTTGCGCTCGAGCCCCAGGAGGGATGCTGGATCGAGGAGTTCAAGGAGTACTTGCTCAGGGCGCCTTGCTGGAGAAGGAGGAAGACGCAGAGCATGTGGCCCGCGAGGCCACCGCATACTGCATCAAAGATGGGGAGCTTTACCGAAAGCGTTTGAACGATGTCTCTCTATGTGCATCTCCAAGGAGCAAGGGTGCGAGCTGCTGGCCGACATACATGGTGGGGACTGCAGGCATCACTCCTCATCTCGCACCCTTGTGGGGAAAATGTTCCGCAGTGGATTCTACTGGCCCATGGCGCTCAACGATGCCACTGAATTGGGAAGAACTTGTGAGGCTTGTCAATTCCATGCTAAGCAGATCCACCAGTTGTCTCAGGGCCTCCAGACCATCCCACTCTCACGGCTATTCGCGGTCTAGGGATTGGATATCCTGGACCCGTTCCCTCGGGCGCCTGGGGGCTACCGCTACCTCTACGTCGCCATCGACAAATTGGGCGAAGGTGGAGGCCGGCTGCACCATACTAGGTGGCTCAGCCATCAAGTTCATCAAGGTCCTTGTGTGCCGCTTCGGGGTCCCCAACCGCATCATCACTGACAATGGCTCTCAGTTCACGAGCAACATTTTCAAAACATATTGCGCTAACCTTGGAACGAAGATATTGATGTAGGGTGGAACCCTATGTGATGATATTTTCACACTTGGAGGCGAAAAAGAGGAGGAACACAAGAGAAATCACTCAAACAAACCAGAAATCACACATCCACTAGGATAGCACACATGAGATCCACAAGTATACAATGCCAATCCAAGGAAACAAGTACACAAAGGTAAAGTTCTTCCCAAATCCCTAGAGAGATGAGGTCTTGATGATCCTATGAACGGGATCCTTCTCTTCAGAAAGAGGTTTTGTAATCCACAAGGATTCTTCTCCTAGGAGGTCTTGACTCTCCGAGATGGAGTGGATACAAGGAGTAAAGATCTCAAATATCTCAATATACTTTGCTAACCCTAACACATGTTCTAGATGCAATATATATAGCCTTGGGAAGGTATGTGACGCCCCAAGACCGATGATCCAAATGCCTTCCATGTTTTCTGAGTTTCGTCTTGTGTTTTATTTTGCTTGTTGCATTTCATCATGGCATCATGTGCATTGCATCCGCATGTTTTCATAAAACTCGTAGCCGTTCAAGGTTGTTGTTTCTTACTTGTCTCGGTTGACCTTCTCTCAGACCAACCGGACCTTTCTCGTCTCTCTTGTCTTCTCTATGGCCCCTTTGTCTTTGTCGACCTCTCTCAGACCCCCTTGTGCGCGTCCGAAAACTTCCCCGAACCGGGTTGTCGTTACCGATGGGTCTGGATCATCCCCAAACATCCCTAAAACATCTTAGATTTCTCTTTTGGACTACCTAACCTATTTATCTCGACCGCCCGATCTAAATCGGAGGGTCCAAATAGCCCTAACCTACCACTCGCTACAAATAGTGGACAAACCCTAACTTCTAGGGAGATGTCCCATCCCGGCCGCCACCCCACCAAATCCTCTTGGGATCCCCTCCCAATCCAAACCAGTCTCCTTGAGTTACCCTGCTACCCAATACCAATCCAACGAGAGCCTTTGTCCAGCTCCCTCCATTCCATGGACGCGTCCACGTCCGTGCACGTAGGAGCCCGAGCTCCCAACCAAGGAGGCCGCAACCCACCTCGTTATCATTTGCCTCCACCAGTCGCACCGGCGATCTATGTTGCCGGACCACCGGATTTCCTTCCTCACCTCGTCTCCCTGCGTCGCCGTGCAACCCGCGTCCCCGAGCACCTCTTCCTCGCTGCCCAACGGCGCCGCCGACCAGCAACACCAGCTCCTCGCCTACCCTCCTCTTTCTTCCTCCTCCCTCCCTCTCTGTCTCTCATGCCTCTCTCTGCTCTCTTTGTCATTCAAGCAGGGACGCCATGGATGTCTCCCCGAGCTCCAGTTCGCCTCGCCGTCGCCGGGAACCGATGCTTCGTGGCCGGATCCGTCGAGCTCTGCCCCTGCCCGACCTCCTCCGCCTGCTGCAGCGCCGGAGTCCGCCAGCACCATCGATGCCCTGCTTCCCCTGCATCCCCTGCTTCAGGTCGAGGAGCGCTCTACAATGCTCGACCGTGCGTTGACTGCGCCCGCCTCGTGCGTGGGTCACCTGCTGGCCTCCAGGTCTGGCCCAGCCAACGCCTTCTTCACCGACTCGGGCCTTAGCCCATGGGTGAGCAGACACCCAGCCCCCTATTCCTATTGGGCCAGCTAATTATCCGTAGAACAACAATTTTATAGAAAAGTCCCTCTAGATCATGCATTTAATATCTCACAAACCATGCATCATATATAAAAACTTTATACATGAAAAATGCTTAGAATTTTGTGTAGATTAATAATATCCCACTTTCTTCCCTTTTTAAAAATGTTTAACTTGCTGCTTAGCTAGGTTTGTCCAAATGACATGCTAAAATGGTTTAATTCATAACTAAATAAACTTTATATGCTTTTGGGGTAGAAAAATGAGTAGAATAACATGGTGCATTTACTTTTCCTATTTAACAACAATAAAATTATGTAGTAGGCAGAACAATACTGAATTCAAAATATGCACATGGGGTTTTATCGGAATTGTTGTTTGTTTTTTGGCCCCATTTAAATGCCTATATAGCTAGTTTACTTAAGCTTCACCTCTTGCCATGTTAACAAACATTTAATCTTGTCTTGTAAATAAACAAAAGTCAACTAATAATTAGATGTGGTGTTTCATCAATATGCAACTCATTACATATTGAGCTCCACTTAACTTGTAGTTTTGTTTGTGCACTTTGCCATGCCATGCATATTTAAACCGGACACGCATCATACTTGTTTGTGCATGATGCCATGTTTATGCTTGTGTGTTTACCATGTTGTTTGCTTCTTTTCGGTTGCTTCTCTCATTAGATTCGGTTTCGTTCCGGAGTTGTGAGGATTTGTTCGACTACTTCATGGACTCGTTCTTCTTCTTCGCGGGATAACATGCAAGATGACCGTTCCCCGATATCACCTCTATCTTTGCTTTGCTAGTTGTCTCACTCTATTAGATATGCCTCGATATCTATTCTTGTCTTGTCAGCCTCCTATGTTGCCACGAAACACTCTAACCGCCTTCCTAGCAAACCGTTGATTGGCTAAGTACGCTTTTGCTCAGCCCCTCTTATAGCATTGTTAGTTGCAGGTGAAGTTGGAAGATTGCTCTATGTTTGAACTTCTTTATTGGGATAACACAATATATATCTTATTTATAATAATGCACATATATATTGGTAATGGGTGGAAGGCTTGGCCTTTTGCTTGCTGTTTTGTTCCACTCATGCCGCCTTAGGTCCCGATAAACCGATGTTATGTTCCTTGATTTTGCGTTCCTAACACGGTTGGGGTTTATGAGCCCCCCTCCATAATTCGCAGTGCTTAAAGCTTTTCCAGCAAGGCCCAACTTTGGTACTACATTTGCCTAACAACTAAAAAACTTGCATAGGGGGTAATTAACCCGAATTATTAATCAACAACCCGGACCAGTGCTCCTCATGAGTGTTGGTACAAACTGGGCGGACTGCGGGGCCACCTTGGGAAACCCGAGGGCTGGTATATACCTGTAGGCTGACCTATCTGGTCGTGGCCTTAGATAAGCTACGTGCGGCTACTATTAGGTGTCGGCACGCAGGGAGGTCTTGCTGGATTAGTTTTACCTTTGTTGAAATATCTTGAGCGTGGGATTCCGAGAATACTCGGGTCTTCCCAACATGGAGTTGCGACTCCGCGGCTCGTGAGCTTGTGATGGGCTAAGTTGGGACACCCTTGCAGGGTTATGAACTTTCTAAAGCCGTGCCCGCGGTTATGCGGCAGATGGGAATTTTTTAATATCCGATTGTAGATAACTTGACAACATATCCTTAAGAATACACTACCTGTGTGAGTAACCGTGAGGATATCTTTTTGAAGGGGTTTCCAGAAAGTGAACACGGTGGGGTTATGCATGAACTTGAGTAGCTAGGATCACTTATTGATCATCTTTGACGACCTTTGGCACATATCCACATCTCGCTCTGACTTCGTAAGCTAGTTGCTTAGTGCTTGCTGCAACCACTTTATTACCTCTCCACACCTATAAGGCTTTGATAGTTTTGATACCCGGGAATGGGATTGCTGGGTCCTTGTGACTCACGGATTACAACACACACCAGATGCAGGTACAACTGAGTACGCCGCAGGGGATGGACAAGAACTTCACTGGGAGTTCGATGAAGAGCGTGGCCGTATGTATGTGACATATCCCGACGATCAGTAGTGGTTCCTACTAGGGGCAATCATGACTTGTGGTTGTGGTATCTTTTCTCGTTTGATTTCGTCCGTAGACGGACCCTGTGTTATTTGGATGAATGTATGAATGTTGAATTAATTGTGTGACGTGGCAAGTGTAAGCCAGCTATTTATCTCTTTTATCCCTGCTCATTACATGAGTTGTGCAAAGATACCATGCTTGAGGTCATTCCAGAATACGATTATGTCTCTAACTCGTGCCTCGACACGTAGGAGCTATAGTCGCATCCTGGGCATTACAATTTGGTATTCAGAACCTTCTCCGACCTAGGAGCCCCCTGATTAATCGAACCGTTGTCGGTTGAGTCTAGACACACACACAAAAATGTTTTGAGTCCTATATATATATCGGAGAGTAGGATTTATTTTTACTCCTCATCCCCTTCGTCGCTCTGGTGAGGATTCCTGACGTTGTTTTAACATCACTATCCTCAATTTTCACACAAAATATATTTAGGATCACACGGGTATTGTTTGGATTGTTTCGATATCTTTGTGATGAGAATTCTGTCTTGGTGGCTCCCGTCTGTTTAGGTTGTGTCCCGGGGAGTTGAGCTCTGAGGTATTGTCGTCCCATTGTGTATCGTTGCAGTTCTAAAATACCAGAGTGCGGCCGACATCGAAAACTCTTCTATGCGTGTCTAGTGCTGAGATAACCCCGACGTCACCCAGTACTGGAGGGATAGTTCGGGAGTATTGCCACATCTAGTATAGCGGACGCGTTTCGAAGGTCCGAGGTAAACAGTTTCCGAAGGTGCCTGGTTATGTGTTGACGGATGGATACAACTGGATGTAGGTATTGCTAGTTGGGTGAGATATCGTTCTTCCCCCGTATCCCCAACACCAGATTGCATAACTGAAAAGCTTTGGGAATTAATAGGTGGGATTCAAGTAGCTCTTAGGTAATGTTCCAACGGGTGCATGATATGAGGTTAGGGTTCAACATCTAGTGGAGAGGTTATCATGGGTGTTGTAATACTAGGGGGTTGCATCTTAAAGGATCCTTGGCTAATCCGGGGATTGCAAGGCCCTTTGTAACACGTGCCATGGGGCATCAGCACGAACATGTGGGACGAAACCTCTATTATGTATTTGTTCCATATGTTACCTTGTTGTTTTAATCTATCATTTTTGTTTTCCCAAGTGGCTTCTCGACAAGTTGATGTGTCCATTAAGCTATGGAATTCATTCGTTCTATTCTCTATTCGAATGATATTGTGAAGATTATGTGCAACATATCTATCCTTTGTTTTTGTTTTGAGTAATGGTATTCGAGTTGCTTCGATGTCAAGTGTTGATTCCATACCTTTCCTAGTCGGTGTTCTCATATTTTTATGGGAGTGCTAATCCTTCTTGATCATCAAGATTGTCATGTTAAATTCTTTTTCAACCGGCATGCTTCTCTTTAAGTTAACCGATCCTTTCAATATGTGCAAGACCAATTCTTGATTTTTCTCAATGATGTCCATTTCGTTCGTACCAAGTTGTCTTTGTTTTTCCCCACCCTCCCACCCTTCTTCTTCTCGGAGCCATAAATTCTCAAATGAATTATCCATTTTATTCATGTGATGTTTCTTCATTCTTTTTGTTCAATGTCCTTATCCGGTGATTCTCATGAAGAAGCTAAGGAAGCTTCATTTTATCATTCTCCGTTCTCGTTCCTTCTCCGGTGGACTAAATCCAAGTTTCGGTGATGATCATATCTCTTCTTCTTGTTTCACACGATTTCCCATGTTGGAATTTATTATCCAAGGCTCTCTTATTTATTCAACTCTCTCTATTCATATCCGGAGGGTACAAGATATCTCAAAAGATTTGTGTTTCCATTCTTAATCTGTTCAAGCTGTCTTGAGGTTGTTATCTTATTCAGACCATTTAACTCAATCGGTGCAATATCTCTTAAGCAATCTTTTTCAACTGTGATTTCTTTTGAGTGGGCCCTAACCCATAGGTCTTTTTCTAGGATCTTACCTGACTCTTCTAATTTTTCCAGAGTTATACTCAAATTCTTTTCAAAGTGTGATGTAAGAATGATTTCCTTCAGTGACATGCCTTCTCCAAGATTGTCTCCGATTATTTTCATCTTTAGCTCTACCTTTCCCCTTTTCATTCTTCCAGGGTATCTCAAAATTCTTCATGGTATTTCTTGTTGTTCTTCTCAACATATGAAGACCCAAGAAGAGTTTTCCTCTAAATCTTTTCTTACACATCCAGAATATGTCATGAATTCTTTCCATTGTGATCCTCTGAAGGCCATCATTTCAGAAGGTTTCTTCGTTCTCAGTTTTCAACGTCGTCCACCAACTATTCTTAATTGATGCCTCTTCGTTCGTCTCCATAGTCTTATGGTGGTTCGTTGAAAAATTCATTTTCCTTTGTCATCATATCAATTCATTCGTTCTTGATGAAATCCTACTGGTGATTCATTGAATACTTTCTCAAGATTGTCTGAGATCTCTCTTTAATTCTTTGCAACGGGAATAAGTAGTATGCAAATCCATTGCTTCTCATCAATTTAATTGATTGAGGATAAGCATAACATAATTCTTATTATTTTCATCAAGTTGATTTATCCCTTCCTTTTGGAACTTGTTCACGAGGAATAAATTCTTGTTTTCATGTCGTTCGTCTTGTCTCCCGGTGTTCTAAGCTCTCTCAATTTTCTCATCGCGAAGATCCATCTAAATCATTGCAAGGCGTCACTCTTATTCTTTTCATCCTTCACTTCTCATCCTTTTGTTACCAAGTTCTTCATGGTGGTTCATCAAGGATTTAATGCATTCTTCAAATGTTCTCCAATATTCTTGTTGAAGGAGCTCAAGTATTCTTCTTCTTGCATTTTGAAGTGCAATTCTTGCTCGCTTATCTTTTCAGGTGGTCTTATGTCATTCTTGACAATTTACCTTCGTGTTTCATGATTCACAAGTTATCAAGAATGAGTTATTTAAAACCATCATTTCTCCTTCTTGAGGAGATCTTTGCACCCTTCAATCTCTTTGTCGGAGTAATCTTTGATTGTATTTCACCTAAAAGCTTTCCCTAAGGATTGTTACTATTGTGGTGCTTATAAATGGCCCAAATTCTTCATTTATCCTCTCAGTGAAAGAAGTTTTCATCTCTTCATTGATCTCTATCAACAATTGGTTTCTGTTAGTGGTCGGTTGTCACCTCATAATTTTGAGATGTTTTCCATAATTCCACAACAAGCTTATTCTTTTGTTGTTGATTTTTCCAACAACTCCATTCAATCCTTCTTTCTAAGATTGTTTTCAAATTCATTTGCGGTAGAAGTTATCATTTTCTTCTACTTTCTTTCTTCCTAACGAACTAGCTTCTATTCTTTCGTTCCGGAGGTATTGTGGTCTCGATCTCTTCGTCCCGTCATCTCGTTTGATTAAGATCATGTTTTTTTCCTTTCTGGTCCATTTAACGAGAGTGTCGTGTCCTCCATTCAAGTTCTCTCATCCTATCAATTTTTCCTCTCTTTTCAACTGGAGTGATGTCTGAAATCATAGTTTCGGAGGCAGTGTGTTGTTGATTTCATCAAGTATCATCCCATCTCCTCAAGTTCATGTTGAATTCCTTTCATTTCAGTCAGAATGATGTAAAAATTCTTTCGTTCTTATTCCTTCTATAGCTTTATTCAACCAGAGTGGTTTAAATTCTTCCATGATCCGTGAGCTCGTGTTTCATGCCTTTCAACCTACAAGGTTCTCCTAGTGTTCCTTGTTCCTCTTTTCTAACGGAGTGTTTTCATCTTCGTTCATCTCCGTTGTATTCTTCTTTCAATTTGGTCAACCTCTCAAGTTCGTGGTTTCACTCGTTTGTCAAAGAAGCAACTTTGTTTTACCTCTTCCTTTTCCTCTTCTATCCGGTGCCATCTTCAGGATCGCGGGTCGAGATCCTCTGTTAGTGTGGGAGAGTTGTGATGCCCCAAGACCGACGCTCCAAATGCCTTCCATGTTTTCTGAGTTTCGTCGTGTGTTTTATTTTGCTTGTTGCATTTCATCATGGCATCATGTCCATTGCATCCGCATGTTTTCATAAAACTCGTAGCCGTTCGAGGTTGTCGCTTCTTCCTTGTCTCTGTTGACCTTCTCTCATACCAACTGGACCTTTCTCTTCCCTCTTGTCTTCTCTGTGGCCCCTTTGTCTTTGTCGACCTCTCTCAGACCCCCTCGTGCGCGTCCGAAAACTTCCCCGAACCGGGTTGTCGTTACCGATGGGTCCGGATCGTCCCCAAACATCCCTAAAACATCTTCGATTTCTCTTTTGGACTACCTAACCTATTTATCTCGACCGCCCGATCTAAAGTGGAGCGTCCAAATAGACCTAACCTACTACTCGCAGCAAATAGTGGACAAACCCTATCTTCTAGGGAGATGTCCCAACCCAGCCGCCACCCCACCAATTCCTCTTGGGATCCCCTCCCAATCCAAACCAGTCTCCTTGAGTTACCCTGCAACCCAATACCGATCCAACGAGAGCCTTTGTCCAGCTCCCTCCATTCCATGGACGGGTCCACGCCCGTGCACGTAGGAGCCCGAGCTCCCAGCCAAGGAGGCCGCAACCCACCTCGTTGTCGTTTGCCTCCACCAGTTGCGTCGGCGAGCTATGCCGCCGGACCACCGGATTTCCTTCCTCACCTCGTCTCCCTGCGTCGCCGTGCAACCCGCGTCCCCGAGAACCTCTTCCTCGCTGCGCAACGGTGCCGCCAACCAGCAACACCAACTCCTCGCCTCCCCTCCTCTTTCTTCCTCCTCTCTCCCTCTCTGTCTCTCATGCCTCTCTCTTCTCTCTCTGTCCATCAAGCAGGGACGCCATGGATGCCTCCCCGACCTCTAGTTCGCCTCGCCGTCGCTGGGAACCGAAGCCCTGCGACCGGATCCGTCGAGCTCCGCCCGTGCCGGACCTCCTCCGCCTGCTGCCGCGCCGAAGCCCGCCCGCACCATCGATGCCCTGCTTCCCCTCCCCTGCTTCGCGCGTGGATCGCCTACTGGCCTCGAGATCTGGCTTAGCCAACACCTTCTTCACCGACTCGGGCCTTAGCCCATGGGTGAGCAGACCCCCAACCCCCTATTCCTATTGGGCCAGCTAGTTTCAGCTCGTGTCTTCGTTTTTTCTACCTTGGGCGATTTTGCTAATTATCCGTAGAACAACAGTTTTACAGAAAAGTCCCTCTAGATCATGCATTTAATATCTCACAAACCATGCATCATATGTAAAAACTTTATACATGAAAAATTCTTAGAATTTTGTGTAGATTAATAATATCCCACGTTCTTCCCTTTTTAAAAATGTTTAACTTGCTGCTTAGCTAAGTTTGTCCAAATGACATGCTAAAATGATTTAATTCATAACTAAATAACCGTAGCTGCGAATTTAATAAACTTTATATGCTTTTGGGGTAGAAAATGAGTAGAATAACATGGTGCATTTACTTTTCCTATTTAACAACATTAAAATTATGTAATAGGTAGAACAGTACTAAATTGAAACTATGCACATGGTGTTTTACCGGAATTGTTGTTTGTTTTTCGGCCCCATTTAAATGCCTAGATAGCTAGTTTACTTAAGCTTCACCTCTTGCAATGTTAACAAACATTTAATCTTGTCTGTAAATAAACGAGAGTCAACTAAATAATTAGATGTGGTGTTTCATCAATATGCAATGAGTTGCATATTGAGCTCCACTTAACTTGTACTTTCGTTTGTGCACTTTACCATGCCATGCATATTTAAACTAGACATGCATCATACTTGTTTGTGCATCATGCCATGTTTATGCTTGTGTGTTTACCATGTTGTTTGCTTCTTTCCGGTTGCTTCTCTCGTTAGCTTCTGTTTCGTTCCAGAGGTGTGAGGATTTGTTCGACTACTTCATGGACTAGTTCTTCTTCTTTGCAGGATAACAGGCAAGATGACCGTTCCCCGATATCACCCCTATCTTTGCTTTGCTAGTTGTCTCGCTCTATTAGATATGCCTCGATGCCTATTCTTGTCTGGTCAGCCTCCTATGTTGCCATGAAAAACTCTAACCGCCTTCCTAGCAAACCGTTGATTGGCTAAGTACGCTTTTGCTCAGCCCCTCTTATAGCGTTGTTAGTTGCAGGTGAAGTTGGAAGATTGCTCCATATTTGGACTTCTTTATTGGGATAACACAATATATATCTTATTTAATAATGCACATATATATTGGTAATGGGTGGAAGGATTGGCCTTTTGCTTGGTGTTTTGTTCCACTCATGCTGCCTTAGGACCCGAGAAACCAGTGTTATGTTCCTTGATTTTGCGTTCCTAACATGGTTGGGGTTTATGGGCCCCCCTCGATAATTCGCACAACTTAAAGATTTTCCAGCAAGGCCCAACTTTGGTACTACATTTTCATAACAGCAAAAAAACTTGCATAGGGAGTAATTAACCCGAGTTCTTCATCAACAACCCGAGCCGGTGCTCCTCATTAGTGTTGGTCCAAACTAGGCGGACTGCGGGGCCACCTTGGGGAAACCCGAGGGCTAGTATATACCTGTAAGGCTGACCTATCCGGTCATGGCCTGAGACGAGATACGCGCGGCTACTATCAGGGTGTTGGCACGCCGGGAGGTCTTGCTAGATTAGTTTTACCTTTGTCTAAATATCTTGAGCACGGGGTTCCGAGAATACTCGGGTCTTCCCAACATGGAGTTGCGACTCCGCGGATCATGAGCTTGTGATGGGCTAATTTGGGACACCCCTGCAGGGTTATGAACTTTCGAAAGCCGTGCTCGCGGTTATGTGGCAGATGGAAATTTTTAAATATCCGGTTGTAGATAACTTGACACCATATCCTTAAGAATACACTACCTGTGTGAGTAACCGTGAGTGTCCCTTTTCGAAGGGGTTTCCGGAAAGTGAACACGGTGGGGTTATGCATGAACGTGAGTAGCTAGGATCACTTATTGATCAACTTTCACGACCGTTGGCACATATCCTCATCTCGCTCTGACTTCGTAAGCTAGTTGCTTAGTGCTTGCTGCAGCCACTTTATTACCTCTCCACACCAATAAGGCTTTGATAGTTTTCATACTCGGGATTGGGATTGCTGAGTCCTTGTGACTCACAGATTACAACAGACACCAGATGCAGGTACAACTGAGTACGGCGCAGGGGATGGACAAGAACTTCACTGGGAGTTCAATGAAGAGCGTGGCCTTATGTATGTATCCCGACGATCAGTAGTGGTTCCTACTAGGGGTGATCAGGACTTGTGGTTGTTGTATCTTCTCTCGTTTGATTTCGTCCATAGTCGGACCCTGTGTTATTTGGATGAATGTATGAATGTTGAATTAATTGTGTGACGTGGCGAGTGTAAGACAGCTATTTATGTCTTTTATCCCTGTTCATTACATGAGTTGTGCAAAGATACCACGCTTGAGGTCATTCCAGAATGTGATTATGCCTCTAACTCGTGCCTCGATACGTAGGAGCTATAGTCGCATCCTGGGCATTACAAGGTAGGAGATGAAGATGGACGAAGAGGAGGCCCAAAATCCCTGCTACAGCTGACCTTCCTGTAGGGCCCATGCGCATGGGGTAAGTTGGGCCCATGCACAAGGGGTCTCCAGAAACCCACGCGGCAGCCCGTGTGCACGGGACCTGAGGCCCGTGGACACGGGGGTCCCGTATGCATGGTACATGCCTATGCGCACGGGGTGCTACATCGTATCATCCTAGCAGGCCCGTGGGCACGGGGTCTCGAGGGCCCGTGCGCACGGGGTGCCTGGGACTTCCTATCCAGCATCATTTGGCCTTCTTTTTCCATCACTTGGCCTTGGGGTCCTTATCCTCCTTCTTGGTGATGGTCTTCTTTGTACCTAATGACACATAGGGCATTTTGGTGTGGTAGCAACCAAGTTCCACTTGAGTCTATGCATGTGTCAAGTAGGAAGGAATGCACCTCGATTTCCAATGCACGTGTCCTAGCTCTTGTTATGGGCCCTTTTGGATCCTTTTGCAAGCTACCTCAAGGTGATAGATGGCAGATGCTCCGCATCATCTCCCCCCTTGGGAGAGATCTGTCCATGGATTGTGTTCTTCATCCCCATGGTAAGTGGAAAAATCCTTGATGTTGAAGATGTCGCTTACATTGTACTTGGCGCATGGGATGTCGGCCTTGTATGCATTGTTGTTGAAGTGCTCTAACACCTTGAAAGGGTCGTCGGCATGTGGTAGAAGCTTGGACTTGCGTTCTTGAGGAAACCGGTCCTTGCGAAGATGTAGCCATACTAGATCACCCGGATTGAACACCATGGGGGTCTTGTTAGCGCTGAGCTTGGTTGTGTCGCATTGTACTTGGAGCTCGATTGCGTGACGTATATCTTCATGCATCATCTTGAGGTAGCTTGCGCATTTGCTTGCGTCCAAGTTCGTGCGCTCTTGTAGTGGAAGTGGGAGAATGTCCAATGGGGACAACGGGTTGTAGACGTAGACGACCTCGAAGGGGGACTTGCCGGTAGTAGAATGTCTTCCGCGATTGTAGGTGTGCTCGGCGATGGGTAAGCATTCCTCCCATTCCTTGAGGTTTTTCTTGATCAAGACTCGAAGAAGTGTAGAGAGTGTCCGGTTGGCGACTTCCATTTGGCCATCGGTTTGCAGATGATAGGATGAAGAGAAAAGTAACTTGATGCCGAGCTTGGCGCAAATAGTCTTCCAAAAGTAGCTCAAGAACTTGACATCTTGGTCCGACACGATCATCTTGGGCACTCCATTTAGATGAAGAATTTCCCTACAAAAGAGATTGGCAACATGTGAAGCATTGTCTATCTTGTTGCAAGGAATAAAGTGTGCCATTTTAGAGAATCGGTCCACAACAACAAATACCGAATCTTTGCCATTTCTAGTTCTAGGTAAGCCAAGCACAAAATCCATGCTAATGTCTTCCCATGGGTGGTATGGAATTGGAAGTGGCATATATAAACCATGAGATTGAGCTTTGGACTTAGCTTTGCGACATGTTGAGCATCGATTGGTGAAGCGAGAGACACCACGAAACATCTCGGGCCAAAAGTAGTTCTTGGAGAGCATAGCAAAAGTCTTGTCGCGTCCAAAGTGTCCCATAAGTCCTCCTCCATGAGCTTCTTGCAATAGTAACCAATGAAGTAAAGACTCGGGGATGCATAATTTATTAGCTCTCATAAGATAACCTGTGAAATATGATAATGCTCGAAAGATGTATGCATCAAACATTTGGCATATGGAATAGCAAAAGTAATGTCATGCTCATATAAATCTTTGATATGCTCAAAGCCAATGACATATAATTCAAGTTTTGCAACAAGAATGCATTTGCGAGAAAGGGCATCCGCTACAACATTTTCCTTCCCTTTGATATACTTGATGACATAAGGAAAAGACTCATTGAACTCACTCCATTTTGCATGCCTTTTGTTCAATTTAGTTTGACCCTTGAGATATTTCAATGTTTCATGATCAGTATGTAGCTCTTTATGACTAAGGCATAAAGCTCTTTATCGTATATGGGGTAATTAAGTTGTGCTTCGGATAGTTTTTCACTAAAGTAAGCAATTGGACGTTTCTCTTGCATTAACACGCCGCCTATGCCATTACCACTAGCATCACAATGTATCTCGAAAGGTTTGTCAAAGTTTGGTAAGGCAAGTAACGGTGCATGCGTAAGCAAGTTTTTAAGTTCATTGAAAGCAGTGTGTTGAGATGGTCCCCAAACAAAAGCTACGTTTTTCTTACTCAAAGCGTGTAAAGGAGATGCGATGGTGCTAAAGTCCTTCACAAATCGTTGATACAATCTGTCGAGGCCTAGGAAACTATGCACTTGTTGCAAATTGGTGGGTTGTAGTTTCATCTACATGCGCACCCTTAGAAGACACGACAAATCCTAGAAATACTAGCTTGTCAACACCAAATTTGCATTTTTCCATGTTAGCATAAAGCCTTTTTTTGCGAAGAGTTTGCAAAATGGTGCGAAGGTGTGTGACATGTTTCTTATGCAATACAAGGATGTCATGAAAATATACCACAACAAATATGTCGGTGTATGGTCTAAGTACATAATGCATGACACGCATGAAGGTATCGGCTGCTTCCGATAAACCCATTGGCATAACAAGCCATTCATATAACCCGAAATTTGTTTTAAAATCACTTTTCCATTCATCACCCTCTTGTATGTGAATTTGGTAATAGCCACTCTTAAGATCAATTTTGAAGAAAATCGTGGCTCTGCTAAGCTCATCTAGCATGTCATCTAAGCGTTAGATTGGGTGACGATATCTAACGGTAATAGCATTAATGGGACGACAATCCAAACACATGCGGTAAGTACAATCTTTCTTGGGAACAAATATTACCGGAATGGCATAAGGGCTCAAGCTTTCTCGTATGTGGCCGTTGTCGATGAGTTGTTGGACTTACCGTTGGATCTCCTTGGTTTCGTCGGGGTTGACGTGATAAGGTGCCTCGTTAGGAAGAGGTGCTCCTGGGATGAGATTTATGCGGTCCTCAATGCCGCGTAGAGGAGGTAGACCTGGGGGTAGCTCATCGGGAAACACGTCTTGGAATTCCTACAACAAAAGAGACAACACTAGAGGTAGAGAGTGTGAAGTGTTAGCTTTTCCCGGTTCACCTTTGCACAATAGGACAAAGTGAACTACTCTTGATGGGTTCACACACACTTATCTTATGTCACTTCTGGTGGCTAAAAGCACTGGATCTCTCTTGTCGCTCATCGTGGTGGCACTTGAATTTGGCTTGGGATGCTCACTTTCTTTTTGGTGGGTCACTCTCTCACTTTTCTCTCCATGATGGGTTGGTGCTTGCTTGTTGGCGCTCACTTGGCTCGGTATCATAGGTCATAGCACGAACTCCTTGCCCTTCATCTTGAAGCTATATTTATTGGTCCATCCATTGTGCTGCACACTGCGGTCATATTGCCAAGGTATTCCCAAAAGGAGATGGCACACGGACATAGGAACCACATCACACTCCAGGTTGTCTTCATATGCGCCGATCTTGAAAGAAACTTGCACCGTATGTTCCACTTGAATTGTGTCTGAAGCACTAAGTCATTGGACCTTGTAGGGACAGGGATGCTTCATCTTCCTGAGCTGGAGCTTGGAGCAAAGTTCTTCACTTGCTAAGTTGTGACAACTTCCTCCGTCGATGATGGCCTAGATATAACGCCCTTGGATTCCTGCCTTGGTGTGGAAGATATGACATCTTTGATCTTCGTCTTCTTGTTGTTGAAGTGTCAAGACTTTGGATACGACGAGAGCGGGACTGGAGTCGTTCTCACGAAGGACTTGGTGATCTTGATCCTCATTCACATGGCGGTGCATGGCCACATGTTCAATCGCTTCCATCTCGTCTTCACTCATGGTGTCGTATGTGCCATCATCGTTGACAATCATTATGCGTTGATTGGTGCATTGGTATGAATTGTGTCCTCGGCCACCACATGTAAAGCACTTCATAGAACTTGTCTTGACATGGTCATCATGTGGTGCTGGTGTGGACGAAGTCTTGGACTTGTATGAGCTTGCCGGTGGACGACTTGAAGAGGGTATCACTTGCTTGGAAGATGACTTGTCGCCGGTGCTTGATACGTCCCCGTCGTATCTACATTTCCAAACTCTTTTGCCCTTGTTTTGGACTTTAATTTGCATGATTTGAATGGAACTAACCCGAACTGACGCTGTTTTCAGCAGAATTGCCTTGGTGTTATTTTTGTGCAGAAATAAAAGTTCTCGGAATGACCTAAAATTTCACGGAGTGTATTTTCAGAAAATATAAAAATACTGGCAAAAAGATCCATCGGAGGGGGCCCACACCCTGGCCACAAGGGTCGAGGGCGCTCCCTGACAAGGTTACAGACCTAGGGTAGGGTCACAAGCCGGTCCAAGGTACCCCCACCCAAGGTCACTACCCTAGAAGATCAAAAGACAAAACTTATGGCAGTGGTGGCAGTCGACTGAGACGGTCCAAGAAGACACCCCACTCGATTGAGCCCCATCCGCAAGGCGACTCAACCCCACTCGACCAATCCAGGGCACTCGACCTCCGAAGGTCAAACGCCACTTGGGACAGCAACGGTCCTGTATTTACTCGCTGTAGTAAACACCTTAATTATCCTTTACTGCAGGCGTTACCAGTAACGCCTGCCTTGATGTACATTAAACCCTTGGTAACGTGGAGCATGGCTGGGGTCCTGGCGCACTATATAAGCCACCCCCCTCCTCAAGAACAAGGGTTCACACCTCTGTAACACACATATACACATACCAGTCGACCAAGCCTCCGGGCACCGAGACGTAGGGCTATTACTTCCTGCGAGAAGGGCCTGAACTCGAAAACACCTCGTGTACAACATCACCATAGCTAGGGCCTTGCCTCTCCATTCGTACCCCCTACCCTTACTGTCAGACTTAGAACCACGACAGTTGGCGCCCACCGTGGGGCAAGGCGTCTTAGCGACATCTGGTGAAGTTGCAATTCCTCCTCCGACCACTTTCATCATGGTGTCAGGCGGTGGTTTGGTGTTGGGCCGCGAGATCCGGCTCGGCGCACTAGTTTTCATCGCCGACGACTCCGCATGGCTCCAGGAAGCCCCTCTCGACGTCGAGGCTCTGCCCGCCCGGGGAACTGCGCACTTTCGCGTCGGCGCCGGCGGCGTCCTCCTGCTGCAGCCATCGACTCGGTACTCATCGTCCCCCATACCCACCGGACGCCGCCGCAAACGATCCGGTCGTTCGCGGCTCCAGCGGTGGGTGAAACACGCGGTGGCCCGTCAAACGGCCACCCCTCAAGTCGCGACAATTGAGCCCGACGGCTACCTCTATGGGCCGGCCGACCAGTCGACCGGCCTCGAAGATTCCGTTTCCGAGTGCGGGAGCAGCGATCCCGCGGCGGAAATCCTTATGGTCGATTCGCGCCGCAGCCTGCCTGGTTTTCCTCGCGGTGGGAACGGCGGCAGCGGCGGCGACCGATCGCACGACAACGACGGTTACATCCCTCAGCCCCTCACCTCCGAGCAAAGGGCTGAGCTTTGTCGCCGCAGCGGAGATGCACTCTTCACTCCCGTCGTGGGAGATTCCCCAGAGGCTTTGGCCCTCGAAGCCACGCGCTTGGCCACCTTGGCCAAGCGCGCGCGCTTGGAAAACATCCAACGCTCACTCGACGAGCAGGCCCGCCGACTGGTCCCCGAGTCCTGTCGACGACCGGGGCAATCGCGTCAGCGCGAGTCTCAGGTGTTCCGCATGCCAGTCCAAAACCTCGAAACCGCGGCTCGTATTGCGGAGTCGATTCAACCCTCCCAGTCGGAAGCTGGGAGAGGTCTTCAGCAGATCCGAGCTTTGCTCCGAACGGCTGAAGAACAAAACGCGGCTGTTTCTCAGTCGCGTAACAGGATTCACAGCAGATCGGTGGCTGCAGACACCGTATGGTCGGCCCATAGTCCAAGATCTCCCCCGAGGCGTGAGGAACGTGGCCCACAGCAAGACCGGCATCTGGGTCGGAACGACGATCCACTCGACCGTCGGCACGGATGCTACAACCGTCGTCGAGCGCCTACCCCTCCTCCGGGAAGTGGGTCACACTCGCCCCAGCAGCACGTGGGCAGGCACCTGCGAGATGCCGAGCGGAGGATTCCCCCAGATCCCCGGTGGCCAGGTTTCGATGCGAGGTCTATCCTTGTGCAAGGTCGACTCGACCGCAACTGGGCATCCAGAGAAGAGCGAGGCGGAGACCAACCAAGTGGCAGCCGTGCGCCAGCCTCTGGGCCTGAATGTTTCTGTAGTGCTATCAGAGCCGCGGAGATCCCCCTAACTTCAGGCTGGCGGAAGGAGTAAGCAAGTTCACCGGTGAGTCGAAGCCGGACACTTGGCTGGAAGACTACCGAGTGGCCGTACAGATCGGAGGCGGCAATGACGATGTGGCCATGAAGCACCTCCCCTTGATGCTGGGAGGCTCCGCTCGGGCGTGGCTCAATAGTTAGCCCCCAGGAGTATTTACAGTTGGGAAGAGCTCGCTCGTGTTTTCGTTCGGACCTTCGAAGGCACCAGCAAGCGACCTGCTGGACTCGCAGAACTTCAACACTGCGCACAGAAGCCAAATGAAACTTTGAGGGACTACATTCAGCGATGGACTACTTTGCATCACACGGTAGAGAACGTGTCTGAGCACCAGGCAGTGTGCGCCTTCAAGGAAGGTGTGCGTAATCGAGAGTTGAATCTGAAGTTTGGCCGAACAGGCGACATGTCCCTGTCGCGGATGATGGAGATTGCCAATCGGTACGCCAACGGTGAGGAAGCCGATCGGCTCCGCAGCGGCAAGAAACCAGTCGGGCAGGACGACCAGAATTCCAATCGGAAAAATAAGCGCAAGGCCGAGCCAGCCGCTCAGGGAGAGGCTGCGGCGGTTAATCAAGGAAAGGGCAAAGGGAAGCCAAAAGGCTCCTGGGCTCCCAAGAAAGGAAAGGTCAGGCTGGGGATGATATGCTCGACCAGCCGTGCCACATACACACGAAGAAAGATCAAGAGGGAAACTTGGTATATCCCAAGCACACCACTCGGTAGTGTCGGCTCTTGATCCAGAGTTTCCTGAAAGATCAGTCGACTGAGAAAGAGAAAGAATCAGAAAAGTCCGAAGACAAGGAAGGGGACGGAGGATACCCACGGATCAACTCCACTTTGGTGATTTTCGCGGACGTCGAAAGCAAAAGTCGACTGAAAATCATCAACAGAGAAGTAAACATGGTTGCCCCGGCGACCCCCACGTTTTTGAAATGGTCAAAGACCCCCATCACATTCGACCAGTCCGATCACCCAGCGCACATTGCCACCCCTGGGCGGCAGGCACTGGTGGTCGACCCAGTTATTGAAGGCACACGCCTGACCAGAGTTCTGATGGATGGGGGCAGTGGCTTGAATATCTTGTATGCAGCAACCCTCCGGGATATGGGCATTCCGATGTCCAAGCTGAGAGAAAGTAACATGAGGTTCCACGGGGTAATCCCCGGGAAGAAAGCCGACTCACTTGGCCAGATCTCACTCGACGTAGTCTTTGGTGAGTCGAAGAACTACCGAAAAGAGAAGCTGACGTTCGAAGTGGTGGACTTCAACAGTGCCTATCACGCCATCCTAGGTAGGCCCGCCTACGCCAGGTTCATGGCTCGACCATGTTACGTCTACCTCAAGCTGAAGATGCCGGGACCCAATGGCGTTATAACCGTCACTGGGAACCGTCAGAAAGCGGAAGAATGCTTCCAGAAAGGCTCGAAGATCGCCGACGAGCAAATGGCAGCAGTAGAGATGGAGGAGTACCAAAAGAGAGTGGATCCGAGTGACCTGCTAAGGGCGAAGAAGCCGGCTTCCGAGTCAGCTTTCCAGTCAGCCGGAGACACGAAACCTGTGCACATCCACCCCACCAACCGCAATGCAGCACCGACCGACATCTCCACAACACTCGACAGCAAATAGGAAGAAGCGCTCGTCCAGTTCCTCCGTGAGAACTGTGACATCTTTGCATGGAAACCATCAGACATGCCGGGTGTACCCAGGGGACTGGCTGAGCAACCATTTGCGAGTCGACCCTAAAGTGAAACCAGTGAAGGAACATCTCCGTCGATCCGCTGCGGAGAAGCGAAAGGCAATTGGCGAAGAAGTGGCTCGACTCCTGGCAGCAGAGTTTATCCGCGAGATATACCACTCCGAGTGGCTCGCCAACGTCGTCATGTTCCCCAAGAAGGACAAGTCTCTCCGCATGTGCATCGATTTCAAGCACATCAATCGGGCCTGCCCGAAAGATCATTTTCCTCTTCCCCGCATCGAACAAATAGTCGACTCGACTGCGGGATGTGAATGTTTGTCCTTTCTGGACGCGTATTCCGGGTACCATCAGATCCGTTTGTTCGGGCCCGACGAGATCAAGACAGCTTTCATCACCCCCTTCGGGTGTTTTTGTTATGTCACCATGCCTCCCGGCCTCAAAAATGCTGGCGCTACCTTCATGCGCATGATTCAGAAATGCTTGATAAAGCAAATCAGTCGGAACGTCGAGGCATACATGGATGACATTGTGATCAAGTCACGGAAAGGTTCCGACCTACTGACTGACCTCGCTGAGACATTCGCGAGTCTAAGAAGCTACGATATCAAGCTCAACCCGTCAAAGTGTACATTTGGAGTTCTTGGCGGCAAGTTGCTCGGTTTTCTCGTTTCCGAACGAGGAATCGACGCCAACCCAGAGAAGGTCAGCACCATCCTCCGAATGAAACGCCCCGGGCATATACACGACGTCCAGAAGCTTACTGGTTGCTTGGCCGCATTGAGTTGATTCATTTCTCGTCTTGGTGAGAAGGCACTGCCTCTCTACCGACTCATGAAGAAATCCGACAAATTTGAGTGGAATCCCAAAGCCGAAGCAGCGTTTGAAGAGCTCAAAGCCCTGCTGTCCACCCAGTCGGTGCTCGCTGCCCCAATCAGCGGTGAGCCTCTTCTGTTGTATATTGCTGCCACCGGACAAGTCGTCAGTACTGTACGCACGGTCGAGCGGGAAGAAGAGGGCAAGGCATACAAGGTCCAACGCCCGGTCTATTATATATCCGAAGTTTTGACTCCCTCCAAGCAAAGGTATCCACATTACCAAAAGCTTGTGTACGGGATTTACTTGACTGCAAAAAAGGTTGCCCATTACTTCTCGGACCATTCGATCTCAGTCGTTAGTGACGCCCGCTATCAGAGATACTAAACAACCGAGATGCAACCAGTCGAGTGGCAAAATGGGCGATTGAACTTCTTCCGTTAGATATCAAGTTTGAAGCGAAGAAAGCCATCAAGTCTCAGGCCATAGCGGATTTTGTGGCTGAGTGGATAGAACAAGAGCTGCCGACTCAAGTCCAGTCGGACCATTGGACTATGTTCTTCGATGGGTCCAAGATGCTGAACGGATCCGGCGCAGGCGTGCTCCTGGTGTCTCCCAGGGGCGACAAGCTCAGCTACGTCCTTCAGATCCATTTCGATTCATCAAACAACGAGGCCGAATGCGAAGCACTTTTGTATGGGTTGCGTATGGCCATCTCACTCGGCGTCCGTCGCCTGATGGTCTACGGCGACTCCGACCTGGTGGTGAACCAAGTGATGAAAGAATGGGACGTCAGGAGCCCGGCAATGACCAGTTATTGCAGTGCAGTGCGGAAGCTTGAAAAGAAGTTCGAAGGCTTAGAGTTCCATCATGTGCCCAGAGCCAAGAATCAGCTAGCCGATGACCTCGCAAAAATCGGGTCAACTCGGAGGCCTATACCCAAGAATGTGTTCCTAGAGCATCTGCACACCCCCTCTGTCAAAGAAGAACCCTTCACGGAAGAGTCCCCGCAGCGAGTCAGCACGTCAGATCCGACTGAAGTCGAAGTACCCGCCGTGGTCGTTTTGATCATGGAGGTCCTAGTGATTACGCCAGATTGGACTGTGCCATATATAGCGTATGTGCTCAGGCAAGAACTCCCAGAAGATGAAGAAGAAGCGCGCCAGATCGTCCGCCGATCCAAGGCGTTCACGGTCATCCAAGGTCAGCTCTACAGAGAAAGCGTCACCGGAGTCGCCCAACGCTGCGTCGATCCAGAAGAAGCTCGACTTATCTTGGATGAAATCCACTCGGGGACTTGCGGCCACCACGCCTCCTCTCGGACTATAGTGGCTAAGGCATAACGAGCGGGGTTTTACTGGCCCCGCGCCAACGAGATGGCCAAGGATATTGTGGACAAATGCGCAGGTTCCCAGTTCTACTCCAACATGTCCCACAAACCAGCGTCCGCCCTGAAGACCATTCCGCTAGTCTGGCCCTTTGCTGTTTGGGGCTTGGACATGGTCGGCCCCTTCAGGACAGGCAGAAGCGGATTCACCCACCTTCTGGTGGCAGTCGACAAGTTCACCAAGTGGATCGAGGCCAAGCCCATCAAGAACCTCGAGTCAAGCACCGCCATCAGCTTCATCAGGGAATTGATATTCAGATATGGAGTCCCCCACAGCATCATCACAGACAACGGCTCCAACTTTGACTCGGATGAATTTAGAGCTTTCTGCGCTTCCCAAGGAACACGAGTCGACTACGCCTCCGTGGCACATCCGCAGTCGAATGGACATGCAGAAAGAGCAAATGGTTTGATTCTCCAAGGCCTAAAGCCGCGGCTCATGCGCGATCTTAAGCATGTTGCCGGAGCTTGGGTAACTGAACTGCCATCTGTCCTATGGGGTCTGAGGACAACTCCAAACCGGTCGACTGGCCGTACCCCTTTCTTCTTGGTCTATGGAGCCGAAGCTGTGTTGCCAAGCGACTTATTACACAACGCCTCCAGAGTGGAACTCTTCTCCGAAGCCGAGGCAGAGCAGGCTCGTCAGGATGCAGTCGACCTTTTGGAAGAGGAAAGAGAGATGGCCCTGATCCGGTCGACCATCTATCAACAGGACCTGCGTCGATTCCATGCTCGCAATGTAAGAAGCCGAGCATTCCAGGAAGGAGACCTGGTCCTTCGAGTGCATCAGAAACGTCCACACAAGCTCGCCCCTCCCCCGTGAAGGCCCGTTCATCATCACCAAGGTACTGCACAACGGAGCATACCACCTCTACAATGTAGCCAAGAAGAAAGACGAACCTCGTTCATGGAATGCGGACCTGCTCCGCCGCTTTTACACTTAAGACGCTCTACGGTCGAGTTGTAATAAAGATTTCCCAATTTGTTTCAAAGACAAGTTAGTAATGATCCTTTAACGATTGATGTCCTCTAAAAACATTGGTCGTCAAAATCCCCCAGTGGGTGCTTAGCTGCGGTCCTCTGAGCTACGTTACAAGTATGAAGTGGCTCTGTCTTCCGAGCTTCGCCACAAATACAACGTACCTCAGAGCTGCCTAAGTTACAAACTTCTACTCCGAGTGAAGAGCAACCCTCTCACTCGGGGGCTTAGCTGCAACCCCGTGACTCGCCTAAGTTTCAAACATCTACTCCGAGTGAAGAGCGACCCTCTCACTCGGAGGCTTAGCTGCGGTCCTCCGAGCTATGTTACAAGTATAAAGTGGCTCTGCCTTCCGAGCTCCGCCACAAATACAACGTAGCTTGGAATCGTCTAAGTTACAAACATCTACTCCGAGTGAAGAGCAACCCTCTCACTCGGAGGCTTAGCTGCGACCCCGTGACTCGCCTAAGTTTCAAACATCTACTTCGAGTCAGGAGCGACCCTCTCACTCGGAGGCTTAGCTGCGGTCCTCCGAGCTACGTTAGAAGTATAAAGTGGCTCTGCCTTCCGAGCTCCGCCACAAATACAACGTATCTTGGAATCGTCTAAGTTACAAACATCTACTCCGAGTGAAGAGCAAC
>LR738712.1:338870086-339118531 GCA_902687465.1 Secale cereale
AAAGTGGCTCTGCCTTCCGAGCTCCGCCACAAATACAACGTAGCTTGGAATCGTCTAAGTTACAAACATTTACTTCGAGTGAAGAGCGACCCTCTCACTCGGGGGCTTAGCTGCGGTCCTCCAAGCTACGTTACAAGTACAAAGCGGCTCTGCCTTTCGAGCTCAGCCACAAATACAACGTAGCTTGGAATCATCTAAGTTACAAACATCTACTCCAAGTGAAGAGAAACCCTCTCACTCGGGGCTTAGCTGCGACCCCGTGACTCGGCTAAGTTTCAAACATCTACTCCGAGTGAAGAGCGACCCTTTCACTCGGGGGCTTAGCTGCGGTCCTCCGAGCTACGTTGCAAGTATAAATTGGCTCTGCCTTTCGAGCTCCGCCACAAATACAATGTAGCTTGGAATCGTCTAAGTTACAAACATCTACTCTGAGTGAAGAGCAACCCTCTCACTCGGGGGCTTAGCTGCGGCCCCGTGACTCGCCTAAGTTTCAAACATCCACCCCAAGTGAAGGGCACCCTCTCACTCGGGGACTTGGCTGCACATGTCGACTCAAAGATTCAAGCAATCAAAGAAAAGCAGCAAATCGAAAGATCAAAATAAGATAAAAGCCCCGCAAGATTCGGGCAAGAGTACTTGGGCCACAGGCCCACCAGAGTTTAACGATTACAAGTCCACGCGGCATTCCGCGATCAAAATAAGATAAAATCCCCGCAAGATTCGGGCAAGAGTACTTGGGCCACAGGCCCACCAGAGTTTAACGATTACAAGTCCACGCGGCATTCCGCGGCAAATGAGATTAAAGTTTCAAAGTCATTCCTCGGGAGGGGGAGGGCTCGCAGGTGCGACGAACTCGTCCAAGTCGATCCCGTTGGCGATGCGAGTGGCGGCTTCCCGGAAAGTCTCCATAAACGACTGGAATTGGAGCTCCTTCGTGTTTGCAACCTTCAGCGCAGCAAGCTTCCTCTCCTTCACCTCCCTGCAGTGCACACGGACCAAGGACATCGCCACGTCGGCTCCTCCCCGGGTTGTCGACTTCTTCCACTCCTGCACTCGGTTGGGGATTTCGTTGAGTCGAGTCATGAGGGACTCGAGGTCGTTCTCCTGTACAATCCCCCTCCAGAGCGCGGTGTCGATTCTGGCCATCACTGCCTTCAGTCGTCCCAGATAATTCGTGGCCGCAGTGAGACGGGACTCCAGCCTCAGTATGTTCATGGATACCTCGTCCTTCACGATGGAGTTGGTTGGGTCCAAGCCAGGCTCGACCCGACCAGTCTCCTCCTCAAAGTTATGACAAAACTCTGCACCGAAAAACAGCAAGTTGAGTCAACAGACAAGATATGGGTCGACCGATCCAACTTTAACCAAGCCGAAGGAGGCTTACCTTCGAGCACGAGGTACCATTTCTTGGTGATGTCGCCTAGATACGCCTCAAGATCAACCCTCTTCTGAAAGAGAGCCTCGTACTTCTCATTCAGGACAGCCTTGGAGTTCTTCAGCTGAGTCACCTCTTAATTGGCTGCGTCGAGTGAGCCTCTCAGTCTGATGACCTCCGCCTCGAGCGCACCCACGGAAGCCAACTTCTTCGCCGCCAGTTCCGCCTTCTCTTGAGCCGCCTGCTGCGCCGCCGCCAGGTCAAGATCCTTTTGCTCCAAGGCCGCCTTCAGTTGACCTACCAAAGCGGCCACTGGACAGATGAACATGAAGGAACACAAGGCACATCTATCAAAAAGTCAGTCGACAAAAGGTCGGAGTCAGTTACCAGCCGCATCATCCTGCGTCTTCTTCAGGTGGTCCCGAGCCAACTGCAAGTCGAGGTTAAGCTGGATTTGCTTCTTCTCAAGATCTGCAAACTTGGCCCCAAACTCGCAAGATTTCTGCATCAACACGACAAAGCAAGATTATAAGACTACAGTCAAGTCAAAATACTCAACCGCAGTCTCGGGGACTACACCCAGTGGGTGCACAAAGCGTGCCCCCACTGGTTTCACTCGGCCGAGATCAGTCCGGCTCGAGCTAAAAAAACACAACAGCAAGGAGGAAAAGTTCTACAGTAAGACCATGGCCGACCGCCAGCAGTCGACCACAGTCTCGGGGACTACACCCAGTGGGTGCACTGAGCGTGCCCCCACTGGTTTCACTCGGCCGAGATCAGTCCGGCTCGAGCTCAAAAAGAAAAAGGAGAACACCAAGTGGGTGTGGTGTCTCACGAAACAAAACAACAGAATCTCTCGAATTAAAGACTACTTCAATGAAGACAACGTACCTGGACGTTGGCCCGAAGAGCAGAGCTGGCATCATAAGCCGCCATGCTGGCCTCATACGCCACCTTCGTCCTCTCCATCATCACCTCCGCCTGGCGAACGGCTGCTTGAGCCGCCCCCACAGGATCCTCCGGGAGGCGGTAGGAAGAGAAGAGAACTGACGAAGCAGCGGGCACAGGGTCGACGGCAGGTACGGGCGCTGGGTCAACGACACAAACTAGCGCTGAGTCGATGGTTGGAGTAGGTGTTGGGTTGGCGACTGGAGCGTGCACTGGGTCGACGATCGGCGCAGTCGATGGGTCGACGGCACGCACGATCGACACAGGGTTGGCGAAGGAAACCGTGGCTCGGGCCGCATCCTCCTGTGGCTGGGCCTCTGAGCCAGAAGGCGTCTTCCGGCCCTTCTTCCCTATGCGCCGACGGTCCCCTCCCAACCGCTCCTCGTCTTCATCGTCATCCGAAAGCTCTATGACGAGGCTTGGCACTTCGAGTCAAGTAGCAAACTAAGTTTAGTCGACCGTCGCCCGCGAAAGAAAATAAGAATAAGGCAGATTTCATAGAGCGCACACCTACGCGGGATGTCGCGGCGTCCGCGGTCTCCTCGTCGTCTCGACCCCGGTCGATGTCCATCAAGGTCGTGGAAGCGGCGGCTCTGAAAAGTTCACTCAGGAGATGAGTCGACAGAAGTTATAGTCGACCTCCAAGAAGCAGAAAGAAACAAGACCAAGCGGCACTTACGTGGAAGAGATGGGTACATCCACCTTGATCCCGGGCAAGGCCTTCCGGGGCTTGGTGGTGGTGACCTTGGGCTGCTTGGGCATCTTCTCGGCGGGGTCAGGAGTGGCTGTTCGAGTGCGCTTGGGCGTCTGAGAGCCTGAGGGACCCGCCTGAAGACGTGCGGCCCCTGGGTCGTACTTCTCCTTGGATCGACGCTCATCACGGGGAGGTGACTCGACCTCCTCCCCGCTGCCGTAGTCCTCGCTCTCCTCGGTCTCCTCCTCCGACTTCTACTCGGCGGCGTCGCCCATGGCCTCTTCGCCCTCCTGGACCAAGTCCCCGTTGGGCAGCGAATACATCTTTGTGTAGATCTGCAAAGAAAGAAGTTTGACCAAATATCAGCTGGACCCGTCAATACAAATCACAAGCCAGTCTACAGAAACATCACTCGGAAGCAGAAGACTAACCTTGTCAGGAAGATGGTCAGCACCGAACGGGATGACCCTCCCAGATCCCCTGGGGTTGTCCTTATTGCCAGTGATGCACTTCAAGCACTGCACCACGTACTTCGGGTCGACCGCCTCCGGGTGGACTCGCGACTAGTCGTCGGCGCCAGAATACAACCACATCGGGTGGTCTCGGGCTTGGAGCGGCTGGATCCTCCGTGTGAGATACGCCTCAAACAGATCCATCCCCGTGACCCCCTCGCGGACTAACTGGACGACCCGCTCCACCAACATGTCCACTTCGGCCCTCTCGGCCTTACCCACTATCATCGAAGGAGGTGGGCTGGCTCGACCTAGAGTGAATGGAGGAAGACCAGTCGACTGACCCGGAGTCGGACTGTCCTTGTAGTAAAAACAGGTCGACTGCCAGCGCCGAATCGACTCCGGAAAGATCATGGGGGGAAAGGCGCTCCTATTCCTAAGCTGGATCCCGAGCCCGCCGCACGCCTGGAGGACGTGCGTCTTGCCATCACACGGGTTCATCCTCTTAACGGTTTGCGAGCGATAGGTGAAGATGTGTTTGAACAAACCCCAGTGCGGTCGGCAACCGAGGAAGTTCTCACACATAGAAACAAAGGCAGAGAGGAAGGCGATGGAGTTGGGCGTAAAGTAGTGCAACTGGGCACCAAAGAAGATCAAGAACGCGCGGAAGAAAGGGTGCGGGGGCATAGAAAAACCTCGGTCGACGTGGGTAGCATGGAGGACGCACTCGCCCTCCCGCGGCCGGGGCTCGAGTTCTCCCCCCGGCGCCCACCAGGAGCCGCGGGCGGTCAACCCTTCTTCCTCCAGCTCCTCCAGATCCTCCACCACGACGATGGACCAGATCCAATCTCCGTGGATCCATCCAGCAGGGAGTCCGGACCTTGACGACGAACCACTCCGGCCTGATCGCCTCCCTTTCCCCGACGCCGCCTTCTTCGAGCGCTTCATGGCCGCGGTATTGTCTTTGCCCATGGCTCGCACGCCGGCGGTCGCTACGGAGAGAGGCAAGAAGAAACGGGGGGCGCAGCAGAGAAGCAGAGGCGGAAGGAGAAAGAATGGGCGCACAGTGCCCCCCGCTACGGGCTCGGCGCGCTCTTATAGCAGCCCGGTCGAGTGGCTGACTGGTGGCCCCGAGCAATCATATCAAATCCCGTAACAGACGCTGGCGTGGTATGTGGCGGAAAAGGTGGCGCGAGGATCGAGGCATCCCGAGCGCGTCTCTCCGATCGCTGCAGCTCGTCCCGCCTCGTGCGCTTCCCCAAATTTCGAAAGCCCCGCCGAGTCCAGCGACCGAAGGGCAACCAATCCCGTCCAAAACGGCACGCGCTCGCGGCGCCCGATGCTTAGCGCAAAGTCCAGTCGATGCAAGAAGTCCAATCGACGCAAGAAGTCCAGTCGACACAAGAAGCAACTAACTCACTCGACGACTTCAGAATCGATCAAGGCGACCAAGACACAACTGAGGGAGCCTGCCCAAGTCACAAGCTCCGGAACAACCCACCCCAGGGACGTCGAACCAGAACCAGAGCTACCCTCAGCGTCCTCTTGCTCAAGCCTCAATCCATTCGGGGCCTACTGACGAGGTTACAGACCTAGGGTAGGGTCACAAGCCGGTCCAAGGTACCGCACCCAAGGTCACTACCCTAGAAGATTAAAAGACAAAACTTATGGCAGTGGTGGCAGTCGACTGAGACGGTCCAAGAAGACACCCCACTCGACTGAGCCCCATCCGCAAGGCGACTCAACCCACTCGACCAATCCAGGGCACTCGACCTCTGAAGGTCAAACGCCACTTGGGACAACAACGGTCCTGTATTTACTCGCTGTAGTAAACACCTTAATTATCCTTTACTGCAGGCGTTACCAGTAACGCCTGCCTTAATGTACATTAAACCCTTGGTAACGTGGAGCATGGCTGGGGTCCTGACGCACTATATAAGCCACCCCCTCCTCTAGAACAAGGGTTCGCACCTCTGTAACACACATATACACATACCAGTCGACCAAGCCTCCGGGCAACGAGACGTAGGGCTATTACTTCCTCCGAGAAGGGCCTGAACTCGAAAACACCTCGTGTACAACATCACCATAGCTAGGGCCTTGCCTCTCCATTCGTACCCCCCACCCTTACTGTCAGACTTAGAACCACGACACTCCCCCTCCTAGGGTGCGCCCTCCATCCTTGTGGGCCCCATGGACCTCCACCGACCTCAACTCCAACTCTATATAATCTTGTTCGGGGAGAAAAAATTGAGAAAAAGGATTCATCGTGTTTTACGATACGGAGCCGCCGCCACCTCCTGTTCTTCCTTGGGAGACCTGATCTGGAGTCTGTTCGGGGCTCCGGAGAGTGGAGATCGTCGCCGTCATCATCATCAACCTTCCTCCATCACCAATTTCATGATGCTCACCGCCATGCGTGAGTAATTCCATCGTAGGCTTGCTGGAAGGTGATGGGTTGGATGAGATTTATCATGTAATAGAGTTAGTTTTGTTAGGGTTTGATCCCTAGTATCCATTATGTTCTGAGATTGATGTTGCTATGACTTTGCTATGCTTAATGCTTGTCACTACGGCCCGAGTGCCAAGATTTCCGATCTGAACCTATTATGTTTTCATGAATATATTTGTGTTCTTGATCCTATCTTGCAAGTCAATAGTCACCTACTATGAGTTATGATCCGGCAAACCAGGAGTGACAATAGTCGGGACACTTCCTGGTGATGACCGTAGTTTGAGGAGTTCATGTATTCACTAAGTGCTAATGCTTTGGTCCGGTACTCTACTAAAAGGATGTCACATCCCTAGCTAGCACTTGCATTAGGACCTGACTAGAGTGTGCATCATGTTTACTTTCAAAGAAACTTGAAATGGGATTAACAGAAACCCCAGCACCCCTCCCCTAACAACTAGGGTTTGATAAAATATTTTCCAATGTACCCAAAATGCCCTTCAAAATGTTCATCATTTCAGCCTTGGTCTTAAACCTCTGCCAAAAATGGTGCACAATTTTCTAGGACAATCTAGGGCTTTGGATTAAATCATATGGTATTTGAATTTGGGCATTTAAATGCTATAAAATATTTTAAATGCTCAAATAATCATGAACTATAATGTTTCCTACTGTTCATATTATATACAGTAGGTATGACAAGTGTTATGAGTTATAAAAATGTTTAGGCATTTTTATTAATTAAACAAAGCTGCAAAAGAAATGAAACAGAAAAGAAAATAGAACAAAAGGGAGAGAGAACACTTACCTGGTGCCCACCCGGCCCACCTGCCGGCCCAGCCCAGCTGCCGCTCCAGCGAGCTGCTTGGCTCGGCCAGGCAGGCAGGCAGGTGCTCGACGGCGACCGCACGGCGCACCACGCAGCTGCCCGCCGCCCTGCTTCGCCCCCTCGCCGTCCTGGAGGCATGGATCGAACATCCACGTCCCCCTCGACCCCCCAGACACCTCCGCCTCCCCCCAGCTCCTCTCCTCCGCTCTCCCCGCGCCATGGCCGACGCCGCCGTGATCGCACCGTCGTAGAAACCACGTCCACCGTCATCCCCGAGCTCCGCCGTGTTGTCCATCGTCTCCGCCGTCCTCGACTGCTTCGAACAGGCCGAGCCCCGAGCGCTCGCCCGCCCTGGAGACGCCCCCGACCTCTTCTTCCCCAACTCCGGCCGCGGAGATCCCCCTCGCCGTGCTGCTCAGCTCCGACCACCCCCGAGCTCGCCTCGGTGCTTGCTGCAACCGCTGTGAGCCTAGCTACCTCCTCCCCCTCTCCGTTGGCTTCCTCTTGCCCTGTAACACACTGCACGTAGCTCCACCGCACGCACCGCCGCCGTGCTCGTCGCCGGTGATGCTCCGGTGACCATTTGGTCACCGGCACCCGTCCAACGCACTCCCCACAGCACGTAGATGCGAACGGTGCTACGCACGCATCGCCTAGGCCCCTGCAGCCGCATCTCCACACACGCCCGATACCGGTCGCCGCCGTCGAGCTCGTTGCCGTCTTCTCCGGCCACCCCAGGTCCGGCGACCACCACCATCCGATGCGGCAGAGCAAGAGCTCTCCAACGCACCCAGCCGCAGCTCGAGCCGTGCACCGTAGACGTTTTCCGAAGCACGCCGCCGCGTTTGGCCTCGCCGGCGAGTTGGACCTGTTTTGACCACGGGTTTGACCCCCTGGGTCAATGACATGTGGGCCCTGCCCGCAAGTCAAACATAGTTTAGGTGTTAATTTAATATTAATTAGTTAATTAGTTTAGTCACTGACATGTGGGCCCTGGCCCACTGACAGTTAATTAGTTTTAGTTTAACTCTAATTAACTCAGTTAATTAGCTGTGACACTGACATGAGGGACCCACTGGTCAGGTTTGACCTAGACCGGTCCTATTGACTGGCTGACGTCAGCATGATGTCATGCTGACGCAGTAAAGGTTTTTCTGGGATTTTTAGATTTAAAATAATTCAGGAAATTCCAGAAAATACCCAAAACTTCTAAAAATCATATAAAATCAACCATAGCTCAGATGGAAAAGATTTATATATGAAAAATGATCAGAAAAATCCAATCTTTCTAATGGCACTGGTTTCATGCATGTTTGAACAAGTTAACTTGCTGTATATATCAAAAACATGATAATGCCCTTATTTAAATAATAGTTTGAACTTCAATTTGAATCCTTGATTCAAACAGGTTCAAACCCTTCTGGTTTTAGTTGCATTAGCCAACACACATGCATCTTGCCATGTCATAAACATGCATCATATTTGCATTTATTTGTTAATGATTGTATCGTCGATATTTCCTGTGTTAGGTCCTGCTCCCGAGGATACTGCTGCGTATCCAGTTGAAGAGCAGTACCCGACAACTACCTTGTCAGGCAAGCAATCATTGATCATTCCGATACAAACCCAATTTTCTCGCTCCTGCTCTCTTTTACTGCATTAAGGCAACAGCGCGTGAACTGCTACTTGCTGCGGTAGTTGACCCTATTCCCTTGCATGACCTGTCATTGCCACAGTAAATAGTTGAAACCCACTAGCATGTGTAGGAGTTGATTGAGCCATGTGATGTGTGATCCACCATGCTATTTACTTATGTTGCCTACTATGCTTAGAGTTGTGTCTGGTCTGATTCATCTGGGTGATGGATCAGAGTGAAATGATCTTACCGATAAAGAGAGGGAAGTGTGGAATACGCTTGGTAAAGGTATCGATGAAAGGCCATGTAGGAGTACATGGTGGGTTGTTTCATTGGAATCGTCCATAGGACCCGAGATCTGTGTGTGTGATTCAAGTTACAGTAACTACCACACATTGGGCCCTGAAATATGACCCCACTCGACTTATTGACTGCCCTTGTACTCTGTCCAGGAGTTGCAACTAGTTTCTGGTGTTTATAGTTTACTGGAGGTCGTGCGCAGCGCTGACCCTCGGGGTGGGCTGTGATGCGACAGGTACGTGGCACGGTGTACCGGTTGCCCGTTTGGTGACTCGGGAACCCTGTACACATCGTTTGGGGCCGTGAGCGACACCCCGGCCGGATCTCCCCACGGATGGAACCCAAATAGGCGATAAACCTGGACGAGAGACTTGAGTGGTTGGTTAGGTCGTGGTCTACACCCACGTCGGCTTTCGCTTGAAGTCTGCCGAGCACATGTCGTGTGCAGACGCTAAGTGGTGAAAACATGTGTGAAGAAGTACACCCCTGCAGGGTTATCAAACTATTCGAATAGCCGTTGTTCGCGGTACGAACTACTTGGTTACTCTTACAGTTCATAGACAAGTTGATGGATACTACTAAAAGCCTCAAGATAAGCGTGAGTGCCGTGGATGGCCCTTCCGTAGGATGACGGAAGAGGATCCTCGGTAGTGTATTGAAGTGGTGAGTAGAGGACTCGTGTTCGTTAATAACATCTTGCAATCCGTTGAGAGTTGTAGTATAGGTTAGCCAAGGTCAAAGCTGGCATTCTGCTATAAACTCCACTACCCCCTTTAATAATGTTGCATGTATGATAGGTTCTGTGGTAAGACTTGCTGAGTACCTTCGTACTCATGTTTGCTTAATAACTGTTGCAGAGGAGAACCCTGCCCCTGCTGATGGGTTCTACATAGACGTTGACGTCGACGAGTAGCTTGACACCCAGACGGTGATCTGGAGCTTGTGAAGGGCCTTGTAGATAGTCAGGCTACACCAAGCCTATTTTATTTTCTAAGTTGTCTGTACTCAGACATGTAGCTTCCGCTTGTGCTTGTACTTGTATGACTGTATGACTTGAGTGATGGGTCATGTGACCCCTACCTGTATGACTATGTTATGTATGGCTCCTGGAGCCTTTTAAATAAAGTACTTTGAGTCATAGAGTTCTGTTGTGATGCAATGTTGTATTTGCACATATTGAGCATATTGCGTGTATGATTGAAATGCTTGGTATGTGTGGGATCCAACACCTAGTTGTTTTCCTTTGGTAGCCTACCTTACAGGGAAATGCCTCCTAGTGATTCCAATGAGCCTTGGTAGCTTGCTACTGCTCGGAACACGTAGGCTGGCCGGCATGTGTCCTTCTTCGTTCCTGTGTCTGTCCCTTAGGGGAAATGTCACGCGTTGTTCCTTTAAGTCCATGTAGCTTGCTACGACTTGGGTTCATACGTTGATGACCGACACGTTCGTTGCTGGGTCATGGATGCCTGTCTCTGTAATTTAGTGCCACTTTTGGTTTATAACTAGCCATGTCGGCCCGGGTTCTCTGTCATATGGATGCTAGCGACACTGTCATATACGTGTGCCAAAATGCGCAAACGGTCCCGGGCCAGGTAAGGTGGCACCCGTGGGGTTACCGTGCGTGAGGCCGCAAAGTGATATGACGTGTTACAGCTAGATCGGTGTGGCTTAGGATCGGGGTCCTGACAGCGTTGGCATCAGAGCTGGACTGCCTGTAGGTTTCTCAAGCCAAACTGGTCGATGTTGAGTCTAGAAAAATTCTTAGTTATATGTAGGGGAATTGATTGTGGAAGGGAACGTAAGGCTCTTTTTACTCCTTTACCTTATGCCCTTCTGATCCGAGTCAGTCTATTCTTTCTACGGGGATTTAGGACTAGGCCTCTTATCCTTACTAGGTTCACGTGTTACTAATCCGTAGACTCTTAGGATTGTTGGTTTCAAGCCTCAGTTCAGTTTCTATCCTTTTGAGTATGATGATTGTTGAACCGGAACCTTGATATGGAATTGTTGAGTGGCTATGCTATCATTTGTATGATGTCTCAAATCTTTGTTTGAGCATTTACAGTTGTTATGCTGCCCGATTTCTTCCAGAAACACTAATGCCTTTGCATTATTTCGTGTTTCAGATGTCTGGCCGTATCCCTCACCAAGTGGTTCGTTTGACTCGGTGCATTAATGTGCCCGGTCACACGGCCATGCTAGTTCGTGTGATGACTGAGACCGGTTATCGCTGGTATCCTGAATACACTGTGGAGGAACAGTATCGGGATTTCAATCAAAGTCAGTATTTCTGCACAGTCCGGATATACCCCTCATATCCCGGAGCAAATGATCCCATCCATTGGTCTTATGGACTCGGGATTACCATCGAGATGGCAGTACAGGATGCCGCTTATTCGATGTTGACCATTCTCTGTGCTAGGCATGCCCTGTTGCTGAACACTGAGTTCTGTTACATGCCAGCTTCACTGCCCGGAGAGGAAGGCTACTACACTGGTCTGTATACTGATGCTGCTCATGAAGAGCCACTGCTTCAGACTACTGTTCAAATGTTGGAGGATAGGGACCGTGAGGTCCGTGCCCTCCGAATGGAGCTGTATAACACCCGAGCCGCTCACTGGACTACTTTGACACGGCTTGCACCTGCTGTGCATGCCGGATATCTGGACATGCGGGATTTGTATCCTGTGCGGACTCGTCTGCCTGATCGCATGGATTGGCGTGACGTTGGGGGTATTACACCTCCACGTGGGCGTCGGTTACCACCAGCATCGGGACCGAGACCACACCCATGCCCCTATGGTCCACAGCCTTCGAGTGCTCGCGAGTTCCAAGATCCGTCTGTACCACTTCCAGGCTACGGTGGTAATCTTTACGAGGATTACTACGCGAATGTCTGAGCTAGTCCGTAGTAGTAGTAGTATTGTAGTAGTTGTATTTCCACAGTCCTACGCGTCTTGTGGAATATGACTTAGTGTGTACTGAGTTCCGGAGGTGTAGTTAAATAATGTATAAGAGCTTGGAATGCCTCTGATGGGATGTATCGTCCTTCACCGCAGTTGTACTTTAGCCTTGGCTTGTACTAAACTTTGTATGGTGTGTATGACCACTGGTGTATATATAGCAGTTCCTATATTACCATGTCGTACGGATGAACATCTCTGCATTCTGTGTCATCCATTACATTCTGCACTTCTATGTCAAATTTTTGCCATCCTTGTCTAAACCGTTGTTTTGTTTCCCTAGGATGGTCAACACTCGCAACACTCCTGCTGCTCAGGAGCAGGGTGAGGCTAGTGGGGCTAGAGATGGAAATCTTCCCCAGCCACCCTCTTTGGCGGAAGTTATGCTTGAAGCAGAACGGAACAAGAGAGAGACCAACCGTCTGCTGGAACGCATAGAGCAAAACACCGGGTTCCGTCAGAGGAATGACGTGGTGTCAATCCACGATTTTATCAAGATGTGTCCACCGAAGTTCCATCACTCCACTGAACCTCTGGATGCTGATGACTGGCTACGTAGTATCACCCACAAGCTACACTCTGCCCGTGTGGCCGAAGCTGACAAGGTTATCTACGCCGCCTACCATCTTGAGGGCCCTGCCAGTCTTTGGTGGGAAAACTTTGAAGCTATGCGTCCTGCTGGCCAAGTCACTACCTGGGTTGAGTTCAGTGAGGCATTCCGTGAACATCACATTCCGGAAGGTCTCATGGATCGCAAGCGGGAGGAATTCTGCAATTTCACCCAGGGCCGTTTGACTGTGGATGGCTACAGTCGTGAGTTTGGTAATCTGGCACGCTATGCACCTGAGGAAGTATCGACCGATGCCAAGAAACAGGCGAGGTTCCGCAAGGGACTCAGCCCTGAACTTCGTCGAGATCTACGTCTGCACGAGTGCACCTCCTTCCAGAAGTTGGTTAACAAGGCTATCAGTGCTGAGACAGGCCAGACCGACTTCGAGGCTACCCGCAAGCATACTCGAGACTTTGGTTCCTCATCCGGCTCTGGCTCTCACAAGCGCCATGTGTGGGTTCCCAACACTGCTCTGCCACCCAAGTTTACACCGAGGCCATCCTATAAGGCGCCTCGTCCAACTCAACAGTTTGCACCTGCCAAGACCTATGGAGGTCCACCCTCCAACTTTGCTCCACGCCCCACCACTGTGACATGTTTCAAGTGTGGAGAACCGGGACACTACATGCGTGATTGTCCCCAGAATCAGCTAGGAAAACCCGTTGGCCGTGGTAAGCCAACCGGCAAGGTGAACTATGTCAAGCCAATCCCCACTGCACGTGGTCATGTCAACTATGTTTCTGCCGAAGAAACTTATGAGGATCCTAACGTCGTCCTTGGTACGCTTCTCGTAAACTGCCATCCGGCATCTGTTCTTTTTGATACTGGAGCATCCCATTCGTTCATATCTGAGAGCTATGCTCGATTGCACAACATGACTTTTTGTGACATGCCTACTTCCATGGTTATTCAAACTCCTGGTTCAAAGTGGCAAACCTCTAGGGTAAGCCATGGAAATGAAATCCTTGTCGATAGACTTGTTTTCCTTGCATCTTTAATCGCTCTCAAGTCCTCGGACATAAATATCATTTTGGGTATGGATTGGATGACAACCCATTACGCCAAAATTGATTGCTTTACTAGGACCGTTCAACTTACACATCCATCCGGCAAGATAGTCAATGTCTTGACTCGAATGGCTGAACATCAGCTCTACTCTCTTAATGCCAGCCCTCTACCAGAACTCGAAGATATCCCGGTAGTCCGTGACTTCCCGGATGTTTTTCCAGAAGAACTGCCAGGAGTTCCACCTGACAGAGATGTCGAGTTCGTGATAGATCTTATCCCTGGAACTGTCCCAATCTCTAGGAGACCTTATAAGATGGCACCACTAGAATTAGCTGAGCTAAAGAAACAACTCGATGAGTCCTTGCAAAAGGGTTTCATCCGTCCTAGTTCTTCCCCTTGGGCTTGCCCCGTCCTCTTCTTCAAGAAGAAGGATGGAACGGAGCGGATGGTTGTAGATTACCGACCTGTCAATCTGGTCACCATAAAGAATAAGTATCCGCTTCCCAGGATCAACGACCTGTATGATCAGCTCGCTGGATCCTCAGTCTTCTCCAAGATGGATTTGAGGTTGGGCTACCATCAAATCAAAATCAAGAACGGGGACATTCCTAAAACGGCTTTCGTTACTCGTTATGGCCAATATGAGTACACCGTCATGTCCTTCGGATTAACCAATGCCCCAGCTACCTTTTCTCGGTTAATGAATTCTATATTCATGGAGTATTTGGATAAATTCGTCGTGGTATACCTCGATGATATACTCATTTTCTCCAAGAACAAGGAAGATCATGCCGAGCATTTAAGGCTGGTATTGACGAAGCTTCGAGAGCACCGCCTTTATGCCAAATTCTCTAAATGTGAATTTTGGTTGCTAGAAGTAACCTATCTAGGTCATGTGATCTCTGGCAAGGGTATTGCTGTCAATCCCGAGCGAGTTCAAGCCGTCCTTGACTGGACTCCTCCTGAATCGGTCAAGCAAGTTAGGAGTTTTCTTGGCTTAGCGAGCTATTGCCGACGTTTCGTCGAGAATTTCTCCAAGGTTGCTAAACCTCTAACCGAACTCCTCAAGAAAGATAAAAAGTTTGAGTGGACCCCACAGTGCGAGTCCAGTTTTCAGGAACTGAAAAGACGCCTGACATCTGCACCTGTACTGGTACCGCCAGACTTTTCCAAGGATTTTATAATCTATTGCGACGCCTCGCGACAAGGACTAGGTTGCATTCTCATGCAAGATCGTCAAGTGATTGCATACGCATCCCGACAGTTGCGTCCACATGAGGATAACTATCCTACTCATGATCTAGAGCTTGCAGCTGTAGTCCATGCACTCAAAACATGGCGACATTACCTTCTTGGTAATCGCTGTGAAATCTTCACTGATCACCAAAGTTTGAAGTATATCTTCACCCAACCGGATCTAAATCTCAGGCAAAGACGTTGGGTTGAGTTGCTCACCGACTACGACTTAGGAATCACTTACACTCCTGGAAAGGCCAATGTCATGGCTGATGCACTAAGTCGTAAGTCATATTGTAACAATTTAATGTTACAACAAAGTCAACCACTTCTCCACGAGGAATTTCGTAAGCTTAACCTTCACATTGTTCCTCGAGGATTCCTTTCCACCTTGGTGGCGAAACCTAACCTTATGGATCAAATCATAGCTGCCCAGAAGCGTGATAAAGGTGTATCACGACTCCAAGAGAACATTGCTAGCGGACTCGCTAAAAGTTTCTCCATGGATGATCGAGGTGTTGTTTTCTTTGAGAATCGTGTAGTGGTTCCCAAGAACCACCATCTACGGCAATTGATTCTTAAGGAGGCTCATGAATCCCCTCTCACGATTCATCCCGGTAGTACCAAAATGTATCAAGACCTACGTCAAAGATTCTGGTGGACTAGGATGAAGAGAGAAATCGCTCAGTTCATTGCTAACTGCGACGTTTATCGTCGAGTTAAAGCAGAGCATCAACGACCTGCTGGCACCCTTCAACCTCTAGCTATTCCTGAATGGAAATGGGATAAAGTCGGTATGGACTTCATTACTGGGTTTCCCAGGTCCAGGAAAGGGAATAATGCTATCTTCGTCGTTATCGACCGCCTCTCTAAAGTAGCTCATTTCCTGCCTGTTCGAGAGAGTATTACCACTAGCCAGCTAGCAGACTTATATATCTCTCGAATAGTATCACTTCATGGTGTACCGTTGGAGATTAACTCAGACCGTGGAAGTCTTTTCACTTCACGATTTTGGGAAAGTTTCCAGAATGCTATGGGAACTCATCTCTCTTTCAGTACTGCCTTCCATCCGCAATCAAGTGGTCAAGTGGAACGAGTCAATCAAATTCTGGAAGACATGCTTCGAGCCTCTGTCATTTCTTTCGGTATGGAATGGGAAAAGTGTCTTCCATTTGCCGAAGTCGCTTATAACAATAGTTATCAAGCCAGCTTGGGTAAAGCTCCCTTCGAAGTTCTATATGGACGAAGGTGTCGAACACCTCTTAACTGGTCAGAGACCGGGGAAAGACAATTCTTTGGCCCGGATATGATCCAGGAAGCAGAAGAACAAGTTCGCATCGTTCGTGAGAGATTGAAAACAGCCCAGTCTCGCCAAAAGAGCCAATATGATAGTCATCATAAGGCTGTGACTTTTGAAGTCGGCGATAAGGCTTACCTTCGGGTTACCCCTCTAAAGGGAACCCATCGCTTTGGTATCAAAGGCAAATTGGCCCCTCGTTATATCGGTCCTTTTCGCATTCTTGCCAAACGAGGAGAAGTTGCCTACCAATTGGAACTACCTCCGCACCTCTCCAGAGTTCATGATGTTTTCCACGTTTCTCAACTCAGGCGTTGCTTCTCGGATCCTATTCGCGGAGTGGACCACAAAACGCTTGATCTCCAAGACAATCTCACTTATCGAGAATACCCCGTTCGTATTCTTGATCAAACTGAGCGCACCACTCGACGCCACAATATCAAGTTTCTCAAGGTTCAATGGTCACATCATTCCGAGAGTGAAGCTACTTGGGAAAGGGAGGATCGTCTTCGACTTGAGTACCCCACCCTCTTTCCGGAGGAACCCGAATCTCGGGACGCGATTCTTTTAAGTGGGGGTGAGTTGTCACATCCCTAGCTAGCACTTGCATTAGGACCTGACTAGAGTGTGCATCATGTTTACTTTCAAAGAAACTTGAAATGGGATTAACAGAAACCCCAGCACCCCTCCCCTAACAACTAGGGTTTGATAAAATATTTTCCAATGTACCCAAAATGCCCTTCAAAATGTTCATCATTTCTGCCTTTGTCTTAAACCTCTGCCAAAAATGGTGCACAATTTTCTAGGACAATCTAGGGCTTTGGATTAAATCATATGGTATTTGAATTTGGGCATTTAAATGCTATAAAATATTTTAAATGCTCAAATAATCATGAACTATAATGTTTCCTACTATTCATATTATATACAGTAGGTATGACAAGTGTTATGAGTTATAAAAATGTTTAGGCATTTTTATTAATTAAACAAAGCTGCAAAAGAAATGAAACAGAAAAGAAAATAGAAAAAAAGGGAGAGAGAACACTTACCTGGCGCCCACCCGGCCCACCTGCCGGCCCAGCCCAGCTGCCGCTCCAGCGAGCTGCTTGGCTCGGCCAGGCAGGCAGGCAGGTGCTCGATGGCGACCGCACGGCGCGCCACGCAGCTGCCCGCCGCCCTGCTTCGCCCCCTCGCCGTCCTGGAGGCATGGATCGAACGTCCACGTCCCCCTCGACCCCCCAGACACCTCCGCCTCCCCCCAGCTCCTCTCCTCCGCTCTCCCCGCGCCATGGCCGACGCCGCCGTGATCGCACCGTCGTAGAAACCACGTCCACCGTCGTCCCCGAGCTCCGCCGTGTTGTCCATCGTCTCCGCCGTCCTCGACTGCTTCGAACAGGCCGAGCCCCGAGCGCTCGCCCGCCCTGGAGACGCCCCCGACCTCTTCTTCCCCAACTCCGGCCGCGGAGATCCCCCTCGCCGTGCTGCTCAGCTCCGACCACCCCCGAGCTCGCCTCGGTGCTTGCTGCAACCGCTGTGAGCCTAGCTACCTCCTCCCCCTCTCCGTTGGCTTCCTCTTGCCCTGTAACACACTGCACGTAGCTCCACCGCACGCACCGCCGCCGTGCTCGTCGCCGGTGATGCTCCGGTGACCATTTGGTCACCGGCACCCGTCCAACGCACTCCCCACAGCACGTAGATGCGAACGGTGCTACGCACGCATCGCCTAGGCCCCTGCAGCCGCATCTCCACACACGCCCGACGCCGGTCGCCGCCGTCGAGCTCGTTGCCGTCTTCTCCGGCCACCCTAGGTCCGGCGACCACCACCATCCGATGCGGAAGAGCAAGAGCTCTCCAACGCACCCAGCCGCAGCTCGAGCCGTGCACCGTAGACTTTTTCCGAAGCACGCCGCCGCGTTTGGCCTCGCCGACGGCTAAACGCCGGCGAGTTGGACCTGTTTTGACCACGGGTTTGACCCCCTGGGTCAATGACATGTGGGCCCTGCCCGCAAGTCAAACATAGTTTAGGTGTTAATTTAATATTAATTAGTTAATTAGTTTAGTCACTGACATGTGGGCCCTGGCCCCACTGACAGTTAATTAGTTTTAGTTTAACTCTAATTAACTCAGTTAATTAGCTGTGACACTGACATGAGGGACCCACTGGTCAGGTTTGACCTGGACTGGTCCTGTTGACTGGCTGACGTCAGCATGATGTCATGCTGACGCAGTTAAGGTTTTTCTGGGATTTTTAGATTTAAAATAATTCAGGAAATTCCAGAAAATACCCAAAACTTCTAAAAATCATATAAAATCAACCATAGCTCAGATGGAAAAGATTTATATATGAAAAATGATCAGAAAAATCCAATCTTTCTAATGGCACTTGTTTCATGCATGTTTGAACAAGTTAACTTGCTGTATATATCAAAAACATGATAATGCCCTTATTTAAATAATAGTTTGAACTTCAATTTGAATCCTTGATTCAAACAGGTTCAAACCCTTCTGGTTTTAGTTGCATTAGCCAACACACATGCATCTTGCCATGTCATAAACATGCATCATATTGTTGCATTTGTTTGTTAATGATTGTATCGTCGATATTTCCTGTGTTAGGTCCTGCTCCCGAGGATACTGCTGCGTATCCAGTTGAAGAGCAGTACCCGACAACTACCTTGTCAGGCAAGCAATCATTGATCATTCCGATACAAACCCAATCTTCTCGCTCCTGCTCTCTTTTACTGTATTAAGGCAACAACGCGTGAACTGCTACTTGCTGCGGTAGTTGACCCTATTCCCTTGCATGACCTGTCATTGCCACAGTAAATAGTTGAAACCCACTAGCATGTGTAGGAGTTGATTGAGCCATGTGATGTGTGATCCACCATGCTATTTACTTATGTTGCCTGCTATGCTTAGAGTTGTGTCTGGTCTGATTCATCTGGGTGATGGATCAGAGTGAAATGATCTTACCGATAAAGAGAGGGAAGTGTGGAATACGCTTGGTAAAGGTATCGATGAAAGGCCATGTAGGAGTACATGGTGGGTTGTTTCATTGGAATCGTCCATAGGACCCGAGATCTGTGTGTGTGACTCAAGTTACAGTTACTACCACACATTGGGCCCTGAAATATGACCCCGCTCGACTTATTGACTGCCCTTGTACTCTGTCCAGGAGTTGCAACTAGTTTCTGGTGTTTATAGTTTACTGGAGGTCGTGCACAGCGCTGACCCTCGGGGTGGGTTGTGATGCGACAGGTACGTGGCACGGTGTACCGGTTGCCCGTTTGGTGACTCGGGAACCCTGTACACATCGTTTGGGGCCGTGAGCGACACCCCGGTCGGATCTCCCCACGGATGGAACCCAAATAGGCGATAAACCTGGACGAGAGACTTGAGTGGTTGGTTAGGTCGTGGTCTACACCCACGTCGGCTTTCGCTTGAAGTCTGCTGAGCACATGTCGTGTGCAGACGCTAAGTGGTGAAAACATGTGTGAAGAAGTACACCCCTGCAGGGTTATCAAACTATTCGAATAGCCGTTGTTCGCGGTACGAACTACTTGGTTACTCTTACAGTTCATAGACAAGTTGATGGATACTACTAAAAGCCTCAAGATAAGCGTGAGTGCCGTGGATGGCCCTTCCGTAGGATGATGGAAGAGGATCCTCGGTAGTGTATTGAAGTGGTGAGTAGAGGACTCGTGTTCGTTAATAACATCTTGCAATCCGTTGAGAGTTATAGTATAGGTTAGCCAAGGTCAAAGCTGGCATTCTGCTATAAACTCCACTACCCCCTTTGATAATGTTGCATGTATGATAGGTTCTGTGGTAAGACTTGCTGAGTACCTTCGTACTCATGTTTGCTTAATAACTGTTGCAGAGGAGAACCCTGCCCCTGCTGATGGGTTCTACATAGACGTTGACGTCGACGAGTAGCTTGACACCCAGACAGTGATCTGGAGCTTGTGAAGGGCCTTGTAGATAGTCAGGCTACACCAAGCCTGTTTTATTTTCTAAGTTGTCTGTACTCAGACATGTAGCTTCCGCTTGTGCTTGTACTTGTATGACTGTATGACTTGAGTGATGGGTCATGTGACCCCTACCTGTATGACTATGTTATGTATGGCTCCTGGAGCCTTTTAAATAAAGTACTTTGAGTCATAGAGTTCTGTTGTGATGCAATGTTGTATTTGCACATATTGAGCATATTGCGTGTATGATTGAAATGCTTGGTATGTGTGGGATCCGACACCTAGTTGTCTTCCTTTGGTAGCCTACCTTACAGGGAAATGCCTCCTAGTGATTCCAATGAGCCTTGGTAGCTTGCTACTGCTCGGAACACGTAGGCTGGCCGGCATGTGTCCTTCTTCGTTCCTGTGTCTGTCCCTTAGGGGAAATGTCACGCGTTGTTCCTTTAAGTCCATGTAGCTTGCTACGACTTGGGTTCATACGTTGATGACCGACACGTTCGTTGCTGGGTCATGGATGCCTGTCTCTGTAATTTAGTGCCACTTTTGGTTTATAACTAGCCATGTCGGCCTGGGTTCTCTGTCATATGGATGCTAGCGACACTGTCATATACGTGTGCCAAAATGCGCAAACGGTCCCGGGCCAGGTAAGGTGGCACCCGTGGGGTTACCGTGCGTGAGGCCGCAAAGTGATATGACGTGTTACAGCTAGATCGGTGTGGCTTAGGATCGGGGTCCTGACAAAGGAGGCCTTAATATCTCTTAGTTTCCATTAGGACCCCGCTGCAATCCGAGGGTAGGACAAAAGATGTCATGCAAGTTCTTTTCCATAAGCACGTATGACTATATATGGAATACATGCCTACATTATATTGATGAATTGGAGGTAGTTCCGTGTCACCCTAGGTTATAACTTCTACATGATGAATATTATCCGACACCTATCATCGCCGATCCATTGCCTATGAGTTCATTTCATATTGATACTTTCTTTGTTACTTTCGTTACTGCTGCTGTCACCATCACTACAATACTACTACTGTTACTTTTGCCACCGTTACCGTTAGTTCCATACTACTCAACTACTAAATATTTTGCTATAGATATTAAGTCTTTCAGGTGTGGTTGAATTGAAAACTCAGCTTCTAATACTTGATAATATTCTTTGGCTCCCCTTGTGCGAATCAATAAATTTGGGTTGAATACTCTACCCTCAAGAACTGTTGCGATCCCCTATACTTGTGGGGTATCAGTACTTGGAAATGCTCGCGGTGTAGGAGGCGCCAAAGTTGTAGTCGCTTGAGTGTATTAGCCGGAAGTCTTGGAAGAGAACTTTGCGTATTTGAAGTCTTCTTGGACTTGGCGGTCCACCTTGGTTGTTTGATGAACTAGCTCGAGAAGGGTCATGTATGGCTAGAAATCCACAATCTTCTTTATAGGGTGGTTGAGGCCCTTCAAGAAGTGTGCCGTCGTTTGTTCATCATCTTCCTTGACATTAGCTCGAATCATGGCAATCTCCATTTCTTGATAGTATTCTTTCACTGTATTCGTGCCTTGCTCGAGGAGTTGCAATTTCTTGAAAAGATCTCGATTGTAATGCGTCTCTAGTACGGTCTAACCTAGGACCAGCACAATACCGTCATTCAGCATTTATTCATAGTTACATCTCTGAATTGATAATTGTTGAACTTTTTTTGCTACCATATTATAAGCCATCCCAGCTCCACACATATATACGTCGTGTGTTTGACTCTTCCTGGTAGTCTCTCTGTCCAAGATTTGAGGTGTTTTGACTACAACTGTCGCCGATCACCACCTTCTGCTTGGTAAGAACCGGTAAGAATTTGAGATCCGCTTGACGGATTTGTGACCCCCCTCACTACCACTTCATAGTAGTCTGTAGGATCATATTGTATGTTTCTATTGCAGCTAACCATGACAGGATCACAAGGCGACGAGATGGATTGGGAGAACGTGATGAACAAGGAGTTGCGTGATAAATTCCAGCAAATGATGGGTGGCTAGGTGGGAGATGTGCTAAACAAATTTGAAGAGGCCATGGAGAACACAGATGGCATAGAGAAGTCGTTTGAAACAAAGCTGGATAACAAGTTTAATGAATTGCTCACGCATCTTCCACAACCACCACCGGCAACACCTGTCGCACCTCTCCAACGACAATAAGAACGCCCCCTTCCAAATCAGTTCAGACGAGTGAAGCGTGTACCACTCGAGGATGGACAAACTTCTGCTGCTGATGTACCTACTATTTATGCTTCTTTGGTTCATGCTACTTCTGCTGCTGGTGCCAAGGAGGATGACCATTATGAGGGCAATTACGATGATAAGGTTGATCAAAATTAGAACTACATGCAACCACCAGCACCTCAACCACCAGGTCGTCCACATGCATATAATCGCAACGGTAGGGCTGCACCACCACTTCAGGTACGAGATCCCGACCATCTCCCTAAACTAAAATTGAATATTTCACCATTTGAGGGTAGATATGTTCCTGAAATATATATTACTTGGGAGTTAGAAACCGAACAACATTTTACATGTTTACAATATCCGAAGGAGAGACGTGTTGCTGCTACTCTTTGTGCTTTCACTGGTTTTGCTTGTGTGGTGGGCTGAAAATCATAGATTATATCCGGATAATATCCCAACTACATGGGCTGCTTTGAAAACTACTATGCGTACTCGTTGGGTTCCACCATATTATCAATGTCAATTACTACAAAAAAATGCAACGTTTACGACAAGGAAAAAACTCTGTATAAGAATATTATTAGGAATTACAAACTTGCATGATTAGATGTGGTATTGTTGAGGATAATGAAGCTATGCTTGCACGTTTCCTGGGTGGGTTAAACAAAGAGATTCTGAGCATCTTAGAATCTAAGGAATATAACAATATCACTCGTTTATTCCATCTTGCTTGCAAAGCTGAACGTGAAGTGTAGGATCGACAGGCATTGGCGCGAACTAATTTTTCTGAAGGTCGGGCTTAATCATGGACACCGCATACATCATCTACTTGCACTCGTCCGGCTGCACCACCACCTACTTCATCAACCACCTCCAACCATGATACAAGAAAGCAAGCACAAGCACAACTATGTGCCAAGAGCACACCTTCTGTGCCTGCATAGAGCTCTTCTTCATCCATGACATCGACATGGCAAACATGTGATCCTATTTGTCACCATTGCATGGGTAGAGGTCATTATGCGAGAGAGTGCTCATCTCAGCATGTGATGATTTCTACTGAGGATGGTGTGATGAGGACATCAATACCATTGTTACACCCACTGTCCCTGCTATTATACATGCTGGACCAATTACTAGAGCTCGTGCATGCCAATTGAATTACCAGGTACTTTCGTTTCTTGGTAAAAATTCTATTGTTCATGAGAATATGATGCTGCTTAAATTGGATACATTTGTGTTGATTACTAATCAAGGGCCTAGCATGGACAAGAGTGATGAACACTAGAGTAGTATCAAACATGGAGATGAAGGCGCGCGCGAAAGGATCTAGAACGACGTTTCTAGTGCGTATTTGAGTACTTTGAAGCCTTCGTGATGACTTACAAGGACATGGATGAAATATACAAGATGCTCCTTCATAATTTTCGTCCAAAGCATATTTTAGGTGCCGCGTCACCTTATTTTTGGGCCACGCCCAGGTAATTTTGAAATACCAAAGTATAGGCTGTTTTTTAGAGTCAGTATGTGTGAGGAAAATAGAGTTAGGGCTGGTTTCGGACCCCTTCTCCAAGGGTCCATGAAATTCCCCGCTCTCTCTCTCTCCATATATACATCCCTTAGGGTATCATTTAGACTTTGGGTTTTGTTTAGATTAAAGTTCGCCATGGCTGCAACTTTGCGTACTTCATTTGTGTTCAACGACCAGACAAAAAATGTCAAAGAACCCCACTTGATCAATAAAGCTTTCCTCTCAAATTCGCAATATCCAGATTGCAATCTCGGTTTCTTGCTTGTTCTTTGTTTGCCTGCAGGAAACTTACCTTCGTGGTCAGGTTGATCATGCTTCGGTGTCGTCAATAACCTCTCGGAGTTGGTTTAGCGATTGCTAAGGCGCGATGTTCTTGCACGTTCATAGTCGGATCATCAAAGTCGACTTCCTCCAAAACGATAGCCACCATCTAATCGAAAGACGGGACACCTTGGCCTCTATAATGGTGGGTATGAGTCCGCTAGTGACTATGATGAGTAGACGTTGGCTCTTATTACAAGTGACGAACACGGTGGAGTTGATTCTGAACAAGAGACGCAATACATGGCTGCTAATGATACTGATAGGTATGAATGCTAAGTTGCTCAACGTGTTTTGAGTGTGCAGGTCACGCAAGTTGAGCAAAACCAGAGGCACAATTTGTTCCACACAAAGCGAGTTGTGAAGGAACGTTCTGTTCACGTCATCATAGATGGAGGGAGCTACAACAATTTGGCTAGGATGGAGATGGCGGAGAAGTTGTCTCTCACCACAAGACCACATCCACATCCTTACTACATCCAATGGTTCAACAATAGGGGCAAGGTTAAGATAACACGTATTGTTCGTGTGCATTTTAGTATAGCTACATATGCTAATTATGTTGATTGTGATGTGGTACCCATGCAAGAATGTTCTATATTACTTGGTAGACCATGGCAATTTGATAAGAATTCTATAGACCATGGTAGAAACAATCAGTATACTGTTGGTCATAAGGATAAACATATTACCTTGCTTCCTATGACTCCTGATTGCATTTTGAAAGATGATATTAATCGAGCTAGTAAAGCAAAACAGGAGCAAAATAAGAGTGAAGATTGGATTGTGACAAAAGAATTTGAGCAACAAATGAAGCCTAATAACAAACCATCATCTCATATTGCGTCTGAAATTAAATAGAAAAGTGGATGTTTACTTGCCACTAAATCTGATATTGATGATCTATATTTTAGCGAACGTGTTTGCTATGCTTTTGTGTGCAAAGAGGCATTATTTTCATTCGAGGACATGCCTTCCTCTTTGCCTCTTGCTGCCACTAACATTTTGCAGGAGTTTGCTAATGTCTTTCCATAAGACGTGCCATCGAGATTACCACCTATTTGAGGGATTGAGCATCAAATTGATTTAATTCCCGGGGCATCGTTACCCAATCGTGCGCCATACCGTACCAATCAAGAAGAGATGAAGGAGATTATACGTCATACACGAGCTGGTCGACAAAGGTTATATACGCGAATCTCTTAGTCCTTGCGTTGTTCCTATTATACTAGTTCCAAAAAAGGATGGTACATCGCATATGTGTGTTGATTGTAGAGGCATTAATATTATTACTATTCATTATCGTCATCCTATTCCTAGGTTAGATCATATGCTTGAGGAATTGAGTGGCTCTACAATATTCTCCAAAGTTGATTTGCGTAGTGGATACCATCAAATTCGTATGAAATTGGGAGATGAATGGAAAACAACATTTAAAACTTAGATTAGCCTATATGAGTGGTTAGTCATGCCTTTTGGGTTAACTAATGCACCTAGAACTTTCATGAGATTAATGAATGAAGTTTTAGAGGCTTTCATTGGACGCTTTGTGGCAATCTACTTTGATGATATACTGGTTTATAGCAGATCTTTGGATTAACATTTGAAACATTTACGTGTTGTTTTTATTGCGCTACGCGATGCACGTTTGTTTGGTAACCTTGGGAAGTGCACCTTTTGCACCGACCGAGTATCTTTTCTTGGCTATGTTGTTACTACACAGGGAATTGAAGTTGATAAAGCCATGATTGAAGCTATTGAGAGTTGGCCGTAACCCAAAATGGTCACACATGTGAGGAGTTTTCTAAGCCTCGCTGGATTTTATTGGCATTTTGTAGGATATTTCAGCACCATTGCTGCACTTTTCAATGAACTTACGAAGAAAGATGTGCCTTTTGTTTGGGGAACCTTACAGGAAGAAGCCTTCACGGTATTGAAAGATAAGTTGACACATGCTCCTTTACTCCAACTTCCTAATTTTAATAAGACATTTGAGCTTGAATGTGATGCTAGTGAAATTGGATTAGGAGGTGTGTTACTACAAGATGGTAAACATGTTGCATACTTTTCTGAAAAATGAGTGGGCCTAATCTGAATTGTTGTACTTATGATAAGGAATTATATGCTCTTGTTCGGACTTTGGAAACATGGAAACATTATTTATGGCCCAAAGAATTTGTTATACATTCTGATCACGAATCCTTGAAGCACATTAAAAGGCAAGCAAAACTGAACCGTAGACATGCTGGGTTGAATTCATAGAGAGTTTCCCTTATGTCATTAAACTCAAGAAGGTTAAAGAAAATCTTATTGCTGAAGCATTGTCTCATCGTTATACCATGCTTTCATAACTTGAATTTAAAATATTTGGTTTGGAGACCATCAAAGATCAATATGTATATGATGCTGAAATTAAAGATGTATTGCAGAATTGTAAAAAAGGGAGAACATGGAACATGTTCATCGTTAATGATGGATTTGTGTTTCGTGCTAACAAGCTATGCATTCCAGCTAGCTCCGTTCGTCTTTTATTGATGCAGGAGGCGCATGGAGGAGGATTAATGAGACACTTTGGCGTGAAAAAGATGGAGGACATTCTTGCTACACATTTCTTTTGGCCAAAGATGAGACGGGATGTTGAGCGTATTGTTGCACGCTGCACTACATGTCAAAAAGCTAAGTCACGACTCAATCCTCATGGTTTATATATGGCTATGCTTGTACCTATTATTCCTTGGGACGAAATATCTATGGACTTTGTTTTGGGTTTACCTCGATCAAAGAAGGGGAGGGATAGCATATTTGTTGTCATGGATAGAGTTTCGAAAATGCACACTTCATACCATGTCATAAAATCTATGATGCAGCTAATGTTGCTGATTTGTTCTTTCGTGATATTATTCGCTTGCATGGTTTGCCAAATACTATTGTTTCAGATCATGATACTAAATTTCTTAGCCACTTTTGGAGATATTTATGGGCTAAGTGTGGCACCCGGAGACCGATACGCCAGGTGTCTTCCAGTTATTCGTTGTCGCTGCCATGTCATTTGCTTGCGTGTTGCACTTTTCCATGTCATCATATGCATTTCATCTGCATGCTTTTCAAAACTTGCATCCGTCCGTGGTTGCCGACACCCCTCGTCCTCTCCGTTGTCCGTTCTGAGCCCAGACACACTCGCACGCGCTCGCGGCACCTCCGAATATTTATTTTATGAGTGGGCGAAAAATGTTCTCAGAATGGGTTGAAACTTGGCGTGTGGTCTTATTATAGTGTAGACATACCGCCTGCCAAATTTCGTCTCATTCGGAGTCCGTTAGATAGCCCAACCGTTGAAGTATAGCGGCACCGGTTCCAGTTTATTCGTCGGATGTTTCGGAGACCCGAAACCTGTTGCCGGGCTGCCATCTCCCTCTCCTCTCAGCCTACTCACATTCTACACAGTCCACTTTTCCCCTCCTCGCAACTTGTCTGAAACTGCCCTGAACCCGACCCGGGCTCTCGTTACCAATGGGTCCGGATCATCCCCAAACATCCCTAAATCATCTTTGTTTTCTTATTTGTACTCCCTACCTATTTTATTCTCAACCGTCGGATTTTAATCAGATGATCCAACTCTCCTCTTTCATATATATATATACATACATACATCCCTCTCGTCTCCGCCGCCGTGACCCACTCACCATCTCCATTGGGATCCTCCCAGATCCATCCAGTCCACACAGCCGACCCGACCACCTCGCTGGTTTTCAGCACCAGGACAACCTCGTCCTCTCCTCGATCCACCCAATCCCACAACCACCTCCCAGCTTCTCCTCTGCCTTGACCGGAGTATGGCTCCCCTGCTCATGGTGCTCGAGCACCCAGTGCTAGCAGTCCTCCCCACGCCCGAGTCCTCGTGCTCGTGTGCATTCTCCACGAGACCGGAGTCCCTTGTGCCTGAGCGACTTCGTCGACCTTGCCGTCAGCTGGCGACCTCGTCCGCCGGAGCCCGCCTTCGCCAGCCAACAGCAGCAGCAACCAGCGTCGCCCTGACCCTGCCTTCCCTTGCGCCTCCTACTCCGTTTTCCTTTTTCCCCTATGTGTCTCTCATGCCCCGGCCTCTCTCTCACCAGGTACAGGAGCAACATGAGGTCATCCATGGACGCCTAGGGCCTTCTTCTGCCTCGATCCGGCAAGTCCGTGGCCGGGAACTATCTCCACCGCCCGGATCTGTGCCTCAACTCGCCTCCTGATGTTCCTCTCCGCCCGCGCCGCCATGGATCCTCGCCGTGCCGTCCCGCTGAAGATCCCATCGCCATCGACCTCCTTCTTCCTGCCTCGCTCCCCTGCACCATGCGAGTTAGCCAACGCATGTGGGCGCCATTGACCATGGCTGCCGCCACGCAGTCGGCCCAGCCACTTCTCCCAATGGGCCAAAGCCCATGGGTGAGGCCACACCCCAACGCCCCTCCTTTGTTATTTGCTGTTGGGCCGGCCAGCTAGTTTTTCCCAGTGTGTTTTTTTCTGTCTGGCGAATTTGTCTATTATTCCTGAAAAACAGCTTTGCAGTTTAGTCCCTCTAGATCATGCATTTAATAACTAAATAGCCATGCATCATATGTAAAAACTTTATGATGAAGACATCACTAACAAGGTTACACCCACAGCCCCAACTGACACATATATAGGACCAATTACTAGAGCTCACGCACGCCAATTAAAATACCAGGTACTTACGTTTCTTGGTAATGATTCTAATGTTCATGAGAATATGATGCTGCCTAAATTGGATACATTTTTCTTGCTTACAAATGAAGGGCCTAGCTTGGACAAGAAGGATGAACATTGGAGCAAGATCAAGCATGGAGATGATGGCATGCGCAAGGGGAACAAGAACGGAGTTACAAGTGATGATTTCAGGACTTTGAAGCCACCATAATGAGTGCGTGAAGCCTTGGACAAAATATACAAGATGCCACTTCATAAATTTCGTCCAGAGGCTATAATAGGTGATGCGTCAGCTTATTATAGGGCCAGGCCCATGTAATTTCGAAATACTTGAGTATAGGCTATTTTTAGAGTCCGTATGTGTGGGGAAACAAGATTTAGGATTGGTTTCAGACCCCTCCTCCAAGGGTAACGAAATCCCCCCCCCCCTCTTCCCCCATATATACAGCCCTTAGGGCGTCGTTTAGACTTTGGGTTTTGTTTAGATTAAAGTTTGCCATAGCTGCAACTTCGCGTACTTCGTTTGTGTTCAACGACCAGACAAAGGCGTCACAGAACCCCACTTGATCAATAAATCTTTCCTCTTATATTCGCAATATCCAGATTGCAATCTTAGTTTCTTTCTTGTTCTTCGTTTGCCTGCAGGAAACAGACCTTCGTGGTCAGGTTGATCGTGCTCCGGTGTGGTCAATAACCACTCGGAGTTGGTTTAGCGATTGCTAAGGCACGACATCCTCGCACGTTCGTAGACGGATCGTCAAAGTCGACTTCCTCCAAAATGATAGCCACCATCTCATCGAAAGACGGGACACCTTTGCCTCTATCACTAAATTGGTACATTTGTCTTGCTTACAAATGAAGGCCCTAGCTTGGACACGAAGGATGAACATTGGAGCAATATCAAGCATGGAGATGATGGCATGCGCAAGGGGACCAAGAACGGAGTTACAAGTGATGATTTCAGGACTTTGAAGCCACCATAATGAGTGCGTGAAGCCATGGATGAAATATCCAAGATGCCACTTCATAAATTTCGCCCAGAGGCTATTATAGGTGCTGCGTCACCTTATTATTGGGCCAGGCCCATGTAATGTCGAAATACTTGAGTATAGGCTATTTTTAGAGTTCGTATGTGTGGGGAAACAAGAGTTAGGGTTGGTTTCGGACCCCTCCTCCAAGGGCCATGAATTTCCCCTCTCTTCCCCCATATATACATCCCTTAGGGCATCGTTTAGACTTTGGGTTTTGTTTAGATTATACTTCGCCATAGCTGCAACTTCGCGTACTTCGTTTGTGTTCAACGACCAGACAAAGGCGTCACAGAACCCCACTTGATCAATAAAGCTTTCCTCTTGAATTCACAATATCCAGATTGCAATATTAGTTTCTTGCTTGTTCTTTGTTTGTCTGCAGGAAACAGACGTTCGTGGTCAGGTTGATCGTGCTCCGGCGTGGTCAATAACCTCTCGGAGTTGGTTTAGTGATTGCTAAGGCGCGACGTCCTTGCACGTTCGTAGCCGGATCGTTAAAGTCGACTTCCTCCAAAACGATAGCCACCATCTCATGACGGGACACCTTTGCCTCTATCACATTATATATGTAAAATGCTTAGAATTTTGTGTAGAGTAATAATAACCAACTTTAATACATGTTTAAAATGTTTAAGCTGTTGTTTTCTTGAATTTGTATAAATGACATGTTAAAATGGTTTTATTCATAACTAAATAACCGTAGCTCCAAATTTAATAAACTTTATATGTAAATGGGATAGAAAAAAGCATATAATAACATGGTACACTTTATTTTCCTATTTAAAAAAGTGGTTCTAGGCAGATCAGTACCAAATCCAATAGCTGCACATGGGGATTTTTCAGAATTGTTGTTTGTTGTTTCCGGCCTCATTTAAATTGCTTAGATAGTGTAGTTTATTTTGTGTTGCACCTCTTGACATGTTAAGAACATTTAAACTTGTTGGGTTCATAAACAAGAGCGAACTAAATAATTGATTGTGGTGTTTCATCAAGTTGCATATTGAGCTCCACTTAATTTGTAGTATTGTTTATTGCACTTTGTCATGCCATGCATATTTAAACCGGACATGCATCATACTTGGTTGTGCATCATGCCATGTTTATGCTTGTGTGTTTACCATGTTGTTTGCTTCTTTCGGGTTGTGCTTCATCTTGATAGTTCCTATTTCGTTGCGATCATGAGGATTCATTCGACTACGCTTGGTTCGCCTACATGGCTTCATCTTCTTCATGGAGTCGTTCTTCTTCCTAGCGGGATCTTAGGCAAGATGAATGTCACATTGGATATCATTACTATCATTGCCATGCTAGTTGTCTCGATGCTATCCCTATATGTCGTGCTACCTATCTATTGTTGTCAGCCTCTCATTGTTGTCATGAAACCTCTAACCTTTGACACCATCCCAGCAAACCGTTGTTTGGCTATGTTGCCGCTTGCTTAACCCCTCTTATAGCATTGTTAGTTGCAGGTGAAGATGAAGATTGCTCCAAGTTGGAACTTGGTTGTTGGGAATATCACAATATCCATTACTATAATTAATGCACATATATACTTGGCAATGGGTGGAAGGCTTGGCCTTCTGCTCGTTGTTTTGTTCCACTCATGCTGCCTTAAGAACCAATAAATTGGTGTTATATTCCTTGATTTTGCATTCCTATTGCGGTTGGGTATCTGAGGACCCCTTGACTGTTCGCTTTGAATAAAACTCCTCCAGAAAGGCCCAACTTTGGTTTTAATTTGCAACATAATAAAAACTTAATTAATTAATTAAATTGCATAGGGAGTTAGCGCTACCCGAGGATTCTTTGCACATACAGGGGGTCCAGTGCTGATGGTGTTGGTCCCAAACGGGCAACCTACGGGGCCGCCTCGGGGAAACTCGAGGTATCTAGTTTTACCTATAGCTTGTCCCATCCGGTCGTGGCCTGAGACAAGATACGCGCGGCTACTATCAGGGTGTCGGCACGCCAGGAGGTCTTGCTGGACTTGTTTTACCATTGTCGAAATATCTTGTGCATCGGGATTCCGAGTCTGATCGGGTTGTCCCTAAGATAAGGGTTTTTTACCTCTGCTGATCGTGAGAGCTTGTGATGGGCTAAGTTGGGACACCCGTGCAGGGTTATGATCTTGCCCGCGGTTATGTGGCAGATTGGAATTTGTTAATGTCTGGTTGTAGAAAACTTGGCGAAGGATCCGAAATAAAATACACAATCGTGTGAGTAACCGTGACCGTCTCTTTTCACTTTGAGAAGAGAACACCATGGGGTTATGTTTGACCGTAGGTAGTTCAGGATCACTTAGCGATCATTACTAGTTTGCGACCGTTTGCGTAGATGCTCATCTTATTCCTGTACTCGTAAGTTAGCCACCATATAATGCTTAGCCGCTGCTGCAACCTCACCACTTAACCTCTCCATACCCATTGAGCTTTGCTAGTCTTGACACCCATGGTTATGGGATTGCTGAGTCCTCGTGGCTCACAGATACTATAACAACAGTTGCAGGTGCAGGTTTCCGATGACTTGACGTGAGAGCCATGTTTACTTGTGTTGAAGTTCTTTCTTCGTCTTCATCAGTCTTGGGATAGGTTCCTGGTCGGCAGCCTGGGATAGCAGGATGGATGTCGTTGTGCTTTTCATGTTTTGCATCCGTAGTCAGATGCCTTGTGTATGATGTTGATGTATTCATGAGGCTATTGTATGACTTGTATGTATCCCCATCTATGTATGTAATGGTACGATGTAATGATATCCATCTTGCTAAGCGCCCGAAATGCGGTTGTGCCTCAATCACAAGTTATCTAGTGATCGAGATGGAATCGCATCTTGGGCGTGACAAGTTGGTATCAGAGCCTCGACCGACCATAGGAGCCCCCTTGATTGATCATAGCTTGGCCGTTGTCGAGTCTAGAAGAAAACTTTTTCGCAGTCTAGTTATATCAGAGAGTAGCAATTCTTTTTACTCCTCAGCCCCTTCGTCGCTCTGGTGAGGAATCGTGACGTGGGTGTTTTGAATTACTCCTCTTCCCCTTCAAAAGTTTTCTAGGATCACGCGGTTAGTTCTCGTTCGTTGCGATGTCAATCTTTTTCATCCGGTGCATTTCTCTTCAAGTTGATTCGATCCTCTTCATCTTTTGCCAGTGCAATCCTTAGTTCTTTCCAACCAACGTCATGTTCCCCGTCCGAAGTGGTCTTTCTTTTTCCCACCCTCCCACCCTTTTTCTTCTCAGAGCCGGAATCCGTAATCGAGTATCCATCCTACTCATGTGAAGTCTTTGAATTACTTTCACCAATTATTTTCATCTGGTGAATTCTCGTCTAGTTCGTCAATCTTCATCTCTTTTCTTTTCTGGTGGTTCCAATTCAATTCAAGTATTCGATGTTCATCATATTCTTTCTTGCCTCAATATTTCTCCTCCCTCATTCTCCTCTCTCCATTTAATTGTTCTGGAGTTCCGAAGACATTTCAGGAGACTTGTCCATGTTTCAATTATTTCGAGGTTGTGACCTCCTTCGAGTCTTTTAATCGTTTCGGTGCATCATCTCCTTTTCGATCCTTTCCAATGGTGTTTTTCTCTTCGATGGGCTCATAACCCACAGGTCTTTTCCTAGGATCTTACCTGACTCTTCTAATATTTCTGGAGTTATTTTCAAATTCTTTTTAAAGTGTGACGAGAGAATGGATTCCATCAGTCACGTGCCTTCTCCAAGTTCGCTTTCAAATTCTTCTCATCGTTGGCTCAACATCTCCTCCTTTCATTCTTCCGGAGTATCTCACAAATTCTTAATGGTATTTCTCATCGTAATTCTCAACATTTGAAGACCGAAGAAGAGTTCCTCTAAATCTTGTCCGTTCTCTCGAAGATTCGTGGTTCTAGCTTCATGTTATCCCCTCGCATTATTTCTTCGTCAGAAATTCTTTTCCTTAACCATCCGGAGCATTTCATGAATTCTTTCCATCGTGTTTCTCCGAAGGCCATCATTTCAGAAGACTTCTTCGTTCTCAGTTTTCAACTTCGTCCTCCAACTATTCTTCATTGATGCCTCTTCGTTCGTCTCCACATTCTTCCGGTGCTTCGTCCAAGTATTCTTTAATCAGTTCGTGATCTCTTTGTTCTCTTGTATATAAATTTTCTCAAGTGCTTTATTCTTACCGGCGATTCATTCTCTTGTATTCACTCAATTTCTATTCCTTACGGTGGCTTGTTCTTTTTCATCGCTCGATTTCAATTCTTACAGTGGTTCGTTCAATATTTCTTTTCCTTTGTTATCATATCAATTCATTCGTTCATTCCAATCCTACCAGTGGTTCATGAAGGAGTTCTTAAGTTTGAGCTATATCCCCTTCTAACCAATTTCAACGCGAATAAGTGATATGCAAATCCATTGCTTCTCATCAATTTAATTGATGACGGATAAGCATAACATAATTCTTATTCATTCTCGTCAAGTTGATTAATCATTTCCTTCGGAATTTGTTCATGATGAATAAATTCTAGTTCCAAGTGTTTTCATCTTTTCTGTTCCGGAGTTCAAAGTTTTCTCGGCCATCTCATCGGAACCCCATCTAATTCACCGCAAGGCTTTAATCTTATTCTTTTCATACTTCATTTCGATCTCATCATCTGTTGGTCACCGTAGTTCTTCATGGTGGTTCATCATGAGTTAATTCATTCGTCAAGTGTTCATCAAGTTTCTTGTTGGAGAAACTCAAGCATTCTTCTTCTTGCCCCTCGAGTTGTGCAAATAATTCTCCGTATTATTTTGAAGTGGAGTTTTGCATTTCTTCCTTCATCTCATCTATTCAATCTTTTCGTTGTGGCATAATTCGCCTCAAGTTTTGGGATGATTTCCATAAGCCCACAAAAAGCTAATTCTTTGGTTGTTGATTTTCTCAACAACTCCATTCAACCCTTGTTCGTAAATATGCTCTTTCGAATTCTTTCATGGTGGAAGTTGTTGTTCTCTTATCCGTTCTTTTCACTATTTCATCAAGTTTTTGTTCTCTTCCATTCATATTCAACCGGAGTGGTTTCGAATTCATTCTTGTTCCTCAGCTCTTGTTTCATGCCTTTCAACCAGCATGGTTCTCTTTTATTCCGTGTTCCTCTTTTGTAACAGAGCTTCTCAATCTCATTCATCTCTATTGCATTCTTCCTTTCATGTGGCTCAACCTCTCAAGGTTCCTTGGTTTCACCTTCTTCCGATATTCTCGCTCGTCTCGTTCTGAAGATCTCTTTTATTCCGTGGTTGTCAAGCCCCCTCGTCCTCTCCGTTGTCCGTTCTGAGCCCAGACACACTCGCACGCGCCCGCGGCACCTCCGAATAATTATCTTATGAGTGGCCGAAAAATGTTCTCGGAATGGGTTAAAACTTGGCGTGTGGTCTTATTATAGTGTAGACAGACCGCCTGCCAAATTTTATCGCATTCGGAGTCCGTTTGATAGCCCAACCGTTGAAGTATAGCGGCACCGTTGCCGGTTTTTTCGCCGGACGTTTCGGTGACCCGAAACCTGTTGTCGGGCTGCCATCTCCCTCTCTTCTAAGCTTACTCACATTCTACACAGCCCACTTTTCCTCTCCTCGCAACTTGTCCGAAACTGCCCCAAACCCGACCCGGGCTCTCGTTACCGATGGGTCCGGATCATCCCCAATCATCCCTAATACATCTCCATTTTCTTATTTGGACTCCCTACCTATTTTATTCTCAACCGTCGGATTTCAATCGGATGATCCAACTCCCCTCTTCACTCCTAGTACAAACCTAAAACCTAAGGAGATGTCCCATCCATCCCTCCCGTCTCCGCCGCCGCGACCCACTCACCATCTCCATCGGGATCCTCCCAGATCCATCCAGTCCACCCAGCCGACCCGACCACCTCGCTGGTTTTCAGCACCGGGCCAACCTCCTCCTCTACTCGATCCACCCAATCCTGCAACCACCTCCTCGCTTCTCCTCTGCCTTGACTGGAGTATGGCTCCCCTTCTCATGGCGCCCGAGCACCCAGTGCTAGCAGTCCTCCCCACGCCCGAGTCCTCGTGCTCATGTGCCTTCTCCATGAGACCAGAGTCCCTTGTGCCTGTGCGTCTTCGTCGACCCTGCCGTCGGTCGGCGACCTTGTCCGCCGGAGCTCGCCTTCGCCGGCCAACAGCAGCAGCAACCAGTGTCGCCCTGATCCTGCCTTCCCTTGCGCCTCCTCCTCCGTTTTCTTTTTTCCCGTATGTCTCTCTCATGCCCCGGCCTCTCTCTCGCCAGGTACAGGAGCAACATGAGGTTATCCATGGCCGCCCAGGGCCTTCTTCTGCTCGATCAGGCAAGTCCGCCGCGGGGAACGGTCTCCATCGCCCAGATCCGTGCCTCAACTCGCCTCCTGCTGTTCCTCTCCGCCCGCGCCGCCATGGATCATCGCCATGCCATCCCGCCGGAGACCCCAGCGCCATCGACCTCCTCCTCCCTACCTCGCTCCCCTGCATCGCGTGCGAGTTAGCCAACGCGTGTGGGCACCGTTGACCACGGCTGCAGCCACGCAGTCGGCCCAGCCACTTCTCCCAAAGGGTCAAAGCCCATGGGTGAGGCCACACCCGAGTGCCCCTACTTTGTTATTTCCTGTTGGGCCGACCAGCCAGTTATAGCCCAGTTTTTTTTTCTGTCTAGCGAATTTGTCTATTATTCCAGAAAAACAGCTTTGCATTATAGTCCCTCTAGATAATGCATTTAATAACTAAATAACCATGCATCATATGTAAAAACTTTATATATGTAAAATTCTTAGCATTTTGTGTAGAATAATAATAACCAACTTTCATGCATGTTTAAAATGTTTAAACTACTATTTCCTTGAATTTGTATAAATGACATGTTAAAATGGTTTTATTCATAACTAAATAACCGTAGCTCCAAATTTGATAAACTTTATATGCAAATGGGATAGAAAAATGCATAGAATAACATGTGATGCGGAGCATACTTCATTCATCCCCATGTACACCATTTGGACGTAAGGTGATCTCGTTCCTCGATGCTTCCCCTTTCATTTCTCGCGAGACATGGATGCTACTTCAAGCGCGGACCTTGTGCATGCTCAGGAACACCCACGTAGAGCATGGAGAGCCCAAGGACCAAGGCCAAGCACGCGTGGGAGCAAAGGAAGGAGAAGGAGGAAGAATGTTGCTGCAACAACCGCCGGACATCCGGCCAGTGGCCCGAACATCCGGCGCCCCAACAGAACATCTACAGAATCGGCCCCCGGCAGCCCGGATATCCAGCCATTACCCCAGACATCCGGCTCCTCGCGAGCCACCGGACATCCGGCCCCCGGCCCGGACATCCGGCGCCTGCCTGCGCGCAGAGACGGGCCCGAGGCCCATGTATCCCTCTCCCACTTACCCCTTCGTGGACCTAGACTATATATACTCCTCCACCTCCTCCTAGTTAGGGTTAGCTTAGGTTTAGCTCATTTGAGACAGAGCTTTGCTCATCCACTAGTGGTTCATCCCTTGTGAGTGACTACGGCCCCTCCACGGAGAAGATCCACACGGATTCAAGACCTCCTTCGCGGAGGAGATCCCTGGGATACCTCAAGACCTCCTCACGGAGAAGAACCGGTTACCCTTTGTATCGTCCTTTGTTGATCATGGATCTTGTATCTCTTTGTGTTTCGAGGATCTAGCATATCGACCTTTGTTCTTGATGTTTTGGGTGCTTCTCTCGTGTTTTCCCTCGTGCTCCCCCTCGTGTTCTTCGTGTTCTTTGTGGGATCCCCTCCATTTCGTGAAAGATCAGCCATCTAGGGTTCCACCCTACATCATATGGTATCAAGAGAAAGGTATCTCACGAATTTGGAGCCTTCTCCACCGTTTTCTACCCTTGTTTTGTGTGATTTCGTCCAAGAATTCAAAAATCCCCACCAAAAATAGCCCAAAAATTTTCTGTGATCTGTTGGTTTGATGATGTTTTGTTGATTTTGATCCGTTGATTTTCTTGGTTTCAAGTGGATCTAGCATTTCCCTAAGTTTCCCCATCTTTCTTCCGCAGTCTCTCAAATTTTGAGCCCCAAATCATCAATTTCCGCCCCAAACGAGTTTGGAAGTCCCAATCCCGATCTGGATTCGTCGGGCCAGACAACCGGGCCACCGGCCAGACATCTGGGCCATCGGGCCGGTCATCCGGGCCCCAAGCCGGACATCTGGCTCCTGGAGGTCAAAATCCCGCGCGATTCTGTAAACAAGCCTCGGACATCCGGAATTTACTCCGGACATCCGGCCCCTGGGAATTCAGCCACCCATGTTTCACCGTTTTCTCCATAACTAATTTGTCCAGAGTCCGATTTTGACGTTCTTTAGCTCGTTTTGAAGCTCTTGACATCCCCCTTCACATAAAAATACAACCATAATCATTTGACACCATAATATTTCGTGAATTTTGGCATCTTTGCCTAGGCCTTCCACCATATCATCCGCATAGCCACCATAGCCTTCCGCAACCTAACCCATTTTGATCCCCATATCATTTGTGGTTGCTTGAGTAGTGATTTGAGTCTCCTATGGTGTTTAGGCTACTTAGGGACAATTGCTTCTTCATCAACCACCACCACCACTTCCGCATAGCCTAGCCCACTATACATTACCAACCCAACTTAACCCAATTTTGTTCGAGCTTGTTTGAGTTGTGGCTCGTGTCTCCTAAGGTGTTTCGGCTACTTAGGAGCCGTGACTTCAACTACGACAACGTGTATAGCCCATCATAAACTTACATCACCATAACCCATTTTGACCGGGTTTCCACCAACAATTCCGCAACCACCACTGCTTGTCCGCTACCACCATTTGACATTTGTCCTTGAGATTTTGAGTTGTGGTTTTTCCGTTTCCTAAGGTGTTTTGGCTAATTAGGAACGGGTCTACATCAAGAGCACCACCTCTCATCATCGACACGGATGGTAACTTCGACGACATCATTGTATATTCCATTGCAATTGCATTGTTAACCCCTAGCCCATTTTGTGTCACTTGCCTATCGAGACTAGCCTTTGAGTATTGTCGGCAACGTTACTTGTGCACATTAGTGATCATCGATCCACCTTCCATTGCATACATACCATATCATATTGGTATCATCATATCATCCCTTGTGTCACAAGATTGTTCCCGCATATACACAATTGCTATCTTGGTTTGTGCATTTCGCATCGTGGCCATATAAAAAAAAGAATAAGCTTTTAAGCAAAAGAGCCACAAAGAAACTTGTAAACAAGAGCCATATCATCACAAAATATCATATCATACTTGATCATCTTGGATCATCTTGTGATAAAAGCACCGGAACATCATACATACAGAGCATACTTGTGATAGGAAGTCGCTACATTTTGTCTCATATAGGTAGTGCACAAGTTCGTATCCGCCTATTGAGCAATCGACTAGCGTCTCTCTAGTGTTGTGCGACAAGAGCATTTTCCGTGGATTCCACATTTTCCGCTCAACCCGTGGTTGCACAACCACATTTATCTATCTGTGTGTGTGTTTCCATCTGCCACCCATATTGCTATTGGTCTACTTGTTTCACTTGCGAATTTGTGAATCTCTTTCAACTTTATTGACTCTTGCTAACATTTTGCATCAAATTTTTGTGCCACTATTGTCACCGAGATCCACCATAAGCTTTACTTGTGTAGGTGTGAGAAACCGACAAGAATTGGTACCAATTGTGCTATTTCCTTGTTCCACATTTGAGTGATCATTGATCCATCTTCATCATCGGTCAAGGTACATTTGGTATAGTTCTTCTCTTTCTCCCACTCATACTTGCTAGCGTCTTGTGATGGATAGGAAAGGCATTTCATCTAGGGTCTTCGACATCGACGGCGCGAACAATGACATCCACGTGAAAACCATCGGACTACAACGAGCAATGCAAGAGCGCTTGGGCAACATCGCCATCGAACTACGACACACTGAGACAAGGAGAATGGCTTCCTTTGACGACATGTGCAACTCCTTCAACAAACACATGGCGGAGCTCAAACACTTGGTGGTTGACTACAAGTCTTCTTCCCCTTCGTCATCTTCTCAGCGACGACGTTCAAGTCACAAGTCTTCAGAGCGCAAACATGATGCAAGCGCAAGTCGTCCACGAGCTCAAGCATGACTACGACATCATCCTCATGAAGATGCTCGACAAGCGCATAGCTACAAGTCCGATCAAGCTCTACTTCACGCCAAGGACAAGCTTCAAGAGCAAGAGAGAAGACCGCGAGACAACCACCACCATGAAGGAGTTACGGCTACAACCACCACTTCGGCATCTTCGCCAAGTGCTATCAAGGCATCTTCGCCTTTGGACGTACGGCATATTCGCCTACTTCCCATGAGTTAGCCTACATCGACGTCTTCATCATCAAGGCGATCATCTTCGAGCGACGGCGACAAGACGGTCGAGCATGGGCTATCCCCTTCGACCAAGGCGACGAGCATGAACCTCTTCGACACCATGAAGACGGCGCCCATATTGGACTACTACTCCGGGTCAAGCTACGCAAGCAACCATGAGACTTTCTCTTCGACCTTGGAGGAGCGTGATGATTTGCCACATCCCACAACATTCATCTTTGGAGGCATTACAGATGAGGAAGTTGAGCATGGAGACTATTGCACCTACACCTCTTCGACATCCACATATGACGAGATGCCCCAATTCCCATGTGAGGAGAGCCACCACCACAAGAGTGATACGAGTGACTCCACCGTATGTGACCTTGAGAGCATCTCCCTTGGGAGGATGAGTGTGCCCACCACTAGCCCCACACATGAGAGCATGCCACTTCTCCTATGTGAGGTTGAGAGCCATTTGAGTGACTCCACCAACCATACGAGTGAGAGCATCCACGAGGGAGTGAGTGAGCCACAACACTTAGTGAGTGAGGTAGTTGATAGGGCATGTGAGGCCACTATGATTTCTAACGGCTTAACCTCTACCCCGAGTGTGTTTTCTTTGGTGCTAGGTCTCCTACATGAGGACATACCTACCCTCGACGAGTCCGTCCCTCCAATGGACAAAGCGATGGCCATGGTGGAAGAAGATGCACCACCCACATGGTTCCATCAAGATGAAGATGCTCCAAAGGTAACATAGGTGATGGTGCTTCTTTCGTCCCACTTGTGGACTATATCACCAATGATTGCTTGCATGATGTTGATTCACCTATGACCATGCTTCATGCTAGTGCAACTTCCTCATGTATTGACTTACCTATTTATGATGAATATGATGATGCACATGTTGAGTTGCCTAGTTGTGATGCTATGCTCCATAGGATATCATGGGAAAATTCTTTTGGTCACATCATGTTCGAGAACCCTCTAAACATGTCACATGCTATGAGTGAGATCTCCCATATTGCATCATTTCAATCTCAACATAGTAACTATGCATGCCCCATTAAAGTGAATCCTATTTGCACTTGTGACATAGATGAGAAGATGATGGTCATTGGAATGTGTTTCTATTGCGATGATATTGCCATGCTTCCTTTACATGATTTGCGCAATTCATCTAATATACCATGCCATGATCACATTGTTCCAAACATGCTTTGCTTTGGATGTTGTCAATATTCTCCATGTGAACTTTCCAATAATGCTCATGAGGAGACCCCCATAGTTTCCTCATACATACTAGGAGATCCTGATGCATTCCATACCTTGCATGATTATCATGATTGTGCGCGCCATATGCATTACATGAATAACAATGCTCTACCTACTTGTCATGATGCATTACACCATTTGAGTCTCCATTATGCCATATATAACAACAAACCACTCATGATGGATGACATGTTTGTATATCACGCATCTCATTTATTTGAGCATTGGATGTTATGTGCTAACTAACACATGCACGTGCGCATCATGATGGATGTTGTGTACATATACCACGCACACACAATTTTTCCTTTGTCTTTGTTGTTATATATGGCATGGTATATGTACACAACATCCATCATGAATATTTCTCAACCTGACAATCCCATGAGTTGACAAAACGAGCTCTTGAGAGCAATGACGCTTTGGGGTCCCATGGATTGTGCGTACCACCATTCTCTTTGCGCAACGACTACGCACATCTCTTTTACTTGGCTCTCACACAGCTATGGGCTATTTGCCACTTGTCACATTATGCCCATACCATCGTGTTCACTTTGCATGTTATGCCTCTTGCTATGACTTTGCCATGCAATTGTGACCCTTGCTTGCATTTACTCATGATTCACCATTATGATACTCCTATGTGTATTTGCATGCTTGGTGGAGATACTAGTAGCTTTTACCATGATTTCTTTGTGCCCCATGCTATTGTTGATTCTTGTGTTGGGAGAGTCATGATACTCCATTGCTATTTACATAAGACTTCTTGCCACCACAATGAAGAGACTTTGCCCATACCTTGCTTTCATGCTTGTGATATGTCATGTGCATCATGTATGCTCGCAATTTGCACACATGACATGCTTGCCATGATTACCTATAGTACGTTGCATCTTCGCACTACTAGCTTGTTTGACTTGATCACTATGATTACTTGCTATGTTGCATCACCCATGTTCCACTATTACTTGCTTTCTTGGGTTGATGACATATATGTTCATGCCATTCACATGATTCACATTGATCGTTGTCATTTGTCTCCACTAGTTGCATCTCTCATCACATGTATTGAGTGCACCAATGCTATGTTTGTTGATCTTGGAGACTTGGACACCATACTTGTGATGCATGCTTCCTTGTTTGTGACTCATGCCTTTGGTTGTTATCGCATCATATGCTTACATGCCATGCCACATTACCTTGTCCTTTCTTATGATAAGTATGATCACTACACTTGTTGGGTATTTTCCCTCACGAATGCTAGGTTTTGCATTACGGCTAACCTCATTTGTTTTTCCGAGTGTTTGTCATGTTCTTTCATTTTGAAGGATTCACAAGGCGGTGTCGTCATGCGACAACTTGATCATGCGAAGGCATACACGATGTGCAACACCAACATTTGCAAGAACATTCCTAAGGTGAATTCCTTCCCTTTGATTCATCCTCACTTACGCATATTGGATGGGTCATTCTTTCATTGTTGTCTCCTTCTTCTTGTCTACATGATACATCTGTTGGAGGGAGGACCGACATTGGATATGGACCCTATGGACCTTCAAGATGAGGAGCGCTCGGACTTATTGGATGCACCTTCGGAACTCCACTATTGCCATGACATTGAGCATTGGTATATCAACACTCCTTCGGCACATTGCACCAAAACCTCCATATTACTTGTTGATTGTGTGCCCACATGCCATGCTCCATGGACATATCATACCCAAGACAAATTTGCATCTTATACATGGATTGACTCACATTATGATTGCCTTGTTGCATCTTGTATTCCCATGTCATCCATGATATATGAGCTTGTGCATTTCCTTAGCAAATTTGTTGTGATGTTTCTTAATGGCATATTCTTACATCATGATCATATTGTCCAACATCAATTGCATGATAACATACACATATTGAGCATCCATTCTCATGTTCATGCTCTTCATAAGCCATCACATTATGACATCATTTTGCATAATGGTTGCATTGATCACATTCAGAACACCTTTGTGTGCACCACAAATGCATTTGATCACATGAATGTTTTACATCTCATACTATATCATCTTGCTAATCTTCATGTACCTTGTCACACGGACTCATTTTTACATGATGGACACTTCGTGTGCACTAACCATTGTATTTCCAAGTGTACTGTAGCGACCAGACCTCAAACAGTCTGATCTCTGTGCATCAGTGTCATCCCTGGATCAGTAATGCTGACACGCACAGTACTTGAAGGATTTATAACAGAGTGGCAATCACACACTTATTACATCGATAGTCCAACGATGAATTTATTACAAATAATATGGCTGAAGGCCATCTAACACGATAACAGCGGAAGGCTTGGAAGATAAGTGAGTCCATCAACTCCAGCGGCATCACTGAGTATAGAACCATGACCTAGAAGGGCATCTTACTCGTCGTCTGAAAAGTCTGCAACATGAAACATTGCAGCCCGAAAACGGGTCAGCACATGGAATATGCTGGCAAGGTAACACAAGAGAATGCAATGAAAGTAAGCTATACTATATGCAATGTTTGGCTGGTGGAAAGCTCTATGGTTAAGTTTTTGCGTAAAGCCAATTTTTCCCTACTTCAAAGGAATGCATTTTAATTAACTATCATGGTAGTTGAAACATCATTGAGAAGATAGACATCCTCTCAACCCCAATTAAAGTTCATCATTAAACCCAACAAAATTAAATTAGAGTAACATGTTGAGATGCACATGAAAATCCAAGTACTAGATACTCAAGACGTCCATAACCGGGGACACGGCTAATCATGATCAGTTTTTACACTCTGCAGAGGTTTGTGCACTTTTCCCACAAGACTCGATCGCCTCCGTTTGGTTTCTCGCGCTGCATGGTGTTTGAGAAACGGATGACCGAGACATAGTCTTTCAGAAGCGCTAGCACCTTACGATCGGGCGGACTGTACCAACCTACATCCCCTACATCTGCTAGTCCACCACTGTAAGAGTTCGCACAACTTACTCATACTATGCTAGAGCCCATAATAGCATTGTGGCTGCACACGGAAGTTTCTAGTATGAATAATCTCATGACCCCTTTGAGCCTGGGTGGCGGTCCAAAAGAAAAACAGGCAATCCTGGAATAACCAGATGCCTCAATCCACCCAAATGTGTATTAATGTTGCCACCTTAAGTTGAACCATTAATTAACAATCTCACATCTGTCATGGATTTCACTCACCCAATCCACGTCTACGAGCATAGCATGTCCTAACAGCAAACGTAGAAGTAACTCCCAAAGGTTTGAATGTAATGCAGGTAATAGGTACTACCTCAATCTACTTCCCAATCCCACAAGTTAAATTGATCCTACTCATGCAATGTGTGAGGGTTGGACTAATGCAATGAAAATTGGGTAATTGGAAAAGGATGATCAAAGTGTTACTTGCCTTGCTGATGATTCGCAAAACCTAGAGACTCAAAGTAGCAAGCGGCGCACTCCGGGTACTCTATCGCAATCAAACAAACAAGCATACAATAAGTACTTAACTAATGCACAGGTAAAACTCAAATAAGAGATCTAACCAGAAAGTTCAACTTAAGAACTCCGGTTTGCAAAAAGAATCAACTCGAAAGAAGCAACGAAACTCAAACTGCAAAAGAAACGAGCTCTGAATTACTAGTTGGCCTAAAGTCAAATTTTACAGTAGCCAAAACTATGTTCAAGTTGATCTAACGTAAAGAGGACATCGAGACGAAGATCTGGGATTTTGAATCACCTGATTCCGACTCTCGAGCGAAAAGAAAAACGAAAAACAATATCAGGGCAGAAATCGCGATCGAAATAATCGAGGATAAATACCCCAAAAAAGAAAAACGGACGAACAGGCTAACGAACGAACGTTCGATGTCTGCGGTTAACTAACGAAAACCGTTCGTTAAAACGAACATACGGATGAATGTCCGCTAAATAGCTAAACCGAAAAAAACCGAACCGATCTAATCTAATAATAAAAAAACGAATCTACAGGTTTATTTTCTAAACCGATCGGTTAAACGAAAAAAAACTATCTCTCTCTAACAACTCCGGCGGGATCTCTGGCGGGGCGGGGTGGCGGTGCCCCGGCGGCGGCAGGCGCGGCACGCGGGCGGTGGGGCCGCGCGGCGCGGACGGCGGGGCGGTGCGGTGGGCGGCGGCGCGACGGCGGGCTGGCTAGGCGGCGGCGCGCTGGCGGCGCGACGGCGGGCTGGCAAGGCGGCGGCGCGGCGGCGGGCTGGCGAGGCGGCGGCGCGGTGGCTCGGGTGCTAGGGTTTCGGCGCTGGCGGGCTGAGCGAAACGGGCCGGCTCTGGCGCTATATAAAGCCCAGAGTCCTGGTCCTTCACGAGTCTAAGTCGGTTTGTGTTTTTTTCTAAAAGAGTCCCAGCGCAGAAAAACTAACAAAAGAAATACCAAACGGACTCCAAAAATCCCGAAATAAATTTTCACCATCCTCTAATAATATTCAGGACAAAGTGAACATTTTTCCCGGACCTAAATGCAATTTTGAAAAATGCGTATTTTTCTTATGTAAATAAATCCGCAAATAAATCCAGAAATATACCAAAAGTGATTTTAATATTTTTCCTCCAATATTTCTGTTATTTTGGAGAAGTCATATTATCTCCGCTCATATTTTATTTTTAGAAATATTTTTAGGAGAGAAAAAATAATTAGAATCACACTGTTCTCGTACCGGTATTCGAGCGAACTCAAATACGAAAACGGTAAAATTCCCAACTCTCTCCGTAGGTCCTTGAGTTGCTTAGAATTTCGAGGGACTCCACGAACAAAATGCAAAAACATGCAAATGCAAATATGATCTATGTATAACATTCCAAATTGAATATTTGGGATGTTACAAACCTACCCCCCTTAGAATGAATCTCGCCCTCGAGATTCGACTTGGCTATAGAACAGGTGTGGGTGGTCCTTGCGTAGATCATCTTCTCGCTCCCAGGTGGCTTCTTCCTCGGTGTGGTGACTCCACTGAACTTTGCAAAACTTGATAACCTTGCTGCGAGTAACTCTGCTCGAAAATTCGAGAATCTTAACAGGCTCCTCCTCGTAGGTCAGATCACTGTCCAACTGAATTGCTTCCAGGGGTACTGTGTCTCTAAGCGGTATATCGGCCATCTCTGCATGGCACTTCTTAAGTTGCGAAACGTGAAACACGTCGTGCACTCCTGACAACCCTTCGGGCAACTCCAACTTATAGGCAACCTCTCCCATGCGTTCCAAAACACGGTAAGGTGCCACAAATCTAGGGGCTAACTTCCCTTTAACTCCAAAATGTTTAACTCCTCACAGAGGCGATACTCTCAAGTACGCTCTATCTCCGATCTCATAGGTTATCTTCTTGCGCTTCGAGTCTGCATAACTCTTCTGACTGGACTGAGCTACCTTCAGTCTATCACGGATCAACTTTACCTTCTCCTCAGACTCTTTGATTAAGTCTGGTCCAAACAACTGTCGGTCTCCAACTTCATCCCACGACAACGGTGTTCGGCATCTCCTTCCATACAATGCCTCGAACGGTGCCATCTTCAAACTGGCCTGGTAACTGTTGTTGTATGAGAACTCCGCATTGGGCAAGTTGTCATCCCAACTAGATCCATAATCTAATGCACATGCTCTTAACATATCCTCCAGAATCTGATTGACTCTCTCCGTCTGTCCATCTGTCTGCGGGTGAAACGCTGTGCTAAACTCTAGCCTGGTACCCAAAGTTTCATGTAACTGATTCCAGAACTTTGAGGTAAACTGGGTTCCTCTATCTGATACGATGCTCCTCGGAACTCCATGTAGACATACAATTCTGGTCATGTATATCTTAGCCAACTTTGCACTGGTATATGTGGTTTTCACAGGGATAAAGTGGGCTACCTTCGTCAATCGGTCCACTACTACCCAGATTGAATCATATCCTGCTTTGGTCTTGGGCAATCCGGTGATAAAATACATGCCAAGCTTCTCCCACTTCCATTCGGGTATTGGCATGGGTTGTAACAATCATGCTGGCTTCTGATGTTCTGCCTTCACTCTCTGGCATACATCACAAACTACTACATACTCCGCGATATCCTTCTTGATACCGGTCCACCAGAAAATATCCTTCAAATCCAAATACATCTTAGTATTTCCTGGGTGAATCGAGTATGGTGAATCATGGGCCTCCTGTAAAATCAACTTCCTGATCTCCGGGTCATTGGGCACATAGATTCGGTCCTCAAACCATAGGGTGTCGTGTTCATCCTCACGAAAACCTTTAGCTTTTCCTTCGCTCATTCTCTCCTTTATAGAGGCAACCTCCTTGTCAGCTTTCTGAGCTTTCCTGATCTTATCCATCAGGGTAGACTGGATTTCTAATGTTGCTACATAGCCTCTCGGAACTATCTCCAAACGTAGTTCCCGTAGGTCCTCGGCTAACTCCTTTGGAAACTCCTCCATCATTAGGGTATTGACATGGCTCTTACGGCTTAGCGCATCAGCTACTACGTTAGCCTTTCCGGGATGATAATGCAATCTCATGTCATAATCCTTAATGAGTTCCAGCCATCTCCTTCGCCTAAGATTCAGCTCCTTCTAAGTGAATATATACTTCAAACTCTTGTGATCCGTATATACTTCACAATGGTTTCCAATGAGAAAATGTCTCCACGTCTTCAATGCATGCACTACGACTGCTAACTCCAAATCGTGGGTGGCATAATTCATCTCATGAGGTTTTAGTTGTCGTGAAGCGTACGAAACAACTCTTCCTTCCTGCATAAGAACAGCTCCAAGTCCTCGACATGAAGCGTCGCAGTACACCTCATAATCCTTATGTTGATCTGGCAAAATCCACACAGGGGAGGATACCAGCCTTTTCTTCAACTCCTGGAAACTAGTCTCACATTCTTCGGTCCAACTGAACTTGGTGTCCTTCTTCAACAACTCCGTCATTGGCTTTGCAATGTTCGAGAAATTCTCGATAAATCTCCGGTAGTATCCTGCGAGTCCAAGAAAACTCCGGATCTCTCCAACTGTTGTCGGTGCTTCCCAATTGGTCACAGTGTCCACCTTGGCGGGATCTACTGCTATTCCTTCTCCGGATATAACATGTCCGAGGAATCCGACTTCCTTCAACCAAAACTCGCATTTGCTAAACTTGGCATATAGCTGGTGTTCTCTGATCTTCTCCAATACCAAACGCAAATGCTCTTCATGCTGCTCTTCGTCCTTCGAGAAGATCAATATATCATCTATGAACACTACGACGAACCTATCCAAATACTCCATAAACACTATGTTCATCAGGTTCATAAAGTAAGCCGGTGTGTTTGTCAGACCAAACAACATAACGGTATACGCATACAACCCATACCTAGTGGTAAAGCCCGGCTTAGGGATATCTTGCTCTCGGATCTTCAATTGATGGTACCCTGATCACAGATCGATCTTAGAAAAGACTTTAGCTCCTTGCAATCTATCGAACATATCATTGATCATTGGCAATGGGTACTTGTTCTTGATCGTTACTTCATTCAATCCTCGGTAATCAAGAACCATTCTTAACGATCCATCCTTCTTCTCCACTAGAAGTACTGGCGAACCCCAAGGCGAAGAACTTGGGCGTATGAATCCTTTATCCAGTAACTCCTTAATCTGCTTCTTAATTTCCTCCAAATCCTTTGCGGGCATCCTATAGGGTCTCTTAGAAATTGGCCCGGTGCCTGGCAAAAGTTCAATCAAAAACTCTATATCTCTATCCGATGGCATGCCAGGTAACTCCTCTGGAAACACATCCGGATAATCCTTCACTACTGGCACTTCCTCCTGAACAACTCCTGACAGGGAATTTAATCTACTCCTCTTTGACTCATGCCGGGATACATACTTGATCCTTCTTCCTTCCGGTGTAGTAAGCAAAATGGTCTTGCGGGCACATTCAATATTCCCTTCATACTTTGATAACCAATCCATGCCTAATATCACATCCAATCCTTGAGATTCCAATACTATTAGGTCAGAAGGGAATATGTAATTACCAATCCTTAGGGGCAACTGATCACACCATGACTTAGCCATATACTCTGCTCCTGGTGAGGTTACTAACATGGGCGATCTAAGGGCTTGGGTCGGCAGCTTATACTAATCGATGAATCCCCTTGAAATGTATGAATGCGATGCACCAGTATCGAAAAGAACGAGTGCAGTAAAGGACTTAACTAAGAACTTACCTATAACTGCATCTGGTTGCTCTTCTACTTCCTCCACAGTCACGTGGTTCACTTGTCCTTTGTTGAACGGGTTGGGCTTCTTCCCGGCGCTTCCATTGTCGTTCCCATTCTTAACTTATGGGCATTCATTGGCATAATGTCCAGTCTTCCCGCACTTGTAACAAGTGACATGGCTAAAATCCCTCTTGGTGGGTGTGGACGGTGTAGGGCGGTTCTGGTTTCCATTGGCTCCATTCCCATTTCCATTCCCATTCTTGGTGCCATTGTGATTGTGCGAGCTACTTCCTCCATGGGTATGCTGAAACTCTCCTACCGCTTTAGGGGTAAAACGGGGATTCTGCTGTGCTCCAGAATTATACTTTCCTTGCCCATACTTCCTCTGGCGACTCTCAATCTGTTGATGCTTCCTTTCAATCATCAGGGCGCGGCCAACCAACTCCTAGTAGTTATTGAAAGTTGCCACCATCAACTGTACACTCATCTCATCATTCAGCCCTTCCATGAATTTCTCCTGCTTCTTGGCATCTGTAGCCACATCATCTGGGGCATAACGAGATAGGGTACTAAACTCATCCACGTACTGAGCTACAGTATGATTCCCTTGTCGCAAATTGCGACACTCCTGCTTCTTCATACTCATGGCTCCAGTTGAGACATGGGCGGTACGAAAAGCTTGCTGAAACTGATCCCAAGTCACATATAATGCCCAGAATGGGACTATACCTCCTACGTGTCGAGGCACGACTTAAAGGTATAAGCCCATTCTGGAATGATCTCAAGTTTGGTATCTTTGCACGACTCATGTAAAAGAGGGATTAAATTGCAAAAGGAGATAGTTGGCTTACACTCGCCACTTCACACAATACATTACATAAGCAAAACATCATTCAAAACATCACAACCCATCTAAGGGTAAGATCCAAAAGACAAGATACCAAACATAATGTTAAACCACAGGTCTAGATCGAATCCTAGTATAAACCACTAATGAACGTCGAATCGTCACAAGCATACGGCCACTCTCTTCATCGAGCTCCCAGTGAAGTACTTGAACCAGCTCCTGCATCATTCTCGGCTGAACCTGCATCTGGTGTTATAGTATCTGTGAGCCACGAGGACTCAGCAATCCCATAACCATGGGTATCAAGACTAGCAGAGCTTTATGGGTAGGAAGTGGTAAAGTGGTGAGGTTGCAGCAGCGGCTAAGCAATATGGTGGCTAACTTACGAGTACAAGAATAAGATGAGCATCTATGCAAACGGTCGCAAAAGAAGTGATCGCTAAAGATCCTGAACTACATACGAGTCAAACATAACCCCACCGTGTTCTGTTCTCAAAGTGAAAAGAGACAGTCACGGTTACTCACACAGTTGTGTTTTTTACTTCGGATCCTCTGTCAAGTTTTCTACAACCGGACATTAACAAATTCCAATCTGCCACATAACCGCGGGCACGGCTTTCGAAAGATCATAACCCTGCAGGGGTGTTCCAACTTAGCCCATCACAAGCTCTCACGATTAGCTGAAGTGATAAATATAATATCATCACTCCTTATCTTAGGGAAATCCGATCAGGCTCGGCATCCCGGTGCACAAGACATTTCAACAACGGTAAAACAAGTCCAGCAAGACCTCTCGGTGTGTCGACACCCTGATAGTAGCCGCGCGTATCTCGTCGTAGGCCACGACCGGATGGGTGAAGCTATGGGAGCCAAACCTCGAGTTTCCCCGTGGTGGCCCCGCAGGCTCCCCGTTGGGACCAACACGATCAGCACTGGCCCCCCTGCTATGTAGAATTAAGAACCCGGGGACGCGACCCCCTATGCAATTTAATTAATTAATTAAGTTGTTATTATGAGCAAATTAAAACCAATGTTGGGCCTTGCTGGAGGAGTTTTATTCAAAGTCGAACTGTCAAGGGGTCCCCATCCACCCATCGTGTAAGGAACGCAAAATCAAGGAACATAATGCCGGTTTATCGGCGCCTAAGGTGGCATGAGTGGAACAAAACACCGAGCAAAAGGCCAAGCCTTCCACCCATGCCCAGTATATAGGTGTGTTATTATAATAATTATAGATATTGTGATATTCCAACAGCAAGTTCCCTCCTAGAACGATCTTCATCTTCACCTGCAAATAACAACGCTATAAGAGGGGCTGAGCAAGCGGGTAACATAGCCAAACAGTGGTTTTGCTAGGAAGGTGTCAAAGGTTAGAGGTTTCTTGGCAACAAGGAGAGGCTGACATAAAAGATGGGTAGCGCGACATGTAACGATAGCATCGAGACAACTAAGCATGGCAATGGTAGTAAAGGTATCCAAGGGTATGATCATCTTGCCTGGGATTCCGCAAGGAAGAAGAACGGTCCATGAAGTAGACAGAGCAACATAGTCGAGCGAATCCTCACAACTCCGGAACGAAACCGAAGCTAAGAAGAGAAGCAACCGGAAAGAAGCAACAACACGGTAAACACACAAGCATAAACATGGCATACGATGCACATCCAAGTATGATGCATGTCCGGTTTAAATATGCATGGCATGGCAATGAGCACAAACAAAACTACAAGTTAAGTGGAGCTCAATATGCAACGAGTTGCATATTGACGAAACACCACATTTTAATTATTTAGTTGACTCTCGTTAATTTACAAGACAAGGTTAAATGTTTTTAGCATAGCAAGAGGTGAAGCATAAAAAACTACACTATTTAGGCATTTTAAATGAGGCCGGAGAAACAACAACAAATTCCAGTAAAATCCCCATATGCATGTTTAGTATTTTTTAAGAAAACAACAATTAACACATTTAATGTTGTTAACATGATGCGGATGACATGATCAAGTTTTATGCAATTTTTATTAAAAGGGAACATGAAGAGATAAGGAGTATATGTCACCGTGGTGAAAGGAAAAGGTGCCACGGCAACGATCCGAAAATGATGCAATGGCAACATCTCGGTTCCTGTAGCTCGTTGAGAGACCGGGGCAAAAGAAAGATGGCGGAGAGCATGTCAAGCAATAAGCAAGGTGGGGTGATCCCGTCACCGGGTTCCCACGGGTCGGCGACGAGGCAACCGAGGAGCATGACAAAAGATGAAACGGGCACACATCACACAAGTGGAGCATCTCATACAACACAACAAGCATTCGTCCACGGGTCATCGTCTCGGGGTTATACCTTCGGAACGTTCGTTCTCGGAGGGGTTCGAGTCGTCGAGGGATGTAGTCATTCTCGGGAGTCGTGGTACACGGGTCATAGAGGAAGTAGTCATTCTCGCGATTCGTAGAGGAAGTAGGCGTTCACGTGGTCGTCGAGGGAAGCAGTTGTACACGAGGCAACGAGGTCGTCGTGGTACATGTTCATGTAGAGGTACTTGCGGTCTCGGCGACGGTAGTTGTACTCGCACGTAGTGGGAAGTAGTTGTTCTCGTTTCCGAAGAGGTACTTGTCGCATCGCCGAGCGTAATGGTACTTGTCACGTCGTCTTGTGTAGTCGTTCTCGTTTCGGAGTCGTACACGTTCCGTAGTCGTACACGTTTCGTAGTCGTTCACGTAGGCGGTAGAGGTACTTGGGGTCTTCGGACTTGCCGGACTTGTTTCTCGCGACGGGAGTGGTACTTGACGTGTCGCCGTGTAGGGTTACTTGGGCATCGGAGAAGAACTTGACGCATCCGGTAGTCGTGGTACTTGTCGAGTCACCGATCATAGCGGTACTTGTTTCGAAGATGAACTTGACGCTTCCGAGGACCTTGGAGAAACAACAACAGCCACAAACAAACACGGGACGGTCTCGGTCACAGCAACATCTCGGAGCAGCGAAGGAGGAGAAGCCGGGGCGTCGAGGCCATCGGAGTTGGCCCTTCGGTGGTGGCGCAGGGAGGCACTCGAGGAGGTCCAAGGGCAGGTTGTGGCTGCTACTGCTCGGGGAAGGAGGCTCCTGGCCGGCCAGAAGAGGCAGGGCGCGCTGGAGCTGCGGTGAAGAGACGAGGCAGGGGCGGAACTCCATGGCGCGGAGGAGGGAGGCCGCAGCGGCTGGCGCGAGGTGACTCTCAGCGACGGTGGAGGAGGCACGGCGCTCGGGGCTGCCTGGCCGAGGCCCTCGAGGGGAGGCGCTGCGACGAGGAAGGCTGGAGGGGAAGGCCTGAGGGGCTCGGCTGGAGATCGGTGTGGAGGAGGGGCGCTGCGCGAGCTACGTAGGAGGAGGGAGCGGGGCTAGCGAGAGAGCGAGAGGGCGAGGAAGCAGGGTCGCGAGGGAGATCGAGCCTCTGGCGGCGGAGGGTGCGGGAGAGGGACGAGGGGAGAGGATCGGGGTGCGGTGTAGGTGCGGGCTAGGGTTAGCGGTCGGGCCATGAGGCTGATGGCCGGCTGGTCCTTGGGCGGTAGATGGGCCAGGGAGGCCGAGGGGGCCTGCAGCTGGAGGATGGGCCTCTCTCTTCGTCTCAAATAAATAAATAAATAAAACAAAACCTAAGAGAAGGAAAAGAAGGAGATGGTAGAGGTGGAATCTGGGCATGGGGATAATTTTCCTGGACTCGCAAAAATGTCCACGGTCCATGAATAATAGGAGAGGCAAGAATGCAAGAGATAAAATCGAACTCATTTGAATTAAATTCAAATGATTGAATATGAATGGGGGTATTTGAAGAGTCCAAAAATGTTGAGGATTTTGGAAGAACCTCGATAAATGGGAAAAGAAATATAGGGATGGTTTTGACGGTGAAACTTGAATTAAGAGGCATGGGGAATATTATGCAAGTGTGTTGGGTTAATTCCAAACAAATGGAATATTTAATAATAGCTCCAATATACTAGGAGGATATGTTATAAAGAGAAGACATTCCTCCCTCGATTTAAATGGATCGAAGATCCACACAATTTATTTAAGTTGAGATGCAAAAGATTAAGACATGATAACATGATGACATGATGCAATGCAAAAATAACTAACACAAGCACACAAAAGAAACACACGAGAGAACCGGAACATCTGGAATCTTCTGGAATCTTCTGGGACGTCGGTCTTCGGGCGTCACAACTCTCCCACACTAACAGAGGATCTCGACCCGAGATCCTAGAGATAGCACCGGTTAAAAACGGAAAAAGAAGAGGTAAAACAAAGTTGCTTCTTTGACAGACGAGTGAAACCAAAGAACCTTGAGAGGTTAAACAAGTTGAAGAAGAACAATGCAACATAGATGGACGAAGATGAAAACACTCCGTTAGAAAAGATGAACCAGGAGCATACGAGAACCTTGAAGGTTGAAAGACATGAAACAATAGCTCACGGATGACGAAAGAATTCCAAACCCACTCCGGTTAACCAAGATTGAGAAGGAATAAGAGCGAAATAATTTGGACAGCACTCCGTCTGAAAATGGAAGGAATTGAACAAGAACTTGAGAAGATGGGATGATACTTGATGAAATGAACAACATATTGCCCCCGAAGCAATTAAAAGAATGGCACCAGGTTAAGAAAGATTTCAGATAGCACTCCGATTAAAAGATAGGCAAAAACTTGATAAGATGAGAGAATTAGAATGGAGGACACAGCACTCCAGTTAAATGATAAGCAAGGGAAAGAACATGATCTCGATAAAACGATATGACGGTCAAATAGAGCAATATCACAAAGCCTCCGGAATGAAAGAATAGAATATAGATCAATGAAAGAAATGAATGGGGAAGAAATATGACAACTTCTCCCACAAATGAATTGAAAGAGCATCTTTACCAAGATGGGTTGAACAGAGTTGTTGGAATTCAACAACGAAAAGAATAAGCTTGATGTGGGCTTATGGAAAACATCTCAAAATTAAGAGGTGACAACCAGCCACTAACAGAAACAAATTGCTTGGATTGAGATCAACAAGGAGACGAAAAACTTATTTCACCAGAATGATAAATGAAGAACTTGGGTCATTTATAAGCACCACCATACAACAATCCTTAGGGAAAGCTTTTAGGTGAATTATAACCCAAGATAACTCCAACGAATAATTGAAGAGTTGAAAAGATCTCCTGAAAAAGGAAAATGATGGTTTTAAATATCTCATTCTTGATAACTTGTGAATCATAATTCATGAAGGAATTGTCAAGAATGACATAACACCATCTGAAAAGATAAGGTAGAAAGGATTGTAATTGGAAGCATGATGAAGAATGCTTGAGCTCCAACAACAATCTTGATGAAAGGATGAATTAAATCTTGATGAAACCCCATGAAAACTTCGGTAATGAAAGCATGAGAAGTGAAAAATGAAAGGAATAAGATTCAAGGCCTGCGATGAATTAGATGGAGGTTTGAAATGGTATAATTGAAATAACTTGGGGCTCCGGAAAACAAGATTAACAACTTAGGACCGAGAATATGATATGATGAACAAGCTCCAAACAAAAGAATTAATTCACCTTGAAGGAATAAGAATACGAATTATGTCATGCATCTCCTTCACCAATTTAAATTGATGACAACCAAAGGATTTGGCATACTACTTATTCTCGTTGGAAAGGATTAAGAGAGAGATCTAGCACAACCTTGGATAAATCTTCAACGAAGCACCGGTAGGATTATGAAAAGAACAAATGAATTAAAATGATAACCACGGAAGGGTAATCTTGAATGAACCACCGTAAGAATATGGAGACGAAAGAAGAGACATCAATGAAGAATATTTGGAGAACGAAGTTGCAAAAAGAGAACGAAGAAATATTCTGAAATGATGGCCTTCGGAGGATCACAATGGAAAGGATTCATGAAATGCTTCGGATGGCATGAAGCTAGAACCATGAATCTTGAGAGAACGGGCCAAGATTTAAGAGAAACACTTCTCCGGTCTCCAAATGCTGAGAATGAAGACGAGAAATGCCATAAGAATTGTTGAGCACTCCGGAATGAAGAATTTAAAAGGTTGAACCAATGATGAAAAGGAATTTAAAAGCGATCTTGGAGAAGGTATATGACTGATGGGAATCATTCTCACATCACACTTTGAAAAGAATTCCCCGGAAAAAGAAGAGTCGGGTAAGATCCTTGAAAAAGACATGTGGGTTAGGGCCCACTAAAGAAATCACCGTTGAAAAAGATTGCTGAAGATATATTGCACCGGTTGAATTAAATGGCTTGAATAAGAAGACAATGCTCAAAATAATTTGAACGGATTGAGAATGGAATTATGAATCTTTAGCACTCCGGATATGGATAGGAAGAGGAGAATGATTAATTGGTGCACCGTAATAAGAAAGCATTGTGAAAAGAGGAAAAGGATAAGATCAACACCGAAATCTTGAATTACATCCACCGGCAGAATTTGAGAACAAAAGAATGATGAACTTGAAGCTCTTGAGCATCTTCACGGTAATCACCGGATAATGAAATTGAACGAAACGTATGAAGAAACATCACATTAATAAAATGGATATTTCATTAAGAATTTCTGCCTCCAAGAAGAAGAAGGGTGGGAGGGCGGGGAAACCAAAGACAACTTGGGATGAATGAAACAGACAAATCGTCAGATTTCTCAACGACGTCCGTATGGAATAACTTGAAGAGAAAGCACACCGGTTGGAAAAGAATTTAACATGACCATCTTGATGATCAAGAAGGATTAGCACTCCCATAGAAATATGAGAACACCGCTTAGGAAGGTATGGAATCAACATTTGACATCAAAGCAACTCGAATACCAGAATCAAAACAAAACAAAGGATAGATATGTTTATGAAGAAGATTATGTTGCAACATATCTATCCGAACAGAGAATTGAACGAATGAATTACGCAGGTACATCCACTTGTCGAGAAGCCACTTGGAAGAACAAAAGATAAATAAAAACAACAAGGAGCGGATAGAACAAATACAAGATAGAAGCTTCGTTCGACATATTCGTGCTGAAAGCTTATGGAACGTGTTACAAAAGGGTTTTGCAATCCCCGGATCAGCATAGCTAAGGACCCTTTAAGATGCAACTCCCGATCGGAACAAGCCCATAAAACCACTTCACTCAATGTAGAACCCCGAACTTCATATCATGGATTCGTTGGAAGAATGCCTAGAACTACTAGATGAACCCACCTATTAATTTCCGAAAGTTTCCAGTTATGCAATCAGGTGTTGGGGATACAGGGGAAGCACCGCGCACTCAACTCTAATCCTACATCCAGCTGTATCCATCCTTCAACACATAACCAGTTATCTCCGGAAACCGTTTACCTCGGACATTCGAAACGCATCCACTATACAAGCTATGGCAATACTCCCGAACTACCTCCCCAGTACTGGGTGATGTCGGGGTTATCTTGCCACTAAGCGCATAGGAGAGTTTTCGATGCCGGCCGTCTTAAGTATTCTAGTACTGCCGCGATGGATTTGTGACGACAACACCTCGGAGCTCAACTCCCCGGGACACTGCCACAACCCCTAAATGACAGGAGGCATCGAGAACAATGTTCTCGTCACAAAGACATCGGAACAATCCAAACAATACTCGCGAGATCCTAAAAAAAATTGGTGAATTTTTTTGAAAGTAGAAGAGGCAAGAGTAGTCGTCAGGAGTCCTCACCAGAGTGAAAAGGGATGAGGAGCAAAAGAAATCCTACTCTCCGATATATAAATAGGACTCAAAACATTTTCAAGTGTGTGCCTAAACTCGATCGTCAACGATTCGATCAATCAGTGGGGGCTTCTAGGTCGGAGAAGGCTCTGAATACCAACTTATAATGCCCAGAATGGGACTATACCTTCTACGTGTCGAGGCACGACTTAAAGGTATAAGCCCATTCTGGAATGATCTCAAGTTTGGTATCTTTGCACGACTCATGTAAAAGAGGGATTAAATTGCAAAAGGAGATAGTTGGCTTACACTCGCCACTTCACACAATACATTACATAAGCAAAACATCATTCAAAACATCACAGCCCATCTAAGGGTAAGATGCAAAAGACAAGATACCAAACATAACGTTAAACCACAGATCTAGATCGAATCCTAGTAGAAACCACTACTGAACGTCGAAACGTCACAAGCATACGGCCACTCTCTTCATCGAGCTCCCAGTGAAGTACTTGAACCAGCTCCTGCATCATTCTCGGCTGAACCTGCATCTGGTGTTGTAGTATCTGTGAGCCACGAGGACTCAGCAATCCCATAACCATGGGTATCAAGACTAGCAGAGCTTTATGGGTAGGAAGAGGTAAAGTGGTGAGGTTGCAGCAGCGGCTAAGCAATATGGTGGCTAACTTACGAGTACAAGAATAAGATGAGCATCTACGCAAACGGTCGCAAAAGAAGTGATCACTAAAGATCCTGAACTACATACGAGTCAAACATAACCCCACCGTGTTCTCTTCTCAAAGTGAAAAGAGACAGTCACGGATACTCACACAGTTGCGTGTTTTACTTCGGATCCTCTGTCATGTTTTCTACAACCGGACATTAAAAAATTCCAATCTGCCACATAACCGCAGGCACGGCTTTCGAAAGATCATAACCCTGAAGGGGTGTTCCAACTTAGCCCAACACAAGCTCTCACGATTAGCTGAAGTGATAAATATAATATCATCACTCCTTATCTTAGGGAAATCCGATCAGGCTCGGCATCCCGGTGCACAAGACATTTCGACAATGGTAAAACAAGTCCAGCAAGACCTCTCGGTGTGTCGACACCCTGATAGTAGCCGCGCGTATCTCGTCTCAGGCCACGACCGGATGGGTGAAGCTACGGGAGCCAAACCTCGAGTTTCCCCGTGGTGGCCCCGCAGGCTCCCCGTTTGGGACCAACACTATCAGCACTGCCCCCCTGCTATGTAGAATTAAGAACCCAGGGACGCGACCCCCTATGAAATTTAATTAATTAATTAAGTTGTTATTATGAGCAAATTAAAACCAATGTTGGGCCTTGCTGGAGGAGTTTTATTCAAAGTCGAACTGTCAAGGGGTCCCCATCCACCCATCGTGTAAGGAACGCAAAATCAAGGAACATAATGCCGGTTTATCGGCGCCTAAGGTGGCATGAGTGGAACAAAACACCTAGCAAAAGGCCAAGCCTTCCACCCATGCCCAGTATATAGGTGTGTTATTATAATAATTATAGATATTGTGATATTCCAACAGCAAGTTCCCTCCTGGAACGATCTTCATCTTCACCTGCAACTAACAACGCTATAAGAGGGGCTGAGCAAGCTGGTAACATAGCCAAACAGTGGTTTTGCTAGGAAGGTGTCAAAGGTTAGAGGTTTCATGGCAACAAGGAGAGGCTGACATAAAAGATGGGTAGCGCGACATGTAACGATAGCATCGAGACAACTAAGCATGGCAATGGTAGTAAAGGTGTCCAAGGGTATGATCATCTTGCTTGGGATTCCGCAAGGAAGAAGAACGGTCCATGAAGTAGACGGAGCAACATAGTCGAGCGAATCCTCACAACTCCGGAACGAAACCGAAGCTAACAAGAGAAACAACCGGAAAGAAGCAACAACACGGTAAACACACAAGCATAAACATGGCATACGATGCACATCCATGTATGATGCATGTCCGGTTTAAATATGCATGGCATGGCAATGAGCACAAACAAAACTACAAGTTAAGGGAACATGAAGAGATAAGGAGTATATGTCACCGTGGTGGAAGGAAAAGGTGCCACGGCAACGATCCGAAAATGATGCAACGGCAACATCTCGGTTCCGGTAACTCGTTGAGAGACCGGGGCAAAAGAAAGATAGCGGAGAGCGTGTCAAGCAATAAGAAAGGTGGGGTGATCCCGTCACCGGGTTCCCACAGGTCGGCGACGAGGCAACCGAGGAGCATGACAAAAGATGAAACGGGCACGCAGCACACAAGTGGAGCATCTCATACAACACAACAAGCATTCGTCCACGGGTCATCGTCTCGGGGTTATACCTTCGGAACGTTCGTTCTCGGAGGGGTTCGAGTCGTCGAGGGATGTAGTCGTTCTCGGGAGTCGTGGTACACGGGTCGTAGAGGAAGTAGTCGTTCTCGCGATTCGTAGAGAAAGTAGGCGTTCACGTGGTCGTCGAGGGAAGCAGTTGTACACGAGGCAACGAGGTCGTCGTGGTACACGTTCATGTAGAGGTACTTGCGGTCTCGACGACGGTAGTTGTACTGCACGTAGTGGGAAGTAGTTGTTCTCGTTTCCGAAGAGGTACTTGTCGCATCGCCGAGCGTAGTGGTACTTGTCGCGTCGTCTTGTGTAGTCGTTCTCGTTTCGGAGTCGTACACGTTCCGTAGTCGTTCACGTAGGCGGTAGAGGTACTTGGGGTCTTCGGACTTGCCGGACTCGTTTCTCGCGACGGGAGTGGTACTTGACGTGTCGCCGTGTAGGGGTACTTGGGCATCGGAGAAGAACTTGACGCATCCGGTAGTCGTGGTACTTGTCGAGTCGCCGATCGTAGCGGTACTTGTTTTGAGGATGAACTTGACGCTTCCGAGGACCTTGGAGAAACAACAACAGCCACAAACAAACACGGGACGGTCTCGGTCACGGCAACATCTCGGAGCAGCGAAGGAGGAGAAGCCGGGGCGTCGAGGCCATCGGAGTTGGCCCTTCGGTGGTGGCGCAGGGAGGCACTCGGGGAGGTCCAAGGGTAGGCTGTGGCTGCTACTGCTCGGGGAAGGAGGCTCCTGGCCGGCCAGAAGAGGCAGGGCGCGCTAGAGCTGCGGTGAAGAGACGAGGCAGGGGCGGAACTCCATGGCGCGGAGGAGGGAAGCCGGAGCGGCTGGCGCGAGGTGGCTCTCGGCGATGGTGGAGGAGGCACGGCGCTCGGGGCTGCCTGGCCGAGGCCCTCGAGGGGAGGCGCTGCGACGAGGAAGGCTGGAGGGGAAGGCCCGAGGGGCTCGCTGGAGATCGATGTGGAGGAGGGGCGCTACGCGAGCTACGTAGGAGGAGGGAGCGGGGCTAGCGAGAGAGCGAGAGGGTGAGGAAGCAGGGTCGCGAGGGAGATCGAGCCTCTGGCGGCGGAGGGTGCGGGAGAGGGACGAGGGGAGAGGATCGGGGTGCGGTGTATGTGCGGGCTAGGGTTAGCGGTCGGACCATGAGGCTGATGGCCGGCTGGGCCTTGGGCGGTAGATGGGCCAGGGAGGCCGTGGGGGCCTGCAGCTGGAGGATGGGCCTCTCTCTTCGTCTCAAATAAATAAATAAAAAACCTAAGAGAAGGAAAAGAGGGAAATGGTAGAGGTGGAATCTGGGCATGGGGATAATTTTCCTGGACTCGCAAAAATGTCCACGGTCCACGAAAAATAGGAGAGGCAAGAATGCAAGAGATAAAATCGAACTCATTTGAATTAAATTCAAATGATTGAATATGAATGGGGGTATTTGAAGAGTCCAAAAATGTTGAGGATTTTGGAGGAACCTCGATAAATGGGAAAAGAAATATAGGGAGGGTTTTGACGGTGAAACTTGAATTAAGAGGCATGGGGAATATTATGCAAGTGTGTTGGGTTAATTCCAAACAAATGGAATATTTAATAATAGCTCCAATATACTAGGAGGATATGTTATAAAGAGAAGACATTCCTCCCTCAATTTAAATGGATCGAAGATCCACACAATTTATTTAAGTTGAGATGCAAAAGATTAAGACATGATAACATGATGACATGATGCAATGCAAAAATAACTAACACAAGCACACAAAAGAAACACACGGGAGAACCGGAACATCTGGAATCTTCTGGGACATCGGTCTTCGGGCGTCACATCATATTGGCTACGGGGTAAGTGGCTGTGTAATTCTCCCACCATGCTGCGGCTAGTCCGGACAACTGGTGTGCGGCAAATCGCACCTTCTCAGCATCCGAGCAATTGGCGGTGGTCAAATCCCTTCCAATCTTGCGTAGCCAGTCATCAGCCACAATTGGTTCGATGCTGCTAGCAAACACGGGTGGTTGCAACCTTAAGAAACGGGTCAGGTTGTCCATGGGTGGTGGTGGTGGAGGGTTGTTGTTGTTGTTGTTGTTCTGGTTGTTCTGAGTGTTCTAGATAAGAAGTTGCATCAGGGTGTTCTGCTGCTGGATCAACTGGGTGAGCTCAGGGGGAAACTCGAATTCACGTCTTGGAGGCATCTGATGGGTGTAGAGGGAAGAGATTAGAATAGAAAAGAGGTCTAAGGGAAAATCACTACCCATATGCACATGAGACAAACACACAATCATATCACACCGATCAATTTCAAACAAGGTCTTACAAATCTAACGATCGTTTACAAAAGTGCTCTAAAAACTATTATATGGAGGTAAACTACTAGTCATAGGGTGGTCATCTAAAAATATTGATCGGCAGAGGATTCCATAATATCTGCTCCAGCTTCATCTTCATAGTCTTCGTCCTTACTATCCTCAGCTTCCGAATCTGTGTCATCTATGATGATATAATCTTCCGGTGGAATCTCCTTGGGTTCTTCTTCCTCGTCTTCTTCTCCCATGAGTATCCCTAACTTCCGGGTCAAATCATCATTCTTCTCCACAAGTATATTCATCTCCTCCTCACATCCGTCGCGTGTAGACTTGAGTTCTTCCTCTAACTCCAAATTCCTATTTAGGGCATTCTTCAAATCTATCATCCCAGCACACATCTGGTGCTCCTGGCGACGAATGTGGTGGTTCAACTCCTGGATGAATGCTGCAATGGATATACCCTTCCGAGTGCTGATCATATCCCAATTCTCATCTCGGCGTCCACAAATCTGGTAGATAGTGTCCTTTAGCTCCTGCTGGTAGACTTCTCCAATCCTTCCCATAGCAATGTGGGCTGCCATACTCCTTCCTAGGCTCCATGTAGGTGCATTAAAGGAAAATGCAATGAGTGAGGTGACGGGTGCGAACGTCCTTCCTGGAACTTGAGCTTGAATCAACCAACGCTCCTCCTCAGGTAGAGTGGCATTGTAGGTTCCAGTGAAACTTGGTAATCCAATGTTGAGATATCTTGTGACTTCCTTCAGGTGTCGTCCAAAGGGTGTTTCTTCATCCGGTTGCATGAACTTGTGCTTTGCTTCCACCATCCTAAAGAGTAGAAAAGATGAGGAGTCAGAAAGAGAAGAGTGAATTGTGCTCTAGGGCTTGTCTTAGTGGTCGTGTCCTATAGTCAGCGTGTGCTCTGATACCATCTTGTAGCGACCAGACCTCAAACAGTCTGATCTCTGTGCATCAGTGTCATCCCTGGATCAGTAATGCTGACACGCACAGTACTTGAAGGATTTATAACAGAGTGGCAATCACACACTTATTACATCGATAGTCCAACGATGAATTTATTACAAATAATATGGCTGAAGGCCATCTAACACGATAACAGCGGAAGGCTTGGAAGATAAGTGAGTCCATCAACTCCGGCGTCATCACTGAGTATAGAACCACGACCTAAAAGGGCATCTTACTCGTCGTTTGAAAAGTCTGCAACATGAAACGTTGCAGCCCGAAAACGGGTCAGCACATGGAATATGCTGGCAAGGTAACACAAGAGAATGCAATGAAAGTAAGCTATACTATATGCAATGTTTGGCTGGTGGAAAGCTCTATGGTTAAGTTTTTGCGTAAAGCCAATTTTCCCTACTTCAAAGCAATGCATTTTAATTAACTATCATGGTAGTTGAAACATCGTTGAGAAGATAGACATCCTCTCAACCCCAATTAAAGTTCATGATTAAACCCAACAAAATTAAATTAGAGTAACATGTTGAGATGCACATGAAAATCCAAGTACTAGATACTCAAGACGTCTATAACCGGGCGGCGGGGCGGTGCGGCGGGCGGCGGCGCGGCGGCGGGCTGGCGAGGCGGCGGCGGCGCGGCGGCGGGCTGGCGAGGCGGCGGCACGGTGGCTCTGGCACTATATAAAGCCCAGAGTCCTGGTCCTTCACGAGTCTAAGTTGGAATCTATTTTTTTTTCTAAAAGAGTCCCGGCGTAGAAAAACTAACAAAAGAAATACCAAACGGACTCCAAAAATCCCGAAATAAATTTTCACCGTCCTCTAATAATATTTAGTACAAAGTGAACATTTTTCCCAGACCTAAATGCAATTTTGAAAAACGCGTATTTTTCCTATGCAAATAAATCCGCAAGTAAATCCAGAAAAATATCAAAAGTGATTTTAATATTTTTCCTCCAATATTTCTGTTATTTTGGAGAAGTCATATTATCTCCGCTCATATTTTATTTTTAGAAATATTTTTAGGAGAGAAAAAATAATTAGAATCACACTGTCTTCGTACCGGTATTCGAGCGAACTCAAATACGAAAACGGTAAAATTCCCAACTCTCTCCGTAGGTCCTTGAGTTGCTTAGAATTTCGACGGACTCCACGAACAAAATGCAAAAACATGCAAATGCAAATATGATCTATGTATAACATTCCAAATTGAAAATTTGGGATGTTACATCTACTTTGTGTTTGCTCATTTTGCATGTACCACATACCGGAGACACCTTGGAGCACTTCGATTGCGACATGCCCTCAACTTCGTCCAACTACAAGTCTGTTCCCGACTATCGTTTCCATGGTGATGAGGTTTTTGATCTGAGGTCGGATCTTTCCCAAGGGAGGGGAGATGATGCGGAGCATCCTTCGTTCATCCCCATGTACACCATTTGGACGTAAGGTGATCCCATTCCTCGATGCTTCCCCTTTTCCTTTCTCGCAAGACATGGATGCTACTTTAAGCGCGGACCTTGTGCATGCTCATGAACATCCAAGGAGACCATGGAGAGCCCAAGGACCAATGCCAAGCATGCACGGGAGCAAAGGAAAGAGAAGGAAGAAGAATGCTGCTGCAACAGCCGCCGGACATCCGGCCCGTGTCCCGGACATCCGACGCCCCAACAAAACGTCTACAGAAGCGGCCCTCGATAGCTCGGATATCCGGCCATCACCCCGGACATCCGGCTGCTCGCGAGCCACCGGACATCCGGCCCCCGGCCCGGACATCCGGTGCCTTCCTGCGCGCAGAGACGGGCCTGAGGCCCATATATCCCTCTCCCACTGACCCCTTCATGGAGCTAGACTATATATACTCCTCCACCTCCTCCTAGTTAGGGTTAGCTTAGGTTTAGCTCATTTGAGACAGAGCTTTGCTCATCCACTAGTGGTTCATCTCCTTGTGAGTGACTGCAACCCCTCCACGGAGAAGATCCACACAGATTCAAGACCTCCTTCGTGGAGAAGATCCTCAGGGATACCCCAAGACCTTTTCACGGAGAAGAACCGGTTACCCTTTGTATCGTCCCTTGTTGATCATGGATCTTGTCTCTCTTTGTGTTTCGAGGATCTAGCATATGTGTGACTTGTTCTTGTTGGTTTGAGTGATTCTCTCGTGTTTCCCCTCGTGTCCCACCTCGTGTTCTTCGTGGGATCCCCTCCATTTCGTGAAAGAACGGCCATCTAGGGTTCCACCCTACATCAACATGGTACACTTGCTTTTCCTGTTTAACAATAATAAAATGTGGTCTAGGCAGATTAGTACCAAATTGAATAATTGCACATGGGGATTTTCTGGAATTGTTGTATGTTGTTTCCGGCCTCATATAAATTGCTTAGAAAGTGTAGTTTATTTTGTGTTGCACCTCTTTTCATGTTAAGAACATTTAAACTTGTTGGGTTCATAAATAAGAGCGAACTAAATAATTGATTTTGGTGTTTCATCAATATGCAACTTGTTGCATATTGAGCTCCGCTTAATTTGTAGTATTGTTTGTTGCACTTTGACATGCCATGCATATTTAAACCAGACATGCATCATACTTGGTTGTGCATCATGCCATGTTTATGCTTGTGTGTTTACCATGTTGTTTGCTTCTTTCTGGTTGTGCTTCTTCTTGATAGTTCATGTTTCGTTGCGATCCTGAGGATTCGTTTAACTACGCTTGGTTCGCCTACGTGGCTTCATCTTCTTCATGGAATCGTTCTTCTTCCTAGCGGGATCTCAGGCAAGATGACCGTCACCTTGGATCTCATTACTATCATTGCCATGCTAGTTGTCTCGATGCTATCGCTATATGTCGCGCTACCTATCTATTATTGTCATCCTCTCATTGTTGTCATGAAACCTCTATCCTTTACATCCCAGCAAACCGTTGTTTGGCTATGTTACCGCTTGCTCAGCCCCTCTTATAGCGTTGTTAGTTGCAGGTGAAGATGAAGATTGCTCCATGTTGGAACTTGGTTGTTGGGAATATCACAATATACATTACTATAATTAATGCACATATATACTTGGCAATGGGTGGAAGGCTTGGCATGTTGCTCGGTGTTTTGTTCCAGTCATGCCGCCTTAAGAACCGATAAACCGGTGTTATGTTCCTTGATTTTGCGTTCCTAACGCGGTTGGGTATATGGGGACCCCTTGACAGTTAGCTTTGAATAAAAATCCTCCAGCAAGGCCCAACTTTGGTTTTAATTTGCAACATAATAAAAACTTAATTAATTAATTAAATTGCATAGGGAGTTAGCGCTACCCGAGGATTCTTTTCACATACGGGGGGCCGGTGCTGATGGTGTCGGTCCCAAACGAGCAACCCGCGGGGCCGCCTCAGGGAAACTCGAGGTATCTAGTTTTACATATAGCTTGTCCCATCCGGTCGTGGCCTGAGACGAGATACGCGCGACTACTATCAGGGTGTCGGCACGTCGGGAGGTCTTGCTGGACTTGTTTTACCATTGTCAAAATGTCTTGTGCACCGGGATTCCGAGTCTAATCAGGTTGTCCCTAAGATAAGGGGGTTTTACCTCTGCTGATCGTGAGAGCTTGTGATGGGCTAAGGTGGGACACCCCTGCAGGGTTATGATCTTGCTCGCTGTTATATGGCAGATTGGAATTTGTTAATGTCTGGTTGTAGAAAACTTGGCAGAGGATCCGAAATAAAATACACAATCGTGTGAGTAACCGTGACCGTCTCTTTTCACTTTAAGAAGAGAACACGGTGGGGTTATGTTTGACCATAGGTAGTTCAGGATCACTTAGCGATCATTACTAGTTTGCGACCGTTTGCATAGAAGCTCATCTTATTCTTATACTCGTAAGTTAGCCACCATATAATGCTTAGCCGCTGCTGCAACCTCTCCATACCCATTTAGCTTTGCTAGTCTTGATACCCATGGTTATGGGATTGCTGAGTCCTCGTGGCTCACAGATACTACAACAATAGTTGCAGGTGCAAGTTTCCGATGACTTGACGTGAGAGCGATGTTTACTTGTGTTGGAGTTCTTTCTTCTTCTTCTTCATCAGTATTGGGATAGGTTCTAGTCGGCAGCCTGGGATAGCAGGATGGATGTCGTTGTGCTTTTCATGTTTTGCATCCGTAGTCGGATGCATTGTGTATGATGTTGATGTATTCATGAGGCTATTGTATGACTTGTAGTATCCCCATCTATGTATGTAATGGTACGATGTAATGATATCCATCTTGCTAAGCGCCCGAAATGCGGTTGTGCCTCAATCACAAGTTTTATCTAGTGATCGAGATAGAATCGCATCTTGGGCGTGACGCTATGTTGGGGAATAAACTACTTTTTAGTACTACATGTCACCCCCAAACTAATGGACAAACTGAAGTAGTCAACAGAACATTGTCTATTATGCTTAGGGCTGTTTTGAAGAATAACAAGAAAATGTGGGAAGAATGCTTACCTCATATTGAATTTACTAATAATCGTTTGCTGCATTGTACTACTAAGATGTGCCCTTTTGAAATTGTGTATGGTTTCATACCTCGTGCACCTAGTGATTTGTTGCCCCTTCCATCTTCGAAGAAGGTTAATTTTGATGTTAAACAACCTGCTGAATTGACCTTAAAATGCATGAGTTAACCAAGGAAAATATTGGGCACATGAATGCTAAATATAAATTTGCTGAAGATAAGGATAGAAAACGTGTTGTCTTTGCACCTGGACATCTTGTTTGGTTACATTAGCATAAGCATAGGTTTCCTGATTTGCGCAAGTCAAAACTAATGCCACGTGCTGATGGTCCTTTTAAGGTGTTATAGAAAATAAATGATAATGCATATAATCTTGAGCTACCTGCAGATTTTGGGGTTAGTCCCCCTTTTAACATTGCAATTTGAAGCCTTACATGGGCGAGGAAGATGAGTTTCTGTCGAGGATGACTTCAATTCAAGAAGGGGGGATGACTAGGACATCACTAACAAAGTTACACCCACATCTCCTACTGATACATAAACAAGACCGATTACTAGAGCTCGCGCATGCCAATTAAATTATCAGATACTTACGTTTCTTGGTAATGATTCTAATGTTCATGAGAATATGATGCCGCCTAAATTGGATACATTTTTTTGCTTATAAATGAAGGGCCATGCATGGACAAGAAGGATGAACAATGGAGCATGATCAAGCATGGAAACGAGGGCATGCGCAAGGGGAATAAGAAAAGAGTTTCTGGTGGAGATTTCATCACTTTCTAGCCACCATGATGACGTACAAGGACATGGACGAAATAATCAAGATGTCCTTTCATAAAATTCGTGCATAGCTTAATATAGGTGTTGCGCCACCTTATTTTTGGACTAGGCCCATGTAATTCCTAAATACTTCAGTATAGGTTGTTTTTAAAGTCCGTATGTGTGGGGAAACAGAGTTAGGGTTGGTTTCGGACACTGATACGTCTCCAACGTATCTATAATTTTTTATTGTTCCATGCTATTATTTATGATGTTTGGGATGTTTAATGGGCTTTGTCATACACTTTTATATTATTTTTGGGACTAACCTACTAACCCAAAGGCCCAGTCTAGATTGCTGTTTTTTGCCTGTTTCAGGGTTTTACAGAAAAGGGATATCGAACGGAGTTCAAACGGAATGAAACCTTCGGGAGAGATATTTTTGGAGAAAATCACGCACGGGAGACTTGAGAAGCACGGAGTAGGGTCTACGAGGTGCCCACGAGGGTGCGGGCCCCCCTAGGGCGCGCCCCCTGCCTCGTGGGTCCCACGTATGGCCCCCGGTGCCCTCCTTCCTCCTATATATGCCTACGTACCCCGAAACCATGAGAACAACAGAGAAAACCCTAGTTCCACCGCCGCAACCTTTTGTTCCCGTGAGATCCCATCTTGGGGCCTGTTCCGGAGCTCCGCCGGAGGGGGGGGAAGGATCTTCCACGGAGTGCTTCTACATCATCATCATCGCCTCACCATGACTTGTGAGTATTTTACCACATACCTTCGGGTCCATAGCTAGTATCTAGATGGCTTCTTCTCTCTCTTTGGATCTCAATACAAAGTTCTCCTCGGTCTTCGAGGAGATCTATTCGGTGTAATCTCTTTTTGCGGTGTGTTTGTCGAGATCCGATGAATTGTGGGTTTATGATCAAGATTATCTATGAGAAATATTTGGTTCTTCTCGGAACTCTTTATGTATGATTATAATATCCTTGCAAGTCTCTTCGAATTATTGGTTTGGTTTGGCCTACTAGATCTATAGTTCTTGCAACGGGAGAAGTGCTTGGCTTTTGGTTCAATCTCGCGGTGTCCTTTCCCAGTGATAGTAGGGGCAGCAAGGCACGTATTGTATTGTTGCCATTGAGGATAAAACTTTGGGGTTTATATCATATTGCTTGAGTTTATCCCTCTACATCATGTCATCTTGCTTAAGGCGTTACTCTGTTCTTATGAACTCAATACACTAGATGCATGCTGGATTGCGGTCGATGTGTGGAGTAATAGTAATAGATGCAGAATCGTTTCGGTCTACTTGTCTCGGACGTGATGCCTATATATAATGATCATGCCTATATATCAATTGCTCGACAGTAATTTGTTTACCCGCCGTAGAATATCGCTATCATGAGAGAAGCCACTAGAGAAAACTATGGCCCCGAGGTCTATTCTCAACATATCAATCTACACCTACTTTATTTTTTCAGCTTTTACTTTCTGTTCTTATAATCAAAAATACCAAAAATATCAACTATCATCTCTATCAGATCTCACTTTCGTAAGTGACCGCAAAGGGATTGACAACCCCTTATCGCGTTGGCTGCGAAGTTCTTATTTGTTTGTGCATGTGCGAGGGACTCGCACGTGGTCTCCTACTGGATTGATACCTTGGTTCTCAAAAACCGAGGGAAATACTTACGCTACTGTGCTGCATCTCCCTTTCCTCTTCGAGGGAATACAACGCAAGCTCGAGAAGTAGCAAGAAGAATTTATGGCGCCGTTCCCGAGGAGGCTTACGCGAAAGTCATATACCAAGTACCTATCACAAACCCTTATCCTTCGCGTTACATTTTTTGCCTCTCATTTTCCTCTCCCCCACTTCACCCTTGCCATTTTATTTGCCGTTCTTCTGCCGTGTGTTTATCATTCGCTTGCTTCTTGTTTGCTTGTGTGTGTTGGATTGCTTGTTTGTCACTATGGCTCAGAACAATACCAAATTGTGTGACTTCTCCAATACCAACAATAATGATTTTATTAGCACTCTGATTGCTCCTATTACCGATGCTGAATCTTGTGAGATCAATGCTGCTTTGTTGAATCTTGTCATGAAAGATCAATTCTCCGACCTTCCTACTGAAGATGCCGCTACCCATCTAAACAACTTTGTTGATTTGTGTGATATGCAAAAGAAAAGGGATACAGATAACGATATTGTTAAATTGAAGTTATTTCCGTTTTCACTTACAGATCGTGCTAAAACTTGGTTTTCCTCTTTGCCTAGAAATAGTATTGATTCGTGGAATAAGTGCAAAGATGCTTTTATCTCTAAGTATTTCCCTCTGCTAAGATCATCTCTCTTAGAAACGATATTATGAATTTTAAGCAACTAGATCATGAGCATGTTGCACAAGCTTGGGAGAGAATGAAATTAATGATACGTAATTGCCCTACACATGGTTTGAATCTATGGATGATTATTCAGAACTTTTATGTTGGCTTGAATTTTGCTTCTAGAAATCTTTTAGATTCGGCCGCATGAGGCACTTTCATGGAAACTACCTTAGGAGAAGCTACCAAACTCCTACATAACATCATGGTTAATTATTCTCAATGGCACACTGAAAGATCTACTAGTTAAAAAGTGCATGCTATTGAAGAAATTAGTGTTTTGAGTGGATAGATGGATGATATGCTGCTAAGAGTGCTTCTTCTGATCCCAATGATATGCTTTTGTCCACTTTGATTGAAAATAACAATGCATCTTTGGATGTGAATTTTGTTGGTAGGAATAATTTTGGTAACAATGCTTATAGAGGGAACTTTAATCCTAGGCCTTTTCCTAGTAATTCCTCTAATAATTATGGTAATTCCTACAACAACTCTTATGGAAAGATGCCTTCTGAATTTGAAACTAGTGTTAAGGATTTTATGATATCTCAAAAGAATTTCAATGCTATGCTTGAAAAAAATTTGCTTAAGGTTGATGAATTGGCTAGAAGTGTGGATATAATTACTCTTGATGTTGATTCTTTGAAACTTAGATCTATCCCACCTAAGCATGATATCAATGAGTCTTTCAAAGCCATGAGAATTTCCATTGATGAATGCAAAGAGAGAACCGCTAGGATGCGTGCTAAAAGAGAAGATTATATTAAAGCGTGTTTTCCAATTATCATGAAACTAAATATGAGGATCTGAAAGTTATTGGTGTGTCTCCTATTAGATCCTTGTTTTCTAGCATAAATCTTTATGAAGATAGGATTGGAGATGATTCTACTTTAAGGTGTCCCAATGATTCGGAGTTTTTAGATCTTGATGCTAAAATTGTTAAAAGTGGGAGTGAAGAGATTAAAACTTTGCATAGTGATGAACCCACTTCTTTGGATTTCAAGGGATTCAATTATGATAATTGCTCTTTGATTGATTGCATTTCCTAGTTGCAATCCGTACTAAACTCTCTGCATGCTTATAGTCAAAATAAAGCTTTTACCAAACACATAGTTGATGCTTTGATGCAATCTTATGAAGAAAAACTTGAGTTAGAAGTTTCTATCCATAGAAAGCTATATGATGAGTTGGAACCTACTATCAAAATAAAAATTAAAGATCATGAATGCTATGCTTTGTGTGATTTGGGTGCAAGTGTCTCCACTATCCCAAAAACTTTGTGTGATTTGCTAGGTTTCCATGAGCTTGATGATTGTTCTTTGAATTTGCATCTTGCGGACTCCACTATTAAGAAACCTATGGGAAGGATTAATAATGTTCTTATTGTTGCCAATAGGAATTATGTGCCCGTAGATTTCATTGTTCTTGATATAGATTGCAATCCTTCATGTCCTATTATTCTTGGTAGACCTTTCCTTAGAATGATTGGTGCAATTATTGATATGAAGGAAGGAAATATTAGATTCCTATTTCCGTTAAGGAAAGGCATGGAAAAAAATTTTAGAAATAAAATCAAATTACCATATGAATCTATTATGAGAGCCACTTATAGATTGCCTTCCAAAGATGGCAATACCTAGATCTATCATGTATCGTGCCTAGCTAGGGGCATAAAACGATAGCGCCTGTTGGGAGGCAAACCAATTTTATATTTTTTGTTTTTGCTTCCGTTTAGGAATAAATATTGCATCTAGCTTCTTTTTAGATTTGGTTTTGTGTTTTGTTTAGTGTTTGTGCCAAGTAGAACCTTTGGGAAGCCTTGTGTGAAGTTTATGTGATCTTGCTGTGAAAAACAGAGTCGTTAGCGCTAGCTAGAATGGTCATCAGATTTTACTGGAGCGTGCTATTTAGTTGATTATTTTTGCAGATGATTAATAGACAAATTCCTCACGTTTAACAATTTAGTTTGAATTTTTTGGAGTTACACAAGTATGCGAAACCTGCAGATTACTACAGACTGTTCTGTTTTTTGGCAGATTCTGTTTTTCGTGTCTTGTTTGCTTATTTCAATGCATCTATGAGTAATATTGGGCAGTATGAACCATAGAGAAGTTGGAATGCAGTAGGTTTAACACCAATATAAACAAAGAATGAATTCATTGCAGTATCTTTGAGTAGTGGTTTGCTTTCCTATACTAACGGAGCTCACGAGATTTTAGTCTAAGTTTTGTGTTGTGAAGTTTTCAAGTTTTGAGTATTGCTTTGATGGACTATGGAACAAAGAGTAGCAAGATCCTAAGCTTGGGGATGCCCAAGGCACCCCAAGTAAAATTCAAGGACAACCAAAAGCCTAAGCTTGGGGATGCCCCGGGAAGGCATCCCCTCTTTCGTCTTCATCTATCGGTAACTATACTCGGAGCTATATTTTTATTCACCACATGATATGTGTTTTACTTGGAGCGTCTTGTATAATTTTAGTCTTTGCTTGTTAGTTTGCCACAATTATCCTTTCTGGACACACCTATTTGTGAGAGTTAAATATGGCCTAGGAATTGTTAGAACACTCTATGTGCTTCACTTATATCTTTTGAGTTGAGTAGTTTTTGCTCTAGTGCTTCACTTACATCTTTTAGAGCACGGTGGTGATAATATTTTGAAGAAATTGTTGAACCCTCATGATTCACTTATATCCATTTGAGAGTCTATTAAAACAGCATGGTAATGTGCTTAGGCTATAAAACTAGTCTTCACATGATAGACATCCAATATCAATGTAGTAAAAACTTTCACGCTAAGTGCATTGAATATGATGAGAAGTTGGATGCTTGATAATTGTTTTGAGATATGAGGATAGTGGTATTAGAGTCATGCTAGTGGAGTTATTATGAAATTGAGAAATGATTATGTTAAGGTTAGTGATTCCCGTAGCATGCACATATGTTGAACCGCTATGTGACGAAGTTAGAGCATGAGGTATTTGTAAAGTGTCAACCTTTGTGCGGAGGTCGGGGGCGCGCGATGGTTAACTCCTACCAACCCCCCCTAGGAGCATGCGTCGATTGCTTTGTTTTGATGACTTGTAAAGTTTTGCAATAAGTATATGAGTTCTTATGACTAATGTTGAGTCCATGGATTATACGCACTCTCACCCTTCCACCATTGCTAGCCTCTCTTGTACCGTGCAACTTTCGCCGGTACCATACACCCACTATATATCCTTCCTCAAAACGTCCACCATATATATTCCTCAAAACAGCCACCATACCTACCTATCATGGCATTTCCATAACCATTCCGAGATATATTTCCATGCAACTTTCCACCGTTCCGTTCATATGACACGCATCATATTGTCATATTGACATGCATTATCATGTAGTTGACATCGTATTTGTGGCAAAGCCACCATGCATAATTTCTCATACATGTCACTCTTTATTTATTGCACATCCCGGTACACCGCCAGAGGAATTCATATAGAGTCATACTTGTTCTAGTATCGATTTGTAATATCGAGTTGTAAATCAATAAAAGTGTGATGATCATCATTATTAGAGCATTGTCCCATGTGAGGAAAGGCCAATAAAAAAAGAGAGAAATACCCTCCAAAACAAATGAGAGAAAATAGAGAAGGGACAATTGCTACTATATTTTTCCACACTTGTGCTTCAAAGTAGCACCATGTTCTTCATGATGGAGAGTATCATGCTTAGTCACTTTCATATACTAGTGGGAATTTTCATTATAGAACTTGGCTTGTATATTCCAACGATGGGCTTCCTCAAATGCCCTAGGTCTTCATGAGCAAGCAAGTTGGATGCACACCCACTAGTTTCTTTTGTTGAGCTTTCATACATTTTTAGCTCTAGTGCATCTGTTGCATGGCAATCCCTACTCACTCACATTGATATCTATTGATGGGCATCTCCATAGCCCGTTGATACGCCTAGAGACTATCTCCCTCCTTTTTGTCTTCTCCACAACCACCTCTCTATTCCACCCATAGTGCTTTGTCCATGGCTCACGCTCATGTATTGCGTGAAAGTTGAAAGGTTTGAAAGAATAGAGTATGAAAACAAGTGCTTGGCTGAAATCGGGGTTGTGCATGATATGAATATTTTGTGTGATGAAGAGGGAGCATAGCCAGACTATATGATTTTGTAGGGATAACTTTCTTTAGCCATAGTATTTTGAGAAGACATGATTGCTTTGTTAGTATGCTTGAAGTATTGTTATTTCTTATGTCAATATAGACTTTTGTCTTGAATCTTTCAGATCTGAACATTCATGCCACAATTAAGAGAATTACATTGAAAAACTATGTTGGTTACCATTCCACTTCAAAAATTCTGTTTTTATCATTTACCTACTCGAGGACGAGCAGGAATTAAGCTTGGGGATGCTTGATACGTCTCCAACGTATCTATAATTTTTTATTGTTCCATGCTATTATTTATGATGTTTTGGATGTTTAATGGGCTTTGCCATACACATTTATATTATTTTTGGGACTAACCTACTAACCCAAAGGCCAGTCCAGATTGCCGTTTTTTTGCCTGTTTCAGGGTTTTACAGAAAAGGGATATCAAACGGAGTCCAAACGGAATGAAACCTTCGGGAGAGATATTTTTGGAGAAAATCACGCACTGGAGACTTGAGAACCACGGAGTAGGGTCTACGAGGTGCCCACAAGGGTGGGGGGTGCCCCCCCCTAGGGTGCGCCCCCTACCTTGTGGGTCCCACGTATGGCCCCCGGTGCCCTCCTTCCTCCTATATATGCCTACGTACCCCGAAACCATGAGAACAACAGAGAAAACCCTAGTTCCACTGCCGCAACCTTCTGTTCCCGTGAGATCCCATCTTGGGGCCTGTTCGGAGTTCCGCCGGAGGGGGGGGGATCTTCCACCGAGTGCTTCTACATCATCATCATTGCCTCACCATGAGTTGTGAGTATTTTACCACAGACCTTCAGGTCCATAGCTAGTATCTAGAGGGCTTCTTATCTCTCTTTGGATCTCAATACAAATTTCTCCTCGGTCTTCGAGGAGAACTATTCGATGTAATCTCTTTTTGCGGTGTATTTGTCGAGACCCGATGAATTGTGGGTTTATGATCAAGATTATCTATGAGAAATATTTGTTTCTTCTTTGAAGTCTTTATGTATGATTATAATATCCTTGCAAGTCTCTTCGAATTATTGGTTTGGTTTGGCCTACTAGATCTATAGTTCTTGCAATTGGAGAAGTGCTTGGTTTTGGGTTCAATCTTGCGGTGTCCTTTCCCAGGGACAGTAGGGGCAGCAAGGCACGTATTGTATTGTTGCCACCGAGGATAAAAAGATTGGGTCTATATCATATTGCTTGAGTTTATCCCTCTACATCATGTCATCTTGCTTAAGGCGTTACTCTGTTCTTATGAACTCAATACACTAGATGCATGCTGGATAGCGGTCGATGTGTGGAGTAATAGTAGTAGATGCAGAATTGTTTCTGTCTACTTGTCTCGGACGTGATGCCTATATATAAAGATCATGCCTAGATAGTCTCATAATTATTCGCTTTTCTATCAATTGCTCGACAGTAATTTGTTTACCCGCCATAGAATATCGCTATCATGAGAGAAGCCACTAGAGAAAACTATGGCCCCCGGTCTATTCTCAACATATCAATCTACACCTACTTTACTTTTTCAGCTTTTACTTTCTGTTCTTATAATCAAAAATACCAAAAATATCAACTATCATCTCTATCAGATCTCACTTTCGTAAGTGACCGTAAAGAGATTGACAACGCCTTATCGCGTTGGCTGCGAAGTTCTTATTTGTTTGTGCAGGTGCGAGGGACTCGCGCGTGGTCTCCTACTGGATTGATACCTTGGTTCTCAAAAACTGAGGGAAATACTTACGCTACTGTGCTGCATCTCCCTTTCCTCTTCGAGGGAATTCATCGCCAGGTCGAGAAGTAGCAGACACCTCCTCAAGGCGTCACGAAATTCCCCCTACTCGTCCATATATACAGACGTTAGGGCATCATTTAGACTTTGGGTTTTGTTTAGATTAAAGTTCGCCATAGCTACAACTTCGCATACTTCATTTGTGTTCGACGACCAGACAAAGACATCATAGAACCCCACCTTTATCAATAAAGTTTTCCTCTTATATTCGCAATATCCTGATTGCAACAGTTTCTTCCTTATTCTTCGTTTTCTTGCAGGAAATAGACCCTCGTGGTTAGGTTGATCGTGCCCCGGCATGGTCAATAACCTCTCGGAGTTGGTTTACCGATTGCTAAGGTGCGACGTCTTCGCACGTTTGTAGTCGGATCATCAAAGTCTACTCCTCCGAAAACGACAATCACCATCTCATCGAAAGACCGAACACCTTTGCATCTATTACCTGTTAACTCTCTAAATAAATATAAGTGAAGAAAGAGAGTTTAATTATTTCTATAAAAGATCACGATCTAATATATTTAAGTGAAGCAAAAGAGCATTCTACAAATAACGGTTTTCTATGTGTAGAGAAACACGCATCCAAACTTCAAATGATATAAGTGCAGCACATGAAGCATTCTATAAAGCCATGCTCAAAAGATATAAGTGAAGAGCAAATAGAATTCTAGAAGTCAACCAAGTACTATCTTACAATAGCATGGTGCATAAAAGAAAAGGAAAAAAATAAGAAAAAAAGACGCTCTAAGAATTTACGCATATCATGTTAACAAAACGAAAACCGAGTCATACCGATAATTTCTAATAAACATGGGATGCCTTCTGGGGCATCCTCAAGCTTAGATGCTTTAGTCACCTTGAATATTTAGTTGGGGTTCCTCGAACATCCCCAATATTGAGCTCATGCCTCTCCTCATTCTTCTCATATCAATACCTCCTCGTTCTTTGAACACTTCATCCACACAAACTTAACTAAGCTTTTATTAGCAGGGTTAATACATATAACATCAAATCGCATCATGTACTGCTGAAAAATTATTGTATAATTACAATCAAACATTACCCACTATATTATATCACAATTTTATGGCCCCGAGTCGAATGAGGCTCAATAAGAATTCAAACATATGCAAATAATGAATCTATAACATCAATATGTGAAAATAGGACAATATATAAAGATGCAGATTGTCGGGGAAACTGACCGCCCGCGAACACCTATGGGACCGGAGCCCCTTCTACGTTGCGGTAAGGGAGCGGAGGGAGCACGGAGAGCAGATCGAGGAGCACACGCGGGCAGTTTACCCAGGTTCGGGCCGCGCGTACGCATAAAACCCTACTCCTGCCTTGGTTGTATTGAGTTTCTAGAGCTCGGGAGCTTGAAGATCTACAGTACCAGCTACACCGAGCACAATGGTGATCGAGCTTCTGGGATCCAACCTCCTATACGTTGTGCATGGGCCTCCTTTTATAGCTCAAAGGGGTCACCGACAGGTGTCAACGTAGAGGAGGGTAAAAATGTAAAACTGGTGGTAGTTGTAACAGTGCATGAACAGTGTATAAATAGTGGTCTTCACCTAACTTTGACGGTGGGGGACAAAGGCATTGAATGCCCGTCGCATTCGCCCCAAAAAGCGTCCGTCCATGCGTCTCCGTTCGCCACGGCGATGGTCTTGTCACCGCAGCTTGCCACCGTGTACCCCAGGCTACACAGCCATCCGCCACGTGCCCCTGGAAGGGCCCCAGGGCGACGCGTGGCCAGATGAGCTGGAGCGCAGGCACACAACATAAGTTTCCCCGGCAAGCACCTTGCCGGGGTCGCAACCTTGCCGGGCCCGGAAGCTTGTCGCTCTCCGGACCCTGCCGGGGCGCATGATGCACCGCGATATTCCTCCTTGAAGTGTTGTTCTTTTGGCCTTCCTGGCAAGCTCCTCTTGCCGGGGCCTTGTGTTGGAATGATAACTTTGAGCCTGGTGCGGCCTTCCCGGCAAGCTCCTCTTGCCGGGGTCTTGTCTCTTAACTTGAATACTTTGTTCTTGAATGGCTTAAAAGGGTCTAGAGTGGGCTTTGGCGGGCGCGTGGTGAGCCAGACCACGGGACGCTGCTACTGCCCGTGCACAAGTCGGGATACTAAGGTACCCCTACTTTAGTACACCGACAGGAGCCCCCGGGCCTGGGCCACACACGGTGCCGAGCGCTGTTGGGCGAGGCCCAGAACAGTGCACGGGCACACGCGGCCCACGCCACGCCGTTTCCCACTCCAGATTTGCCGCATCTCTCCCTAACGGCACGCGTCGATTGCGGCGTCGTGGGAGAGATCGTGGCCAGTTTCTTTAATGGGGAAATGCGGAACGTCCCCCACTTCCCCCTTAAAAGCAGAGGAAGCAGGGGCAGTTTTCCCCCCATTGCCTTCACTGTGCCTTGAATCTCCATAAACCCCCGCTGCTCCCTGCCTCCGCTCTTCCTCCGCCGTCTTCCCCACCCGCAGCGTTGCCGCCCTCCCTCGCCGTCCCCGCCATGGCCCCGAAGAGCGACCAGGCGAAGAGCGACAAGGCGAAGAGCGACAAGGCGAAGAAGGAGAAGTCTGAGCAGGCGGCGAAGCTGGCAGCCATGCGGAGAAGGAGGGTGGTCTTCCCGCCGAGGCTCGGCCCGAGGGAGCTGCGGGACAAGTACTACTTGTTCTGGGCGAGGGAGACGAAGGATCACCCGCGCACCAGAGTCCTCCCCGCCGTGGCCGTCGACATGTTCCCGGGAGGTTACTACTTCTTTGCTGCGTTCTTCTATTGCGGTCTCTGCCCTCCGTATTCGGAGTTCTTCTGTGATGTGATGAACACGTACGGCCTCCACCTCTTAGATTTCACCCCAAATGTCGTTCTCACCTTGGCCGTTTTCGCACATCTGTGTGAAAACTATGTCGGGGTCCACCCAAACGTAGCCCTTTTCCGCCATTTCTTCACGCCTAGAGTAGAGTCCGGATCCCCACTCTCCGGCGGCATCTCCTGGATCTTTAGGCTGAACAAGAAGGAGGCGTACTTGAAAGGAGAGCTTCGCGGCAAGTGGGAAGAGTGGAGGGCTGACTGGTGCTGGGTTCTGGAAGACGAGCCTGAGCAGTTTACCTTGCCGCGCCAGACTGCAATAGTGCGCGGCAAGGATTGGAGCGATTCGGCCCCGGAGGACGACAAGCTGCAGATTGCTCTCACTAGGATCCTTCGTCTCCGGGCTGCCAATCTGACTGTGGGTGAAGTTGGGGCTGATTTCCTCCGCCGCCGCATTGCCCCTCTGCAGGAAAGGAAGAGACCCGCTTAGGAGTTCGGCAACGCGGCAGACCGCATGAGGCTGCGCCCCGGGCTGAACTATAACTTCACCGTCTTGGAACTGAAGGGGATGGTCCGGGAGCTGTTCAAGCACGACCCCAAGCACCCAGAGTGGTTCAAACCATCGGTCGGAGTAGTTCCCTTGTGCAACAATACCGCCCTTAGTGCCATCCGCGCGGCAATGCCTGAGTGCGACTCCCATGGGGTCGTCCCCACTTGGCTGGAGCCTTCAGCGGAGACCGTGCAAGCCTTCTTCGACAACTTGGTTGAAAAACCACGCAAAGCCGAGGAGAAGAAGGGGCTCACCCGGGAGACCACCGAGCGGGATGTGGCGTACATTGCCTCCAGGATGGAGGAGGCCGCTGCGGCTGCAGCGGCAGGTGAATTTGGATACACTGTGGATGAAGCGGAGGCGGCGGAAGCGGTGAGTCAGGCTGAGGAGGAGGAAATCCTCAAGTTGCTGAAGATCGCGCCCGAGGAGTTTGCCGGGGAGCCTACCGGGGAGCCTGCCGGGATGGGCGAGGCTGCCGGGCAGGGTACTGAGTCCAGCGGGCCCGCCGAGGAGGAGGAGGAAGCCGAGTCCGGTGATTCCGACGAAGATTCTGGTGGGTCTCTGAATCTTAACGACGACGCCTCCTCATCCTCGGAGAATTCTCCGCCACCACCAAGCCCTCCGCCGCAACAGAAGAAGCGCCTCCGCCAGGCCGCCGAGACGGTGAGGCCACATGCGCCCCGACAGCAACCGAAGCGCCGGGCGATGCGCGCCACCACGACGAGCAAGGTCGTCAAGGAGGCGCCCCGTGCCCGAGCGACAAGCGGAGGGGGATCTTCCCGGAGTGACTCTGGGGTTCCTTCTGCTCCTCGGTCCTCAGCGACGACCGGTGCTGGGTCTTCACAGCCCGCAGCTCCGGAGCCCGCCAAGCGCCCGAGGGAGCCTTCTCCTCCAGCTCCTTGTGCTGGAGCACGCGAGGCGGGGTTTGACTTCTCCGCACTTAGCTCCGATGAAGAGGAGGAAGAGTACGTACTTGCAATTTTCATTTTCCTTTGATTTTGTCTTGATTTCTCTTGCTTGGTTCTGATCTTGTTTTGGCTTCCAAGACCTTGACCCAGCGGATGGAGAAGAGGGCCAAGATCCCTGTGGTCGATATCGAGGACGACGAGCCCGTCGCAGCGGCAGGTGATGTGCCAGCGACAGACTTGCCGAACCAGCCTGCTGCTCCGGGGAGCAGCCCCCAGCGCAGCCCCCAGCGTAAGTCTGGTATTCATTTTTTCTGCTTGACGGGCGCGCTTGAGGTTATTGTCCGTACTGACGTCTTGTTGTCTTGTGCAGAAGTGGAGCCGCAGCCGCAGGAGCACCAGGAGGTCGCCCCTGACGAGCCGCTTGTTCCACCCTCCCCGCCAAGGATGAGTTCCCCGGCGAGGGACAGTGCTCCGCCAAGGATGGGTACTCCGCCAAGGGCGAGCACCCCGCCAAGGGTGGACTCCCCGCCAAGGGAAGGCGCCAGCGGCCCTCCGCCGGCGGGGGCTTCTTCTACGCCGCCAAGGGTGAACTCCCCGGCGAGGGACCCCGTCATCGAAGAGGCCCGCGCAGGTATACCCTTGTACTCTCTTCTTCTTGGATTCTTCTTTTTGGATATTTGCTTACAAATCTTTCTTTTCTTTTTCTTCTGCTATATCCGCCCGCCCCGGAGTCGATGGAGACGGAAACCATCGCCGAGGAGGAGGTGCGCTGCGACGCTGGCGATGCCACTGCCGCAGAGGGAACGGCTGGCGTTGATGAGCCAGCCGCCGAGGAGACCGCCCCGACCGCTGACGCCGCGGCTGGGGAAGGGACCGGCGATCGCACTGCTGGCCCTGAGGCCGCAGGAGCGCCGGACGCTGCACCGGCCGCCGATCCTTCCGCTTCCGCGGCTGGGTCGGGCGTCTATCTGGAGGCCGCCAACGGGGTTTTTATCCAAGTCCCGTGGGCGTCTTCATCAAGAGCACCCGCGGAGGGAGAGACGTTTGACGGAGAAGTTCTCGCCTCCGCGGGGTTGAAGGTTGTCGATGCGCCCGGCAGCAGCGACGAGCCCGAAGAAGAGCAACTCCTGCGTCGACTCCTGGCCTTGTACCGGGCCAGGCAGGCGAAACTAGAGTCTCGGGAAGCTCTGGCTGCCAAGGCTGGTGCTGATTTGGAGAAGCGCGCCGCGGAGCTCCGTGCCACCAACCAGGCGGCCCTCCGAAACTTGGCGGAGGAGCGCGAAGAGCTTGCCGGAGCACACCAAGCATTCATCCTCGAGAAGGCCGAGGTGGAGGAGCAGCAGCGTCTGGCCGCCGAGGAGCTGTCTCGGCAGGAAGGAGAGCTCAACCAGCGGAAGGTCGACCTCGACAGCCACGAGGACGACCTTACCGCCCGGGAGCAGGCTATTGGCGGGGCTCTGCAGGAGGCGAGGGATGCCGCCGCTGCCGCAGAGACCGCCAAGAGGGACCTGGAGGCCAGGGTGGCGCAGATGGAGCTGAACTTGAAGGCGAGTGAAGATAGGGTCGCCGCGCTCAACGTGGCGCGGGAGAAGGATGCCCACACCAACTCGGAGTTGCAAATCCGCCTCTCCGAGAAGGGCAAAGAGCTCACCGACGCCAGGGACTCCATCGCTGACTTGGAGATGAAGGTCTCTACCCTCACCGACTCGCTTGACGCCGCCCGGGACCGTGAGACGAAGCTGAAGGACGATCTCCGTACCGTGAGGGCCTTGCTGGAGAGCGCCGCCGTCTCGCAAAATCACTTTCAGCGGACGGTGGAGCAGTGGACCGAGGAGCTCGTCACCTCCGCCGCCAACATCGATATGGAGATGGTGGCGCTGAGGGCGGAGCACCTCGCGTACTCCCCCGATGAGAATCTACCCCACAGCGCCAAGCTGAGCTTGTTCCTCAGAGGAGTGGCGCCGGCTCTCACACGGTTACGGGAGAAGATCCCCGTGCAGCTGGCCGACGAGGCGCGCCGGCTTTGCACGGGTACCATGGAGCGGGTGTTGTCGAAGATCGTCTACCGCAACCCCGGGATCAACCTCGTCAACGTCCTCCGGACCCTGCCGCCCGAAGCCGACCAGGAGGCGTTGAAGGCCCAAGTTGCCCACATCGTAGCCAAGGTGGGCAAGATCTAGAGGATTGACGGGGACCGAAGAGACTAGGCACCTTGCTTCCCTCGCCGCTGTCAATTAAGTCATAGGTAGTAGTTGTTTAGAACAGCGGCAAGTTATCTTTGTAATATATACTTTTATTTCGGATAATCAATGCAATGTTATCTCCCTTGCTTTAGTCCCTTCACTTTGTATGTTTTCCACCCTACGCTTTTAGGAGAACTTGCCGGCAAGGGGCCCTTGCCGTGAGCGCTGAGTGCGGGACTCTTAGCAGCCTACTTAGCAAAGCCCTTGTCGGCAAGAAACCTTGCCGTAGCTAGTCGCAGCACACTTAGATTGCTGAGCGAACTCGAAAACAAAGTAAGGGCGCGACACTTGTCGCAGCTCACTTAAGCCGTTGAGCGTGCTCGAAACAAAGTAAGGGCGCGGCTAGCCACGGGTAGGTTCCTCCGCGCACAGGTTTTCCATACAAAGTGTGGTTGTTCAAGGAATATAACAAAAAAATTAAAAATTTGAATGCTCAAACTTTGGTAACTTAGCTTTCATGGATTGTTTGTTTCTCGGCAAGACTTTTCTTTCTTGAACAGCACTTGGTCCATACTTCTATCTCCTTCCTCCCCCGGCAAACTTGTGCACGAGGAACACTCCTTCTGTTTCATAGAGAAAGGCAAAAGAGGAGGAAATACAAGTAGGGAGCCTTGCGGCTTGCTACTGCTTACCGGGGGTGTGTGCTGCACAAAATGTCAGATGACACATGCAAGTAAAAGGAAAAGCACGAAATGACAAATGGTGCGAAGCACAAAAGTTTTACTGATGCACGGGGTCTGCGCCCAGCTTTGTACAAAGGTTTACATGCAACAGCGGCAAGACTTGTACAAAAGGTGGTTGCCAGAGCGGATCACGGCAACCGCGCCTTACGGGTGAAACTTGCGAAGATGCTCTATGTTCCAGGAGCTGCTCACCGGTAAGCCTTCTTCGGTCTCAAGGCGGACAGCGCCAGGCCTTGTGACTTGTCTCACCCGATAAGGGCCTTCCCACTTTGGCGTCAACTTGTTGGAGCCCTTGGCGGACTGAACGCGCCGAAGAACAAGGTCGCCTTCCTCGAGACTCCTGGCCTTGACCCTGCGGCTATGATAGCGACACAAGGCTTGCTGGTACCGAGCAGCTCGTACAGCAGCCTGGAGACGTTCCTCCTCAAGGAGCAATGCATCATCTTGTCGCAGTTGCTCTTGCTCGAGCTCATCATAAGCGAGCTCTCGAGGAGACCCGTATACGAGTTCCGTGGGGAGAACTGCCTCCGCTCCATAGACGAGAGCAAAGGGTGTCTATCCGATGGCTCGATTTGGTGTCGTCCTGATTGACCAAAGAGCCGCCGACAGCTCCTCTATCCAGTTTCTTCCACACTTGTGCAGCCTGTCGAAGGTTCTTGTCTTCAGTCCGCGCAGCACTTCAGCGTTTGCCCTCTCCGCTTGACCATTGCTCCTTGGGTGAGCAACAGAAGCGAAGCAGACCTTGGCGCCAAGGTCTTGGACGTATTGCATGAAGGTGCGGCTTGTGAACTGTGTGCCGTTGTCGGTGATGATCCTGTTAGGGATCTCGAAATGGCAAACTATTGATCTGAAGAACCTGACTGCTGACTGTGCTGTCAGCTTTCTCACTGGTTCCACTTCTGGTCACTTTGTGAACTTGTCAATTGCGACGTACAAGTACTCAAAGCCCCCGACAGCGCGGGGAAAGGGGCTGAGGATGTCGAGCCCCCAGACCGAGAAGGGCAAGGACAAAGGGATCGTCTGGAGAGCTAGAGCTGGCTGGTGAATTTGTTTGGCATGGAACTAGCATGCTTCACACTTGGTTACTTGTGCAGTTGCATCTTGGAGGGCTTCTGGCCAAAAGAAACCTTGCCGGAACGCCTTTCCGGCAAGTGCTCTTGCGCCAATGTGGTGACCACATATGCCTCCGTGTATCTCTGCCAACAGCTTCTGTCCATCTTCCCGGGAAATGCACTTCAATCTGACACCATTGAGTCTTCTTCTGTACAGTTCGTTGCCAAAGAACTGGTACATACTTGACTATCTGGTTATCCTCTCTATCTCTTCTGGTTCTTAGGGAAGTTCTCCAGTCTGAAAAAAACGGACGATTTGCTGTGCCCATGCTGGAGCTTGAGGCTCAGCAACAAGGACTAAAGGCATCAGGGCTGCTGCGGGAACCTCAGCTTCTACGACAAGAACTTGCGGCTCTGCCGGAGCTGAGGGTTCCCCGGCAAGCCTGCCGGGGCAAGGCTTGTCGGGAACACCTGCTTGAACTGTAGAGACCCTTGGGTCCGCAGGAGCAGACTGTTCCTTAGCATTTTGGTTGCTGATCTTGGGGACCTTGGCGGCGGCTTCGGGAAGATCCGCCGGCAAGTAGTCGCCGGAGACCAACTTCCTCTTCTTGCTCTGCCCAACTGATGGTGTAACGGATGGCTGAGTTAGCTTGAGTATGAAGACCCCTGGTTCCACAGGTAACTTCATTGCAGCACACTTTGAGAAGCCATCTGCAATGTCATTCTGAGCTCTTGGAACGTGCTCCACCTGTAGGCCTTCAAAGTGTTCTTCAAGCTTCCTCACTTCATCGACATAAGCTTCCATCAGAGGGCTCTGGTAACTCTTGTTTACTTGTCGGACCACCAACTGTGAGTCTCCCCGCACAATCAGCCTCTTGATCCCAAGTTCGACCGCAATTCTGAGACCGGCAAGCAAACCTTCATACTCGGCAGTATTGTTTGTTGCTTGCTCCTTGGGAAAGTGCATTTGAATAACATACTTGAGGTGCTCTCCGGTGGGCGCTATGAGTAACACGCCAGCGCCGGCGCCTTGCAGCGAGAAGGCACCATCGAAGTACATTATCCACTCCTTGCTTGCTTCTTGGACGGGGATGCTTGTCTCTGGAACTTCTTCATCTGGTGTTGGGGTCCATTCCGCTATGAACTCTGCCAAAGCTCTGCTCTGTATAGTTGAAGTACTCTCAAACTTTAGACCAAAACTTGTGCCCACTCGACGATCCTGCCCGTTGCTTCTGGATTTTGCAATATCCTCTTCAACGGAAAGCGAGTGACCACTGTTATCTCATGTGCTTGGAAGTAATGGCGCAGCTTTCTTGAGGCCATGAGGAGGCCGAAAAGTAACTTCTGCACTCCAGAGTATCTTGATCTAGCCCCCTGTAAGAGGGAACTTACAAAATAAACTGGGCGCTGCACCATCTTTTTTCGCACTTCTCCTTGTTCCTGCGCAGACTTGTCCTTGTCGGGGCCAGAGCTTGTCGGGGATGCCCCCTGCTTGTCGCTGGATGCGCTTGCCGGGGACGTGGGTTCCTCATCTGCCTCCCTCTCCGCTACTAAAGCAGCACTAACCACTTGATTGGTCGCCGCTAAGTACAACAGCAACTTCTCTTGCGGTTTAGGTGCGACAAGTATTGGAGTGGAAGATAGGTATCCTTTCAAGTCTTGCAACGCAACCTCCACTTCCGGAGTCCATTTCATAGGACCTGCCTTTTTCAAGATTTTGAAGAAAGGCAGGGCACGTTCTGCAGACTTTGAAATGAATCTGCTGAGGGCAGCCACACAACCAGCAAGTCTTCTTACGTCCTTGACGCGCTTCGGGGCTTCAATCTGCTCGATGGCTTTAATCTTGTCGGGGTTGGCTTCAATCCCCCTCTAGGACACGAAGAACCCGAGAAGCTTGCCGGAGGGGACTCCGAAGACGCACTTCTCGGGGTTCAACTTGAGTTGTATCTTGCGCAGATTCTCAAAGGTTTCCTCTAAGTCTTGAATCAGGGTATCTTTGCACTTGCTCTTGACCACTATATCATCCATGTAGGCTTCTACATTTCTGTGTATTTGTGGCTCAAAAGCAGTGTGTACCACCCTTGCAAATGTCGAGCCCGCATTCTTCAATCCAAAGGGCATGCGTATGAAGCAATATGCGCCACATGGAGTAATGAGTGCAGTCTTCTCTTCGTCTTCCTCAGCCATGAATATTTGATGGTGACCTGAATATGCATCGAGAAATGAAAGCAACTCACATCCAGCCGTGGAGTCCACAATTTGGTCGATGCGCGGCAAGGGAAATGGATCCTTGGGACATGCTTTATCCACATCGGTGAAGTCTATACAAAGTCTCCATTTCCCATTAGCCTTCCGTACGACAACTGGATTGGCCAACCACGTAGGATGGAGTACGCCTCTAACAAGGCCTGCTTCTTCCAACTTCTTGATTTCTTCGGCGATGAACTCTTGGCTCTCCACCGCTTGCTTTCTGACCTTCTGCTTGACGGGCCGCGCATGAGGACAAACATCAAGCTTGTGCTCAATTACCTTCCTGGGAACGCCGGGGATGTCAGACGGTTGCCACGCAAACACGTCCACATTCGCCCGCAGGAAGGCAACGAGCGCGCTTTCCTATTTGGGGTCGAGTGTAGCACTGATGGTGAAGGTACCACCAGTGCCGTCCTCCTTGGCGAACACCTTCTTGGTTGCCGGTGGAGCTGCCATTCCCTTCTTGCACTTGCCGGTGGAGCTCGATGGTGCGTCCTTGACGGCAGCGCAGCACTCCGAAGAGGTGCGTTTGCCGGAGTGGGCTCCAGAACTCTTGCCGGACTTGGTCTTGATCTTCCCCCCGGGAGCTTCAGCGGCATCTGCCGCGGCTGCAGCGTCCCGGTAGATCTTGTCGGCGCAGATAAGCGCATCCTTCTTGTCGCCGGGGACAGAGATGATGCTTATCGGCCCTGGCATCTTGAGCATGTTGTATGCGTAGTGGGAAGCTGCCATGAACTTGGCGAGCGCAGGACGGCCAAGTATCCCATTGTATGGCAATGGGATATCGGCAACATCGAATGTGATCCTCTCCGTCCTGAAGTTGAGCTCTCCACCAAAGGTCACTGGCAGCGTAATCTTCCCCTTCGTCTTGCTCCTTCCCGGGTTGATTCCTTGGAACGTCCCGGTTTCCTCGAGCTCGCTGTCGGGGATCTGCAGTTTCTTGATCACAGCGGAGGAAATCAAGTTGAGGCCGGCCCCACCGTCAACCAACATCTTGGTGACCTTGAGGTTGCGGATAGTTGGTGAAACCAACATCGGCAAGCACCCGACCGCGGTTGTGCGGTCAGGGTGGTCCTCGAGGTCGAAGATGATGGGCGTGCCGGACCATTTCAGCAGCCTGCGCGACTCGACGGGTGGCTCAGCTGCATTCACTTCCCGCACCCATTGTTTGAGTTGGCGGTGGGAAGTGTGCAGAGAGGCACCTCCATCGACGCACAGAACTTCCGTGGCCTGCTGGAACTCCTGCTCGCTGTTGTCTCCTTTGTCCATGTCGTCGTCATCGTCTTCGTCTTCGTCCTTGTCGCGGCCCCGGGGAGGTCTGTCTCCTTGCCGCTGCTTGGCCTTGCCGCGGCGTCCTCCCTGGCCATTGAACGGCCGCTTCTTGCTGGGCTCTCCTCCGCCTCCTTGGGCCTTCTCCTTGTCGCGACGCTCGTATTCAGCCTTCTGCTGCTCTACGAGGTACTCTACCCTTTTGCAGTTTTGGAGGTCGTGGCCCTTGGTGCGGTGGATCTTGCAGTACTGCTTGTCGGAGCCGTCCTGCTTGTCGGCTGCCGCTACAGGGGCGGCCTCCTTGCCGGAGCCACCAGCCTGTGTCTTCTTGGCGGGAGCCTCCTTGCCGGACTGCTCGACAACCAGTACCTCCTTGTTCTTCTTCTTCCTGTTATTCCGCCGCCGGCCTTTCCTTGCCGGGGCGGCATCATCGCTGTCACTTCCTCCTGCGCCGGTATCCTCCCCGGGGAGTCTCCTCCCCTCTTCAGCACGTGCACATTTGTCAGCCAGAGCGTAAAGCTCGCTGACGTCCCGGATCTTGGTCATCGCCATCTCCTCCCTCATCCGGCGGTTACGCACGTTCTGGTGGAACGCGCTGATAACCGCGGCAGGGTGGACATCGGGAATATTGTGTTGAACACGGCTAAACCTTTGGATGTATTTGTGCGGGGACTCTCCCTCCTTCTGGGCAAGGATGTGGAGATCGCTCTCCTGGCCGTGGGGTTTGTGGCCGCCCGTGAAGGCGCCAACAAACTGGTGGCACAAATCCTCCCATGAAGAAATGGAGTTCTCCGGCAAGTGCATAAGCCAAGACCTGATGTTTGGCTTAAGCACGAGCGGGAAGTAGTTGGCTAGGATCTTCTCATCGCGTCCCCCGGCAGCCTGCACCGCAATGGTGTAAATGCTGAGGAACTCCGAGGGGTGTGTCTTGCCGTCGTACTTCTCGGGTACGTCGGGCTTAAAAAATTTCATGCTGGGCCACTGGACTTGCCGCAGCTCTCGGGTGAACGCAGGGCAGCCTGCCGCGTACGGCAAGTCGCCTGGTTCACCGGGCGCGTGCATGTCGACAGCGGTCCCAGCGCACTGGTCGGACTGTCTTCGGGCTTCTCGTCGACGCTCGATGCGGGTTCGAGCATCCTCTTGTCGCCTGTCGTCGAGGACCTGGCGCTGATCGCGGCGAGCCCGCGGATCCGACGACGCCGTGGAGTCGTCGCCGACGTTGATCCGGCGGGGCGGCGTTTTCTGCTTCCGCGGCGGGGAGTGCACGGTAGTCGCACCCCCGGCGGTCTTGTCACCGTCGGCTTTCGCTTGGTCGACTTGCCGCGGCCGTGAAGTTGCCGGCTGCTGCGGCGCGTCGTTGTTGGCGAAGGCGATGAGGCTCTGGATCGTCGCCCTCTAGTCTCCGGCCTTGTCCGCCGCTGGAGGGAAGTCGAGGAGCAGCTGAGCCCTGGCCAGGGCTTCTGCTGGAGAGGAGGGAAACGGTGGTGAACGGTGCGAGGAGCGGGACACGCTCGGACTTCTAACCGCGTTAGAAGGAGCATGTTCCCGTCCCGGCGACCGCGCCTTGCTCGTGCCAGGACGTTGGCCTTGAGCGTCCCGTGACCCGCCGGCCTGGCCACGTCCCAGCAAGCGTATGGTACCTCCGGTACCGCGTCGCTGCTGGTCTGGCACCTCCTGAGAGGGACGTGGTGCGTGCACGGACACCGAGGCCATGGTGTTTGCCCGGTCGTCCGTCTTGTCCTTAGACTTGGTGGCGCCGTGAGTCTCCCCACCGGCGTCTACCCTTCCGCCGGCGTCTCCCCCACCAACCGTCGGCTCTGGTGGTGGTGGGATCGACGCGGACGGGCCTCCGACCTCCGAAGCCTTCTTCTTCGGAGGCATGTTGATGTAGTCGATGAGGTTGATGGAGCTGGTGAAGTTGCTGAAGGTTGCGCCCGCGTGAGCGCCGGATCAGGTTCGCACAACCTCGACGTCCCCTACCTGGCGCGCCAAAGATGTCGGGGAAACTGGACGCCCACGAACACCTATGGGACCGGAACCCCTTCTACGTTGCGGTAAGGGAGCGGAGGGAGCACGGAGAGCAGATCGAGGAGCACACGCGGGCAGCTTACCCAGGTTCGGGCCGCGCGTACGCGTAAAACCCTACTCCTGCCTTGGTTGTATTGAGTTTCTGGAGCTCGGGAGCTTGAAGATCTACAGTTCCAGCTACACCGAGCACAATGGTGATCGTGCTTCTGGGATCCAACCTCCTCTACGTTGTGCATGGGCCTCCTTTTATAGCTCAAAGGGGTCACCGACAGGTATCAACGTAGAGGAGGGTAAAAATGTAAAACTGGTGGTAGTTGTAACAGTGCATGAACAGTGTATAAATAGTGGTCTTCACCTAACTTTGACGGTGGGGGACAAAGGCATTGAATGCTCGTCGCCGTCGCCCCAAAAAGCGTCCGTCCATGCGTCTCCGTTCGCCACGGCGATGGTCTTGTCACCGCAGCTTGCCACCGTGTACCCCAGGCTGCACAGCCATCCGCCACGTGCCCCTGGAAGGGCCCCAGGGCGACGCGTGGCCAGATGAGCTGGAGCGCAGGCACACAGCATAAGTTTCCCCGGCAAGCACCTTGCCGGGGTCGCAACCTTGCCGGGCCCGGAAGCTTGTCGCTCTCCGGGCCCTGCCGGGGCGCATGATGCACCGCGATATTCCTCCTTGAAGTGTCGTTCTTTTGGCCTTCCTGGCAAGCTCCTCTTGCCGGGACCTTGTGCTGGAATGATAACTTTGAGCCTGGTGCGGCCTTCCCGGCAAGCTCCTCTTGCCGGGGTCTTGTCTCTTAACTTGAATACTTTGTTCTTGAATGGCTTAAAAGGGTCTAGAGTGGGCTTTGGCGGGCGCGTGGTGAGCCAGACCACGGGACGCTGCTACTGCCCGTGCACAAGTCGGGATACTAAGGTACCCCTACTTTAGTACACCGACACAGATGGTACATATACTTATGTAACTCAAAAAAAGCTAAAACATTGTGAAGAAATAACAATTTGCATATCAGTCCCATGTAATATTTCAGGAACTTTTGACATTCCAGTAAAAAATGTAAATTCACACACTACAGCCAAAGTTTATGCTTTTGCACTAGACATACCAAACAAGCAATCTAGTCATCCTAAAGGCAAATCTTGGCACATTATTTATATAATATAATGTATTTGTACAAGGTGATAATTATTTTTGTTAAAGAGTTTCTGCAATTCAAGATTTGCAAAGTTTCCATGGGCATGAACAAAGTTCAGGGAGCTCCCCCACTTCAATGGTGATCGTCTTTCTTACCTTCACTTTTCTTTTTGAAAAGTTTTAGGTTCCACTCTATATATTTTTTGTTTTAAAACTTTTAAAAGAACACAACAGCGGAAAATGACTCTCTAAAACTTTCGGGTTGTCTCCCTAGTAGCACTTTCTTTAAAGCCATTAAGCTAGGCATAAAGTGCTCAAATAATCGATCCACCCAGATCCCAAGGTATATCAAAGCAAATTTTATTTAACAATGATTTGTAATTTTGTCACCCTGGCAACAACGAAGTCTTACTCTCTTCCTATGCATCGGGATGTCATAAAAGAACAATTCATGCACACAAAGTAAAGGCCTATACATAACATAAGCAGTTTCTTGCAATTTTATCGTGTTGGAAACATAGAGAGGTGGAGATGTAGTCCCTCTCTCATAATAATTGCAAGTAGGAGCATCAAGCACATGCATATTATATTCATCAAAATCATCATTTGTAGTAGTAAAACACAACCCATCAATATAATCTTTAATAAACGCAAACTTTTTATATATAGTGTTGTTGGGAGAATTCAAAAAGATAATAGGACTATCATGTGTGGGTGTGATTCTTGCTAGAACTACATCGGTATTTCCCCAAAGACGAAGGGATTATGCAGCATATCAACCATATGTATTTCCATCAGTGTTGAGACCAAGGTTATCGAATCAGTAGGAGAACCATGCAACACTACGAGAACGGCACCTGCACACAAATAAGAAATACTCGCAACCTGGCGCATTAAAGGGGTTGTCAATCCCTTTCGGGTAACGGTGCTAAAAATTGGAAAACAGACGTGAGAAAGTTGTAATGAGTTGATAGATTGAACGCCAAATAAAATAAAGTGCAGCAAGGTATTTTTGTATTTTTGGTTTAATAGATCTGAAAACAAAAGAAAATAAAATATATCGTGACGGAAAATATATTAAAGAAGAGACCCTGGGGCTGTAGGTTTAACTAGTGGCTTCTCTCGAGAAAAATAGTAAACGGTGGGTAAACCAATTATTGTTGGGAAATTGATAGAACTTCAAATAAACATGATGATATCCAGGTAATGATTATTATATAGGCCTCACGTCCAAGATTAGTAGACCTACTCATGCCTGCATCTACTACTATTACTCCACACATTGACCACTATCTAGCATGCATCTAGTGTATTAAGTTCATGGAAAAACGGAGTAATGCAACAAGAACGATGGCATTATGTAGACAAGATCTATATATGTAGAAATAGACCCCATCTTTTTATCCTTAATAGCAACGATACATATGTGTCGGTTCTTCTTCTGTCACCAGGATCGAGCACCGTAAGATCGAACCCATTACAAAGCACCTCTTCCCATTGCAAGATAAATAGATCAAGTTGGCCAAACAAAAACCAAATATCAAAGAAGAAATACGAGGCTATAAGCAATCGTGCATATAAGAGATCAAAGAGGACTCAAATAACTTTCATGGATATAAAAAGATAGATCTGATCGTAAACTCAAAGTTCATCGAATCCCAACAAACACACCGCAAAAAGAGTTACATCATATGGATCTCCAAGAGACCATTGTATTGATAATCAAAAGAGAGAGATGAAGCCATCTAGCTACTAACTACGGACCCGTAGGTCTACAAAGAACTACTCACGCATCATCGGAGAGGCACCAATGGACTTGGTGAACCCCTCTGTGATGGTGTCTGGATTGGATCTTGTGGTTCTGGAACTTGCGGCGGCTTGAATTGATTTTTGTCGACTCCCTTAGGGTTTCTGGAATATTGGGGTATTTATAGAGCGAAGAGGCGATGCCGGAGGCCACCGAGGTGGGCACAACCCACCTGGGCGCGCTTGGGGGCCCAGGCGCGCCCTGGTGGGTTGTGCCCCACGCGGGGCACCCCCAGGTGCTTCTCTAGCCCAACAGGTGTCTTCTGGTCCAAAAAAATCCACAAAAGTTTCGCTGCATTTGGACTTTGTTTGGTATTGATTTCATGCGATGTAAAAAACAAGCAGAAAACAACAACTGGCACTTGGCACTATGTCAATAGGTTAGTACCAAAAAATGATATAAAATGATTGTAAAATGATCGTAAAACATTCAAGAATGATAATATAACAGCATGGAACAATAAAAAATTATAGATACGTTGGAGACGTATCAGGGTGCAACAGCAAAAATTTCATTCTTAACAGAAGAAACTATATAAAGTTCATCTCCATAAGCATAGTTAAAATTGGCATCATGGCCACAAGCATAGAAAACATCAATTTCGTCAAAAAGGGATATTTCAAACGAATCCAAGGGATCATAGAAATTATCGTAGCATTCATCCTTCAGGAAGCACGAAGGGAAATTAAGCAATGTATGAGTTGAAGAAATTAAGCAATGTATGAGTTGAAGAGTTACCTCATTAGAAGGTGGGCACGGGTAGCTAATGCGCTCTTCGTCCTTTTGTTCTTTGCTCTCCTCATCTTTTTCATCTAATGAGCTCACAGTGTCATCAATTTCTTCTTCTATAGATTCCTGGAAAATATTAGTCTCTTCTTGGACAGCGGAGGTGTCCTCAATATAAGGTTTAACATAAGAATTAGAAGAATAGTTTTTATAGCAATATTCAAGTATGGCAAATTTTTCAAATTCGTAACGAGTAGCATCATACTTTTCAATCAAAGAATCAATTTCATAAGCATCCTTAAAAGCAACAAATTCTTCAATTTGTTCAATATAAAGTAATTATAAGCATATTTGGCATAAGAAGATAAGATTCCATCATCCTTAAACTCACATTGGAATTGAAGGTGTTTTTTGGAGTTTTTAGAACAACATGTAAAATCATGTATTTCACATAAATTCCAAGCATTGCACTGTAAATGATTAATTTGATACCGTAAAAGGTTCCCTTTTTGATACAAGCAGTGTGACACAAGATAAGCATGCTCCTTTAATGATTTTCCCTCAACTAAGCTAGTTGGGTTTTCAGCACGAGCACAAATGGATCGAAGATGATCCAAGAAAAAAGCTTCAGGAGTGTTGTAGATTTTGAATGGTTCTTCAACCACTAGGTTAGTAGGTACAACTATTTTTGTTGGTATTTTGCATTTCCTACCCACAAATAAAGATAGAAACAACTTAGAATAGAAAAAAGTACTTAGTGATAAAGCAAACAAGAACACACAAGCATATTGACCCCATGCTATTGCTCCCCGGCAACGTTGTCGCAAAAAGGTCTTGATAACCCACAAGTATAGGGGATCAATTGCAGCCTTTCTCGACAAATAAGAGCATTGAACTCAACGAGGAGCTAAATGTAGGATTTATATTCCCTTCAAGTTCTATGGACCACCGATACAACTCTACACTCACTTAATGTTTGCTTTACATAGAACAACTATGAAACTACTTTGTAGGTATGATAGGATAGGTTTGCAAGAATAAAACTAGATGTACTTAGCAAGAATAAACTACGAGTAATTTGCAAGATAATAAATTTAGTTGTTTAGTAGAGAGCTTTTTGTCACAAGAAAGTTATTTGTCCCTAGGCAATCGATAACTAGAACGGTATTCATTATTACAATTTTATATGAGGGAGAGGCATGAGCTAACATACTTTCTCTATTTGGATCATATGCACTTATGATTGAAAGTATAGCAAGAATCCACATCTACTAAGGATCATTAAGGTAAAACCCAACCATATAATTAAGTATCAAGTCCGCTTTACTCCCATATGCAACAACCCACATACTCGGGTATGTGTTTCAGTCAGTCATGCTACCCACCATAAGCGAATCATGAATGTATTGCAACACGCTACAACGGGAATCCCTCACGCTTGTGCGACATAGAGGGAACCATAAGACAACACCAATGATAGAGGCAAAGGTGTCCCGTCTTTCGATGAGATGGTGGCTATCGTTTTTGGTGGAGTAGACTTTGACGATCCGACTACGAACGTGCGAGGACGTTGCGCCTTAGCAATCGCTAAACCAACTCCGAGAGGTCACCACGAGGGTCTATTTCCTGCAAGCAAACGAAGAACAAGGAAGAAACTAAGATTGCAATCTGGATATTGCGAATATAAGAGGAAAGCTTTATTGATCAAGGTGGGTATCTGTGACGCCTTTGTCTGGTCGTTGAACACAAACGAAGTACGTGAAGTTGCAGCTATGGTGAACTTTAATCTAAACAAAACCCAAAGTCTAAACGACGCCCTAAGGGTTGTATATGGAGAAAGAGAGAGGGAATTTCGTGGCCCCTTGGAGAAGGGGTCTGAAACCAACCCTAACTCTGTCTTCCCCACACATACGAACTCTAAAAACAACCTATACTTTACTATTTCGAAATTACATGGGCATGGCCCAATAATAAGGTGACGCGGCACCTATAATAGCCTCTGGACGAAATTTATGAAGTGGCATCTTGTATATTTCGTCCAAGGCTTCACGCACTAATTATGGTGGCTTCAAAGTCCTGAAATCATCACTTGTAACTCCGTTCTTGATCCCCGTGCGCATGCCATCATCTCCATGCTTGATCTTGCTCCAATGTTCATCCTTCTTGTCCAAGCGAGGCCCTTCATTTCTAAGCAAGACAAATGTATCCAATTTAGGCACCATCATATTCTCGTGAACATTAGAATCTTTACCAAGAAACGAAAGTACCTGGTAATTTAATTGGCGTGTGCAAGCTCTAGTAATTGGTCCTGTATATGTGTCAGCTGGGGTTGTGGGTGTAACCTTGTTAGTGATGTCATCATCATCCCCCCTTCTTGAATTGAACTCGTCCTCGACGGAGGCTCATCTTCCTCACCCAAGTAAGGCTTCAAATCTGCAATGTTAAATGTGGGACTAACCCCAAAATCAGTAGGCAACTCAAGTTTATATGCATTATTATTTATTTTCTCTAACACCTTGAAAGGACCATCAGCACGTGGCATTTGCTTTGACTTGCGCAAATTAGGAAACTTATCCTTCCGCAAATCTAACCAAACAAGATCTCCACGTGCGAAGACAAAACATTTTCTACCCTTATCTCCACCAAGTTTATATTTAGCATTCATGCGCTCAATATTTTCCTTAGTTAACTCATGCATTTTTAAGATCAATTTAGCACGTTGTTTAGCATCAAAATTAACCTTCTCCGAAGATGGAAGAGGCAACAAATCAATAGGTGCACGAGGTAGGAAACCATAGACAATTTCAAAAGGGCACATCTTAGTAGTAGAATGCAACGAACGATTATAAGAAAATTCAATATGAGGCAAGCATTCTTTCCACATTTTCTTGTTATTCTTCAAAACAACCCTAAGCATAGTAGACAAAGTTCTATTGACTACTTCAGTTTGTCCATCAGTTTGGGTGTGACAAGTAGTACTAAAAAGCAGTTTAGTCCCCAACTTAGCCCATAAACATCTCCAAAAGTGGCTAAGAAATTTAGTATCACGATCTGAAATAATAGTATTTGGCACACCATGCAAGCGAATAATTTCATGAAAGAACAAGTCAGCAACATTAGCAGCATCATCGCTTTTATGACATGGTATAAAGTGTGCCATCTTCGAGAACCTATCCACGACAACAAATATGCTATCCCTCCCCTTCTTTGTTCGAGGTAAACCCAAAACAAAGTCCATAGATATATCTTCCCAAGGAACACTAGGGACAGGCAAAGGCATATATAAACCATGAGGATTGAGTCGTGACTTAGCTTTTTGACATGTAGTGAGGCGAGCAACAAAACGCTCAACATCCCGTCTCATCTTTGGCCAAAAGAAATGTGTAGCAAGTACGTCCTCCGTCTTCTTCACGCCAAAATGTCCCATTAATCCTCCTCCATGCGCCTCCTGCAACAACAAAAGAAGAACAGAGCTAGCTAGAATGCATAGCTTGTTAGCACGAAACACGTATCCATCATTAACGACGAACTTGTTCCATGTTCTCCCTTCTTTACAATTCTGCAATACATCTTTAAATTCAGCATCATGCACATATTGATCTTTGATGATCTCCAAACGAAATATTTTAAAGTTAAGTTGTGAAAGCATAGTATAACAACGAGACAATGCATTAGCAATAGCATTTTCATTCCCCTTCTTGTGTTTAATAACATAAGGGAAAGTCTCTATGAATTCAACCCATTTAGCATGTCTACGGTTCAGTTTTGCTTGACCTTTAATGTGCTTCAAAGATTCCTGATCAGAATGTATAACAAATTCTTTGGGCCATAAATAATGTTGCCATGTTTCCAAAGTCCTAACAAGAGCATATAATTCCTTATCATAAGTAGAATAATTCAGACTAGGCCCACTCAATTTTTCAGAAAAGTAAGCAACAGGTTTGCCATCTTGTAATAACACACCTCCTAACCCAATTCCACTAGCATCACATTCAAGCTCAAAAGTCTTATTAAAATCAGGAAATTGGAGTAAAGGAGCATGTGTCAACTTATCTTTCAATATCGTGAATGCTTCTTCCTGTGCAGTACCCCAAACAAAAGGCACACCCTTCTTTGTAAGCTCATTGAGAGGTGGAGCAATGGTGCTGAAATCTCTCACAAAACGCCTATAGAATCCAGCGAGGCCAAGGAAACTCCTCAAGTGTGTGACCGTTTTGTGTTGCGGCCAACTCTCAATAGCTTCAATCTTGGCTTTTCCCTGTGGAGTAACAACATAGCCAAGAAAAGATACTCCGTCGGTGCAAAAGGTGCACTTTCCAAGGTTACCAAACAAACGTGCATCACGTAGAGCAATAAAAACAACACGTAAATGTTCCAAATGTTCCTCCAAAGGTCTGCTATAAATCAATATATCATCAAAGTATATGTAACATCCCAAGTTTTCAATTTGGAATGTTACACATTACATCATTATGCATATCATTTTTCTTGCTTTTAGTGATCCAAGAAAATCCTAAGCAACTCAAGGACCCTCGGAGAGAGTTGGGGATTTCAATACTTTCATATTTGAGGTTTCTCAAATTTTGAAAATAGGATCAATTGATTTTATTTATTTTATCTTCAAGTATTTCTATCATAAATATATGAGAGAGGGAGTAAAATGACTCTCCCAAAAATAAGAAATACGGAGGATTTAATAGAAAAATCAAACAAGTTTTATTTGGAGTTTTATTTGAATTAGGAAAAATTGCATGTTTTCAAAAATGCATTTTAGAGCCAAGAAAATGTTCATCTTGTTCTAAATATTCCATTTAGACGGTGAAAATTTGTTTTGGCAATTTTAGATTTTTATTTTATTTTCTAGATTTCTTTTTCGTAGCGCCGGCGTTAATTAGAAAAAAAATAGGGGACCTGACCCGACTGGGCCGAAGCCCAGCCGAGCCGGGCCCAAGTCGCCGCCCGCACCGCCTTCCCCGCCAGCGACGGCCGTAGCCGAGCCAGACTCCGCCGCCGCCGTTGTTGCCCCCTCCCCCAAGCCTTCTACCCCCTCCCCCCTATATAAATGCAGCCCCCCTGTACCGCACCCCGCCCCGCCGCCTCGCCGCTGCCGCCGCAAGTCGCAGCCGCCGCCGCAAGTCGCCGTCGCACGCCGCAAGCCGCCGCCCCGCCGCCTTGCCGCAGCCGCCGCCTCGCCGCCCCGCCGCTGCTGCTGCTGCTGCTGCCCACCGCCGCCACCACCGCCGCCTTGCCGCCCCGCCGCCTTGCCGCCGCCCGCCGGTCGTCGACGAGGTAGCCGCCCGGTTTTCTTTTAGAAGACCGTCGGTTTTTTTAGGAACCCTAGTCGGTTTTCTTTAGATCGGTTTTATTAGATCAGTTTTTCTGTTTTTCGGTTTAGTTAATTAGTAAACGTTCGCCCGTTCGTTCGTTCTAACGGACGAGTTCATCGTTTAGTCTCGGCTGACGAACGTTCGTTCGTTAAGCTGTATTAGTTTTCTTTTTCTAGTTTATTTTCTGATCGAGATCTCTGTTCCGATCTTTGTTTTAGTTTATATTTTCGCTTGTTTATCGGAATCAGGCGATTCAAGCGCTTGGAGTTTCATCTCGAAATTCTCTTTCCGTTTAACCTAGTCACTCAAGCGTTTGCCTCTGCTAAATTTGGACTTAGGTCCAGATTGGTTCGACAGTTGTTTTTCTTTCGCCGTTTGTCTTTCGTTGCTTTTCTTTTGTCGTTTCTTTTGCAAACCAGAGTTCTTAATTTGAACCTTCTGGTTAGATCTCTTATTTGAGTTTTACCCGTGCACTAGTTAAGTACTTATTGTGTGCTTGTTTGTTTGCGATAGAGTACCCAGAGTGCGCCGCTTGCTACTTTGAATCTCTAGGTTTTGCGGATCATCAGCAAGGCAAGTAACACTTTGAGCATACTTTCCAATTACCCAGGTTTCATTGCATTAGTCAAATCCTCGCACATTGCATGAGTAGGATCAATTAACTTGTGGGACTGGGAAGTAGCTTTAGGTAGTACCTATTACCTGCATTACATTCAAACCTTTGGGAGTTACTTCTACGTTTGCTGTTAGGACATGCTATGCTCGTAGACGTGGATTGGGTGAGTGTATCCATGACAGATGTGAGTTTGATAATTAATGGTTCAACCTAAGGTGGCAACATTAATACACATCTGGGTGGATTGAGGCACCTGGGTATTCCAGCGATTGCCTGTTTTTCTTCGGACTGCCACCCAGGCTCAAAGGGATCATGAGATTATTCATACTAGAAAATTCCGTGTGCAGCCACAATGCTATATGGTCTCTAGCATAGTATGAGTAAGTCGTGCGAACTCTTACAGTGGTGGACTAGCAGATGTAGGGGATGTAGGTTGGTACGGTCCACCCGTTTGTAAGGTGTGAGTACTTACGAAAGACTGTGTCTCGGTCATCCGTTTCTCAAACAACATGTAGTGCGAGAAATCCCAACGGAGGAGATCGGGTCTTGTGGGGAAAAGTGCACAAACCTCTGCAGAGTGTACAAACTGATCATGATTAGCCATGTCCCCGGTTATGGACGTCTTGAGTATCTAGTACTTGGATATCATGTGAATCTCATCAAATTACTCTAATTTAATATTGTTGGGTTTAATGATGATTTTAATTGGGGTTGAGAGGATGTCTATCTTCTCAGCGATGTTTCAACTACCATGATAGTAAATTAAAATCTATTCCTTTGAAGTAGGAAAAAATTGGCTTTACGCAAAAACTGTAACCATAGAGCTTTCCACCAGCCATATTGCATATAGTATAGCCTTACTTTTATTGCTCTCTTTGTGTTACTTTGCCAGCATATTCCATGTGCTGACCCGTTTTCGGGCTGCAACGTTCATGTTGCAGACTTTTCAGACGACGAGTAAGGTGCCTTATAGGTCGTGGTTCTATTCTCAGTGATGCCGCTGGAGTTGATGGACTTACTTATCTTCCAAGCCTTCCGATATTATCGTGTTAGATGGCCTTAAGCCATTTTTATTGTAATAAGTTCATCGTTGGAACTATCGATGTAATAAGTGTGTGATTGCTACTCTGTTATAAATCCTTCAAGTACTGTGCGTGTCAGCATTAGTGATCCAGGGATGACACTGATGCACAGAGATCAGACTGTTTGAGGTCTGGTCGCTACAAGATGGTATCAGAGCACACGCTGACTGTAGGACACGACCACTAAGTTAAGGCCCTATAGCACTATTCACTCTTCTCTTTTCTGACTCCTCATCTTTTCTACTCTTTTAGGATGGTGGATGCAAAGAACAAGTTCACTCAACCTGATGAAGATACACCATTTGGACGACACCTGAAGGAAGTCACCAGATATCTAAACATTGGACTATCAAGTTTCACCGGAACCTACAATGCCACTCTACCTGAGGAGGAGCATTGGTTGATTCAAGCTCAAGTTCCAGGAAGGACGTTCTAGCCCGTCACCGCACTCATAGCATTTTCTTTTAATGCGCCTACATGGAGCCTAGGCAGGAGCATGGCAGCCCACATCGCTATGGGAAGGATTGGAGAAGTCTACAAGCAGGAGCTAAAGGACACCATCTACCAGATTTGTGGACGCCGAGATGAGAATTAGGACATGATCAGCACCCGGAAGGATAGATCCATTACAGCCTTCATCCAGGAGTTGAACCATCACATTCGTCGCCAGGAGCACCACATGTGTGCAGAGATGATAGACTTGAAGAAAGCACTAAACAGAAATTTGGAGCTATAGGAAAACTCAAGTCTACACGCGACCGATACGAGGAGGAGATGCTAATACTTGTGGAGAATAATGATGACTTGACACGAAAGTTAGGGATACTCATGGGAGAAGAAGAAGAGGAAGAAGAACCCAAGGAGATTCCACCGGAAGACTACATCATCATTGACGACACGGATTCGGAACCCGATGATAGCAAAGACGGAGACTATGAAGATGAAGCTGGAGCAGATATCATGGAATCCTCTATCGATCAAAATTTCTAGAAGACCTTCCTATGACTAGTAGTTTTTCCCATTTAGTAGACTTAGAGAACTTTTGTAACGATTAGATCCGTGTAAGCCCTTGTTTGAAATTGATTTTGGTGTGATAATTGTGTGTTTGCCTCATGTGCAAATGGGTAGTGATTTTCCCTTAGACCCCTTTTCTATTCTAATCTCTTCCCTCTACACCCATCAGATGCCTCCAAGACGTGAGCCCGTATTTGAGTTTCCCCCTGAGCTCACCCAGTTTATCCAGCAGCAGAACACCCTGATGCAACTACTTGTCCAGAACACTCAGAACAACCAGAACAACAACAACAACAACAACCCTCCACCACCACCACCCGTGGACAACTTGACACGTTTCTTAAGGTTGCAACCACCAGTGTTTGCTAGCAGCATTGAACCAATAGTCGCTGACGACTGGCTGCGTAAAATTGGAAGGGATTTGACCACTGCTAACTGCTTAGATGCTGAGGAAGTGCGTTTTACCGCACACCAGTTGTCTGGACCAGCCGCAGTATGGTGGGAGAATTACGCAGCCACTTATCCCATAGCCAATGTGACTTGGGATCAGTTTCAACATGCTTTCCGTACCGCCCATGTCTCAACTGGAGCTATGAGTATGAAGAAGCAGGAGTTTCGCAATATGCGCCAAGGCAATCGTACTGTGGCTCAGTACGTGGATGAGGTTAGTACCCTATCTTGTTATGCCCCAGATGATGTGGCCACACATTCCGCTAAGCAGGAGAGATTCATGGAAGGGCTGAATGATGAGATGAGCGTACAGTTGATGGTGGCAACTTTCAATAACTACCAGGAGCTGGTTGATCGCGCCCTAATGTTTGAAAGGAAGCATCAACAAATTGAAAGTCGCAAGAGGAAGGATGGACAAGGAAAGTACAATTCTGGAGCACAGCAGAAGCCCCGTTTTACCCCTAAAACGGTAGGACAGTTTCAGCATACCCATGGAGGAGGTAGCTCGCACAATCATAATGGCCCTAAGAATGGAAATGGGAATGGAGCAAGTAGTAACCAGAGCCGCCCTACACCGTCCACACCCACCAAGAAGGATTTCAGCCATGTCACCTGTTACAAGTGCGGGAAGAATGGACATTATGCCAATGACTGCCCAGAAGCTAAGAATGAGAACGGCAATGGAAGCGCTGCGAAGAAGCCCAACCCCTTCAATAAAGGACAAGTGAATCACGTTAGCGTGGAGGAGGTTGAAGCTCAGCCAGATGCAGTAATAGGTAAGTTTTTAGTTAAGTCCTTTACTGCACTCGTTCTTTTCGATACTAGTGCAACACATTCGTACATTTCAAGGGGATTTGTGGATAAGTATAAACTGCCAACCCAAGCCCTTAGGTCGGCCATGTTAGTAACCTCACCCGGAGCTGAGTATATGGCTAAGTTATGGTGTGATCAGTTGCCATTAAGGATTGGTAACTACATTTTCCCTTCGGACCTAATAGTATTGGAATCTCAAGGATTGGATGTGATATTATGCATGGATTGGTTATCTAAGTATGAAGGGAATATTGAATGCGCCAGTAATTCCATTTTGCTTACTACGCCAGAAGGAAGAAGGATCAAGTATGTATCCCGGCATGAGCCAAAAAGGAACAGATTGAATTCCTTATCAGGAGTTGTTCAGGAGGAAGTACCAGTGGTGAAAGATTTCCCTGTCGTGTTTCCAGAAGAACTGCCAGGAATGCCACCGGACAGAGATATAGAGTTTTTGATTGAGCTTTTGCCAGGCACATGGCCAATTTCTAAGAGACCATAGGATGCCCGCAAAGGATTTGGAGGAAATTAAGAAACAGATTAAGGAGTTACTGGATAAAGGATTCATACGCCCATGTTCTTCACCTTGGGGTTCGCCAGTACTTCTAGTGGAGAAGAAGGATGGATCGTTAAGGATGGTCGTTGATTACCGAGGGCTGAATGAAGTAACGATCAAGAACAAGTACCCACTACGAATGATCAATGATCTGTTCGATAGATTGCAAGGAGCTAAGGTATTTTCCAAGATCAATCTGCGATCAGGGTACCACCAATTGAAGATCCGAGAGCAGGATATGTTGGGGATCTTAGCAGAAAATCAAAATTTTTCCTACGCATCACCAAGATCTATCTATGGAGTAATCTAGCAACGAGCATAAAGGGGAGTGCATCTACATACCCTTGTAGATCGCGAGCGGAAGCGTTCAAGAGAACGGGGATGATGGAGTCGTACTCGTCGTGATCCAAATCACCGATGATCCTAGCGCCGAACGGACGGCACCTCCGTGTTCAACACACATACGGAGCGGGGACGTCTCCTCCTTCTTGATCCAGCAAGGGGGGAGGAGAGGTTGATGGAGATCCAGCAGCACGACGGCGTGGTGGTGGAAGTAGCGGGATTCCAGCAGGGCTTCGCCAAGCGCTGCGGGAGGAGGGAGATGTGTCACGGGAGGGAGAGGGAGGCGCCAGGGCTTGGGGTGCGGCTCCCATGCGCCTCCCCACTATATATAGGGGTGGAGGGGGCTGGTTTCTTGCCCTCCAAGTCCATTGGGGCGTTGGCAAAGGTGGGGGAAAGAAATCCCATCATTTCCTTTCCCCACCGATTGTTATCCCCCCTTTTTAGGGATCTTGATCTTATCTCTTCGGGATATGATCTTATTCCTTCTAAGGGGGGATCTTGGTGCGCCTTGACCAGGGGTGTGGGGCCTTGCCCCCACTACCCACGTTCATGTGGGTCCCCCCATGCAGGTGGGCCCCACTTCGGAACCTTCTAGAACCTTCCCGGTACAATACCGAAAAATCCCGAACATTTTCCGGTGGCCAAAATAGGACTTCCTATATATAAATCTTTACCTCCGGACCATTCCGGAACTCCTCGTGACGTCCGGGATCTCATTCGGGACTCCGAACAACTTTCGGGTTTCCGCATACTTATATCTCTACAACCCTAGCGTCACCGAACCTTAAGTGTGTAGACCCTACGGGTTCGGGAGACACGCAGACATGACCGAGACGACTCTCCGGTCAATAACCAACAGCGGGATCTGGATACCCATGTTGGCTCCCACATGTTCCACGATGATCTCATCGGATGAACCACGATGTCAAGGATTCAATCAATCCCGTATACGATTCCCTTTGTCTATCGGTATAGCACTTGCCCGAGATTCGATCGTCGGTATACCGATACCTTGCTCAATCTCGTTACCGGCAAGTCTCTTTACTCGTTCCGTAACACATCATCCCGTGATCAACTCCTTGATCACATATTGTGCACATTATGATGATGTCCTACCGAGTGGGCCCAGAGATACCTCTCCGTCATACGGAGTGACAAATCCCAGTCTCGATTCGTGCCAACCCAACAGACACTTTCGGAGATACCTGTAGTGCACCTTTATAGCCACCCAGTTACGTTGTGACGTTTGGTACACCCAAAGCATTCCTACGGTATCCGGGATTTGCACAATCTCATGGTCTAAGGAAAAGATACTTGACATATAGAAAAGCTTTAGCATACGAACTACACGATCTGTGTTAGGCTTAGGATTGGGTCTTGTCCATCACATCATTCTCCTAATGATGTGATCCCGTTATCAACGACATCCAATGTCCATGGTTAGGAAACCGTAACCATCTATTGATCAACGAGCTAGTCATCTAGAGGCTCACTAGGGACATGGTGTTTGTCTATGTATCCACACATGTATCTGAGTTTCCTATCAATACAATTCTAGCATGGATAATAAACGATTATCGTGAACAAGGAAATATAATAATAACCAATTTATTATTGCCTCTAGGGCATATTTCCAACAGTCTCCCACTTGCACTAGAGTCAATAATCTAGTTCACATCGCCATGTGATTAACACTCACAGGTCACATCGCCATGTGACTAACATCCAAAGAGTTCACTAGAGTCAGTAATCTAGTTCACATCAATATGTGATTAATGCTCAATGAGTTCTGGGTTTGATCATGTTATGCTTGTGAGAGAGGTTGTAGTCAACGGGTCTGCAACATTCAGATCCCTATGTTCTTCGCAAAAACTTTATGTCATATCGTAGATGCTGCTATCACGTTCCACTTGGAGCTATTCCAAACTGTTGCTCCATTATACGTATCCGGTATCTCCACTTAGAGTTATCCGGATAGGTGTTAAGCTTGCATCGACGTAACTCTTTACGTCGAACTCTTTATCACCTCCATAACCGAGAAACATTTCCTTACTCCTCTAAGGAAAATTTTGACCACTATCTAGTAATCCACTCCTGGATCACCTTTGTACCCTCTTGCCAGACATGTGGCAAGGCACACATCAGGTGCGGTACTTAGCATGGCATACCGTACAGAGCCTATGACAAAAGCATAGGGGACGACCTTCGTCCTTCCTCTTCCTTCTGCCGTGGTCAAGTTTTGAGTCTTACTCAACTTCACACCTTGCAACTCAGGTAAGAACTCCTTCTTTGACTGATCTATTTTGAACTCCTTCAAAATCATGTCAAAGGTGTGTGTTCTTTTGAAAGTATCATCAGGCGTCTTGATCTATCTGTATAGATCTTGATGCCCAATATGTAAGCAGCTTTATCCAGGTCTTCCTTTGAAAAACTCATTTCAAACAACCCTTTTGCTTTCTAGAAATTCTACATCATTTCGGATCAACAATATGTCATTCACATATACTTATCAGAAATGTTGTAGTGCTCCCACTCACTTTATTGCAAATACAAGTTTCCAACAAACTTTGTATACCCAAAAACTTTGATCACTCCATCAAAGTGTATATTCCGACTCCGAGATGCTTGCTCTAGTCCATGGAAGGATCGCTGGAGCTAGCATATCCTTTTAGCATCCTTAGGATCGACAAAACCTTTCTGATTGTATCACATACAACCTTTCCTTACGAAAACTGGTAAGGAAACTTGTTTTGTCATCCATCTGCCAGATTTCATAAATGCAGCTAATGCTAACATGATTCCGACGGATTTAAGCATCGCTACGGGTGAGAAAATCTCATCGTAGTCAACTCCTTGAACTTGTGGAAAACTCTTCGCCACAAGTCGAGCTTCATAGACGGTGACATTACCGTCCACGTCCGTCTTAGTCTTAAAGATCCATTTGTCTCAATGGCTTGCCGATCATAGGGCAAGTCCACCAAAGTCCATACTTTGTTTTGATACATGGATCCTATCTCGGATTTATCGGTTTCTAACCATTTGTCAGAATATGGACCCACCATCGCTTCTCCATAGTTCGTAGGTTCATTGTTGTCCAACAACATGACATTTAAGACAGGATCACCGTACCACTCAGGAGTAGTACTTATCCTTGTCGACCTACGAGGTTTGATAGCAACTTGATCCGAAACTTCATGATCACTATCATTAGTTTCCTCTTCAACAGTCGTAGGTTCCACAGAAACATCTTTCTGTGTTGCACTACTCTCCGGTTGAAGTGAGGGTTCGAAAACCTTATCAAGTTCTATCTTCCTCCCACTCAATTCTTTCGAGAGAAACTCTTTCTCGAGAAAGGACCCGTTCTTAGTGACAAACATTTTTGTCCTTGGATCTGAGATAGAAGGTATACCCAAATGTTACCTTTGGGTATTCTATGAAGATGTATTTGTCCGCTTTGGGTTCGAGCTTTTCCCGGCTGAAGCCATAAGCATCGCAGCCCCAAACATTAAGAAAACGACAACTTTGGTTTCTTGCCAAACCATACGACGTCGTCTCAACGGACTTAGATGGTGCCCTATCTAAAGTGAATGCAGCTGTCTATAATGCATAACCTCAAAATAACAGCGGTAGATCGGTAAGATACATCATAGATCGCACCATATCTCATAAGGTTCAATTACGATGTCCGGACACACCATTACGCTATGGTATTCCAGGTGGCTTCAACTGTGAAACATTTCCACAATGTCTTAAGTGATTGCCAAACTCATAATTCAGAAAATCTCCCCTTGATCAGATCGTAGGAACATGATCTTCTTGTTATGATGACTCTTAATCTTCACTCTGAAATTGCCTTGAACTTTTCAAACGCTTCAGACTTTTGCTTCATTGAGTAAATATACCCATATCTACTCAAATCGTCAGTGAAGATGAGAAAATAACGATATCCACCACACGCCTCAATTCTCATTGGATCACACACATCAGCATGTATGATTTCCAACAAGTCACTTGCCCGTTTTATTTTACCTGAAAACGGGATCTTAGTCATCCTGCCCAAGAGGCATGGCTCGCATGTGTCAAGCGATTCAAAATCAAGTGACTCCAAACATCCATCAGCATGGAGTTTCTTCATGCATTTTATGCCAAAATGACCTAAGCGGCAGTGCCACAAGAAAGTGGTACTATCATTATTAACTCTACATCTTTTGGCATTAATATTATCATCATGTGTATTACTATGATCGAGATTCAACAAACCATTGGGTGCATGGCCATAAAGGTATTATTCATGTAAACAGAATAACCATTATTCTCTGACTTAAATGAATAACCGTATTGCAATGAACATGATCTAATCATATTCATGCTCAACGTAGACACCCGATAACATTTATCTAGGTTCAACACTAATCTTGAAAATAGAGGGAGTGTGCGATGGTGATCTTATCAACCTTGGAAACACTTCCAATACACATCGTCACCTCGCCCTTAGCTAGTCTCCGTTCAGTCCGTAGCTTTTGCTTCAAGTCACTAATAATAGCAACTGAACCGGTATCCAATACCCAGGTGCTACAAGGAGTACTAGTAAGGTACACATCAATAACAATATACTTTGTTGAAGTTTCCAGCTATCATATCTACCATGTATTTGGGGTAGTTCCGCTATCATGTGACCGTTCCCCGTACAATAGAAGCACTTAGTCTCGAGGTTTGGGTTTAACCATGGGTTCCTTCATCAGAGCGACAACTGGTTTGCCATCCATGAAGTTTCCCTTCCAGCCCTTGCCTTTTTGAAACCAGTGGTCTTGTTAAACCATCAACACTTGATGCTCCTTCTTGATTTCTACTTTCACGGTCTTAAGAACCGCTAATAGCTCCGGGATCATCTCCATCCTTTGCATGTCATAGTTCATCACGAAGTTCTAGTAGCTTGGTGATAGTGTCTAGAGAATTCCGTCAACCACTATCTCACCTGGAAGATTAACTCCCACTTGGTTCAAGTGATTTTAGCACCCAGACATTCTGAGCACACGCTTACTAGTTGAGCTATTCTCCTCCATCTTTTTGGCAAAAGAACCTGTTAGAGGTCTCATACCTCTCAACACGGGCATGAGCCTGAAATCCCAATTTCAGCTCTCAGAACATCTCATATGTTCTATGACGTTCAAAACGTCATTGGAATCCCGATTCTAAGCCGTAAAGTATGGTACACTAAACTATCAAGTAGTCATCAGGACGTGTCTCTCAGATGTTCACAACATCCACAGACAACGTTGTAGGGGTTTGCACATCGAGCGGTGCATCAAAGACGTAAGCTTTCTGTGCAGCAGTGAGGACACTCCTCGGACTACGGACCCAGTCCGCATCCTTGCTTACAATATCTTTCAACTTAGTCTTTCTCTAGGATCGTATTAAACAGGGAGCTACAACGCAATTATTGGTCTACAACATAATTTGCGAAGACAACTTAGACTATTGTTCATGACAATGAAGTTCATCTAATGAACTCCCACTCAGATAGACATCTCTCTAGTCATCTAAGTGATACATGATCCGAATCGACTAGGCCGTGTCCGATCATCACGTGAGACGGACTAGTCATCAACGGTGAACATCTTCATGTTGATCGTATCTTCTATACGACTCATGTTCGACCTTTCGGTATTCCGTGTTCCGAGGCCATGTCTGTACATGCTAGGCTCGTCAAGTCAACCCTAAGTGTATCGCGTGTGTAAATCTGTCTTACACCCGTTGTATGCGAACGTTAGAACCTATCACACCCGATCATCACGTGGTGCTTCGGAACAACGAACCTTAGCAACGGTGCACAGTTAGGGGGAACACTATTCTTGAGATTTTAGTGAGAGATCATCTTATTCACTACCGTCGTTCTAAGCAAATAAGATGTAAAACATGATAAACATCACATGCAATCAAATAGTGACATGATATGGCCAATATCATTTTGCTCCTTTTGATCTTCATCTTCGGGGCTCCATGATCATCATTGTCACCGGCATGGCACCATGATCTCCATCATCATGATCTCCATCATCGTGTCTCCATGAAGTCGTCTCGCCAAACATTACTTCTACTACTATGGCTAACGTTTAGCAATAAAGTAAAGTAATTACATGGCGTTATTCAGTGACACGCAGGTCATACAATAAATAAGACAACTCCTATGGCTCCTGCCGGTTGTCATTCTCATCGACATGCAAGTCGTGATTCCTATTACAAGAACATGATCAATCTCATACATCACATATATATCATTCATCACATCCTTTTGGCCATATCACATCACACGGCACATGCTGCAAGAACAAGTTAGACGTCCTCTAATTGTTGTTGCAAGTTTTTACGTGGCTGCTATAGGTTTCTAGCAAGAACGTTTCTTACCTACGCCAAAACCACAACGTGATATGCCAATTTCTATTTACCCTTCATAAGGACCCTTTTCATCGAATCCGATCCGACTAAAGTGGGAGAGACAGACACCCGCTAGCCACCTTATGCAACTAGTGCATGTCAGTCAGTGGAACCTGTCTCACGTAAGAGTACGTGTAAGGTCGGTCCGGGCCGCTTCATCCCACGATGCCGCCGAATCAAGATAAGACTAGTAACGGCAAGAGAATTGACATGATCTACGCCCACAACTACTTTGTGTTCTACTCGTGCAAGATGCTACGCATAGACCTAGCTCTGATACCACTGTTGGGGATCGTAGCAGAAAATCAAAATTTTTCCTACGCATCACCAAGATCTATCTATGGAGTAATCTAGCAACGAGCATAAAGGGGAGTGCATCTACATACCCTTGTAGATCGCGAGCGGAAGCGTTCAAGAGAACGGGGATGATGGAGTCGTACTCGTCGTGATCCAAATCACCGATGATCCTAGCGCCGAACGGACGGCACCTCCGTGTTCAACACACGTACGGAGCGGGGACGTCTCCTCCTTCTTGATCCAGCAAGGGGGGAGGAGAGGTTGATGGAGATCCAGCAGCACGACGGCATGGTGGTGGAAGTAGCGGGATTCCAGTAGGGCTTCGCCAAGCGCTGCGGGAGGAGGGAGATGTGTCACGGGAGGGAGAGGGAGGCGCCAGGGCTTGGGGTGCGGCTCCCATGCGCCTCCCCACTATATATAGGGGTGGAGGGGGCTGGTTTCTTGCCCTCCAAGTCCATTGGGGCGTTGGCAAAGGTGGGGGAAAGAAATCCCATCATTTCCTTTCCCCACCGATTGTTATCCCCCCTTTTTAGGGATCTTGATCTTATCCCTTCGGGATATGATCTTATTCCTTCTAAGGGGGGATCTTGGTGCGCCTTGACCAGGGGTGTGGGGCCTTGCCCCCACTACCCACGTTCATGTGGGTCCCCTCATGCAGGTGGGCCCCACTTCGGAACCTTCTAGAACCTTCCCGGTACAATACCGAAAAATCCCGAACATTTTCCGGTGGCCAAAATAGGACTTCCTATATATAAATCTTTACCTCCGGACCATTCCGGAACTCCTCGTGACGTCCGGGATCTCATCCGGGACTCCGAACAACTTTCGGGTTTCTGCATACTTATATCTCTACAACCCTAGCGTCACTGAACCTTAAGTGTGTAGACCCTACGGGTTCGGGAGACACGCAGACATGACCGAGACGACTCTCCGGTCAATAACCAACAGCGGGATCTGGATACCCATGTTGGCTCCCACATGCTCCACGATGATCTCATCGGATGAACCATGATGTCAAGGATTCAATCAACCCCGTATACAATTCCCTTTGTCTATCGGTACAGTACTTGCCCGAGATTCGATCGTCGGTATCCCGATACCTTGTTCAGTCTCGTTACCGGCAAGTCTCTTTACTCGTTCCGTAACACATCATCCCGTGATCAACTCCTTGATCACATTGTGCACATTATGATGATGTCCTACCGAGTGGGCCCAGAGATACCTCTCCGTCACACGGAGTGACAAATCCCAGTCTCGATTCATGCCAACCCAACAGACACTTTCGGAGATACCTGTAGTGCACCTTTATAGCCACCCAGTTACGTTGTGACGTTTGGTACACCCAAAGCATTCCTACGGTATCCGGGAGTTGCACAATCTCATGGTCTAAGGAAAAGATACTTGACATTTAGAAAAGCTTTAGCATACGAACTACACGATATGTGCTAGGCTTAGGATTGGGTCTTGTCCATCACATCATTCTCCTAATGATGTGATCCCGTTATCAACGACATCCAATGTCCATGGTCAGGAAACCGTGACCATCTGTTGATCAACGAGCTAGTCAACTAGAGGCTTACTAGGGACATGGTGTTTGTCTATGTATCCACACATGTATCTGAGTTTCCTATCAATACAATTCTAGCATGGATAATAAACAATTATCATGAGCAAGGAAATATAATAATAACCAATTTATTATTGCCTCTAGGGCATATTTCCAACAGGATATACCTAAGACGGCCTTTACCACTAGGTATGGGTTGTATGAGTATACCGTTATGTCTTTTGGTCTGACTAACGCACCAGCATACTTTATGAACCTGATGAACAAAGTATTTATGCAGTATTTGGATAAGTTCGTCGTTGTGTTCATAGATGATATATTGATCTTCTCGAAGGATGAAGAAGAGCATGCAGAGCATTTGCCTTTGGTATTGGAGAAACTCCGAGAACATCAGTTATATGCCAAGTTTAGCAAATGTGAGTTTTTGTTGAAGGAAGTCGGATTTCTCGGACACGTTATATCCGGAGAAGGAATAGCAGTAGATCCCACCAAGGTGGACACTGTGACAAATTGCGAAGCACTGACAACAGTTGGAGAGATCCGGAGTTTTCTTGGACTTGCAGGATACTACCGGAGATTTATTGAGAATTTCTCGAGGATTGCAAAGCCAATGACGGAGCTGTTTAAGAAGGACACCAAGTTTAGTTGGACAGAAGAATGTGAGGCCAGTTTCCAGGAATTAAAGAAAAGGTTGGTCTCATCACCTGTGTTGATTCTGCCAGACCAACATAAGGACTACGAGGTGTACTGCGATGCTTCACGTCGAGGACTTGGAGTAGTTCTTATGCCGGAAGGAAGAGTTGTTTCGTATGCTTCACGACAACTGAAACCTCATGAGTTGAACTACGCCACTCATGATTTGGAGTTAGCAGCCGTAGTTCATGCATTGAAGACGTGGAGACATTTTCTCATTGGAAACCATTGTGAAGTATATATGGATCACAAGAGTTTGAAGTATATATTCACCCAGAAGGAGCTGAATCTCAGGCAAAGGAGATGGCTAGAACTCATTAAGGATTATGACATGAGATTGCATTATCATCCCGGAAAGGCTAACATAGTAGCTGATGCGTTAAGCCGTAAGAGCCATGTCAATACCCTAATGATGGAGGAATTTCCAAAGGAGTTAGCTAAGGACTTACGAAAACTATGTTTGGAAATAGTTTCGAGAGGCTACGTAGCAACACTAGAGATCCAGTCTACCCTGACGGATAAAATCAGAGAAGCTCAGAAAACAGACGTGGAGGTTGCCTCTATAAAGGAGAGGATGAGCGAAGGAAAAGCTAAAGGATTTCGTGAGGATGAACACGACACCTTATGGGTTGAGGACCGCATTTATGTGCCTAATGTCCCGGGGATCAGAAAGTTGATTCTACAGGAGGCCCATGATTCACCCTACTCGATTCACCCAGGAAATACCAAGATGTATTTGGATTTGAAGGACATTTTCTGGTGGACCGGTATGAAGAGAGATATTGCGGAGTATGTAGCAGTTTGTGATGTATGTCAGAGAGTGAAGGCAGAACATCAGAAGCCGGCAGGATTGTTACAACCATTGCCATTACCCGAATGGAAGTGGGATAAGCTAGCTATGGATTTTATTACGGGATTACCCAGAACTCATTCTGGCTATGACTCGATTTGGGTCGTAGTCGATCATTTAACAAAGGTAGCTCATTTCATCCCCGTAAAGACTACTTATACCAGTGCAAAGTTGGCAAAGATATACATGACCCGAATTGTATGTCTGCATGGAGTTCCGAGGAGCATCGTATCAGATAGGGGAACCCAGTTTAACTCAAAGTTCTGGAATCAGTTACATGAAACCTTGGGTACCAGACTAGAGTTTAGCACAGCTTTTCACCCGCAGACAGATGGACAGACTGAAAGAGTCAATCAGATTTTGGAGGATATGCTGAGAGCCTGCGCACTAGATTATGGATCTAGTTGGGACGACAACTTGCCGTATGCCGAATTTTCTTACAACAACAGTTATCAATCCAGTTTGAAGATGGCCCCTTTTGAAGCGTTATACGGAAGGAGATGTAGGACTCCGTTGTCATGGGACGAAGTTGGAGATCGCAAGCTGTTCGGGCCAGATTTGATCAAGGAATCAGAACAGAAGGTGAAGTTAATTCGCGATAGGCTCAAGATAGCCCAGTCCAGGCAGAAGAGCTACGCAGATTCAAAACGCAAGGAGATTTTTTACGAAGTCGGAGACCGAGTTTATCTTCGAGTATCTCCACTTCGAGGAGTTAAGCGTTTTGGTGTTAAGGGAAAGCTAGCGCCCCGTTTTGTAGGACCCTATAAGGTTATGGCACGCATGGGAGAAGTAGCCTACAAGTTGGAACTGCCCGAAGGATTGTCAGGAGTTCACGACGTATTCCACGTTTCCCAGTTGAAGAAATGCCATGCGGAGATGACCGAGATACCGCTGAGGGATACTATGCCGTTGGAAGCTATTCAGTTGGATAGCGATTTGACCTATGAAGAGAAACTAGTCAAGATCTTGAGTATGCCAGCCGAGAAACCCGCAGCAAGGTTATCAAGTTTTGCAAAGTTCAGTGGAGTCACCACACCAAGGATGAAGCCACCTAGGAAAGAGAGGAAGACCTACGGAAGGACCACCCTCACCTATTTTCTAGCCAACCCGAATCTCGAGGGCGAGATTCATCTTAAGGGGGATAGGTTTGTAACATCCCAAATTTTCAATTTGGAATGTTATACATTAGATCATTATGCATATCATTTTTCTTGCTTTTGGTGATCCAAGAAAATCCTAAGCAACTCAAGGACCCTTGGAGAGAGTTGGGGATTTCAATACTTTCATATTTGAGGTTTCTCAAATTTTGAAAATAGGATCAATTGATTTATTTATTTTATCTTCAAGTATTTCTATCATAAATATATGAGAGAGGGAGTAAAATGACTCTCCCAAAAATAAGAAATACGGAGGATTTAATAGAAAAATCAAACAAGTTTTATTTGGAGTTTTATTTGAATTAGGAAAAATTGCATGTTTTCAGAAATGCATTTTAGTGCCAAGAAAATGTTCATCTTGTTCTAAATATTCCATTTATACGGTAAAAATTTGTTTTGGCAAGTTTTGATTTTTATTTTATTTTCTAGATTTCTTTTTCGTAGCGCCGGCGTTAATTAGAAGAAAAAAAAATAGGGGACCCGACCCGACTGGGCCGAAGCCCAGCCGAGCCAGGCCCAAGTCGCCGCCCGCACCGCCTTCCCCGCCAGCGACGGCCGTAGCCGAGCCAGACTCCGCCGCCGCCGTTGTTGCGCCCTCCCCCAAGCCTTGTACCCCGTCCCCACTATATAAATGCAGCCACCCCTCTACCGCACCCCGCCCCGCCGCCTCGCAGCCGCCGCCTGCCGCAAGCCGCCGCCCCGTCGCCTTGCCGCAGCCGCCGCCCCGCCGCTGCTGCCCACCGCCGCCACCGCCGCCGCCGCAGCCGCCCCGCCGCCTTGCCACCGCCCGCCGCAGCCGCCGCCCGCCGGTCGTCGACGAGGTAGCCGCCTGGTTTTCTTTTAGAAGACCGTTGGTTTTTTTAGAAACCCTAGTCGGGTTTTCTTTAGATCGGTTTTATTAGATCGGGTTTTCTATTTTTTTCTGTTTAGTTAATTAGTAAACGTTCGCCCGTTCGTTCGTTCTAACGGACGAGTTCGTCGTTTAGTCTCGGCTGACGAACGTTCGTTCGTTAAGCTGTATTAGTTTTCTTTTTCTAGTTTATTTTCTGATCGCGATCTCTGATCCGATCTTTGTTTTAGTTTATCTTTTCGCTCGTTTATCGGAATCAGGCGATTCAAGCGCCTGGAGTTTCATCTTGAAATTATTTTTCCGTTTAACCTAGTCACTCAAGCGTTTGCCTCTGCTAAATTTGGACTTTGGTCCAGATTGGTACGGTAGTTGTTTTTCTTTTGCCGTTTGTCTTTCGTTGCTTTTCTTTTGCCGTTTCTTTTGCAAATCGGAGTTCTTAATTTGAACCTTCTGGTTAGATCTCTTATTTGAGTTTTACCCGTGCACTAGTTAAGTACTTATTGTGTGCTTGTTTTTTTGCGATAGAGTACCCGGAGTGCGCCGCTTTCTACTTTGAATCTCTAGGTTTTGCGGATCATCAGCAAGGCAAGTAACACTTTGATCATACTTTCCAATTACCCAGTTTTCATTGCATTCGGCAAACCCTAGCACATTGCATGAGTAGGATCAATTAACTTGTGGGACTGGGAAGTAGATTGAGGTAGTACCTATTACCTGCATTACATTCAAACCTTTGGGAGTTACTTCTACGTTTGCTGTTAGGACATGCTATGCTCGTAGACGTGGATTGGGTGACTGTATCCATGACAGATGTGAGTTTGTTAATTAATGGTTCAACCTAAGGTGGCAACATTAATACACATATTGGTGGATTGAGGCACCTGGGTATTCCAGCGATTGCCTGTTTTTCTTCGGACCGCCACCCAGGCTCAAAGGGATCATGAGATTATTCATACTAGAAACTTCCGTGTGCAGCCACAATGCTATTATGGGCTCTAGCATAGTATGAGTAAGTTGTGCAAACTCTTACAGTGGTGGACTAGCAGATGTAGGGGATGTAGGTTGGTACGGTCCACCTGTTTGTATGGTGTGAGTACTTCCGAAAGACTGTGTCTCGGTCATCACTTATCTTCCAAGCCTTCCGCTGTTATCGTGTTAGATGGCCTTAAGCCATTTTTATTGTAATAAGTTCATCGTTGGAACTATCGATGTAATAAGTGTGTGATTGCTACTCTATTATAAATCCTTCAAGTATTGTGCGTGTCAGCATTACTGATCCAGGGATGACACTGATGCACACAGATCAGACTGTTTGAGGTCTGGTCGCTACAGTATACTACCACAAATCGTCCAATGAAAGCACGTAAAACTTCAGTCATTGATCTCATGAAAGTACTAGGTGCATTAGTTAACCCAAAAGGCATGACTAACCACTCATATAATCCAAACTTAGTTTTAAATGATGTTTTCCATTCATCTCCCAATTTCATACGAATTTGATGGTATCCACTACGCATATCAATTTTGGAGAATATTGTAGAGCCACTCAATTCATCAAGCATATCATCTAGCCTAGGAATGGGATGACGATAACAAATAGTAATATTGTTAATACCTCTACAATCAACACACATACGCGATGTACCATCCTTTTTCGGCACTAGAATAATAGGAACATCACAAGGACTAAGGGATTCGCGTATATAACCTTTGTCGAGTAGCTCCTATACTTGAGGCATAATCTCCTTCGTCTCCTCTGGATTGGCACGGTATGGTGCGTGGTTGGGTAGCGATGCACCGGGAATTAAGTCAATCTGATGGTCAGTCCCTCAAATAGGTGGTAATCCCGGGTGCAGATCTTGTGGAAAGACGTCCGTGAACTCCTGCAAAATGTTAGTGATAGCAGGAGGCAAAGAGGAAGGCCCATCCTCGAATGAAAATAATGCCTCATTGCACAGAAAAGCATAGAAAACAGATTTGCTTAAATCTAGATCATCAATATCAGATTTGGTGGCAAGTAAACATCCGCTAGTTAATTTAGTTTCAGATGCAACATGAGATGATGGTGTGTTAGTAGGCTTCATTTGTTGCTCAAATTCTTTTGCCACAATCTGATTTTCACTCTTATTTTGCTCATGTTTTGCTTTATTAGCTCTATTAATATCATCTTTCAAAATCGAATCAGGAGACATAGGAAGCAAAGTAACACGTTTATCCTTATGAACAAGAGTATACTGATTGTTTCTACCATGGTGTACAGAATTTTTATCAAATTGCCATGGTCTACCAAGTAATAAGGAACATGCTTGCATGGGTACCACATCACAATCAACATAATCAACATATGTGGAGATACTAAAATGCACACGAATAGTATGTGTTACCTTAACCTTAGAGCTGTTGCTGAACCATTGGATGTAGTAAGGATGTGGATGTGGTCTTGTGGTGAGAGATAGCTTCTCCAGCATCTCCATGCTAGCCAAGTTGTTGCAGCTCCCTCCATCTATGATGACGGGAACAGAACGTTCCTTCACAACTCCCTTTGTATGGAACAAATTATGCCTCTGATTTTGCTCCGCTTGTGTGACCTGCACACTCAAAACCCGTTGAGCAACTAAACATTCATACCTGTCAGCGCCTTCAAGAGCCATGTATTGTGTCTCATTTTCAGAATCATTTCCACCGTGTTCTTAAGGTGTAATAAGAGCCAAAATCTCCTCATCATAGTCACTAGCGGACTCATAACCACCATCCTCAGTAGCAATCATGACACGCTGCGATGGGCATTTGCTCGCATAGTGACCACGACCAGTGCAACGATGACATATAGCATCATGTGTTGGCCCTGTGGATGCCATGGATGAAGAAGAGCTCTGCGCTGGACCGGAAGATGTACTCCTGGTTGATGGTGGTGGTGCTTGTTTGCTTTTATCATGGCTAGAAGTGATGGATGAAGTAGGCGGTGGTCTAGCCGGACGTGTCGAAGTAGATGATGCACGCGGTGTCCACGATGAAGGTCGAACTGCAGAATAATTAGTTCGCGCCTAGGCCTGTCGATCCTGCACTTCACATTCAGCTATGGAAGCAAGATGGAATAAACGAGTGACATTATTATACTCCTTATACTCTAGAATTGTCTGAATCTCTCTATTTAAGCCGTCCATAAAACTTGCAAGCATAGCGTCATTATCCTCAACAATACCACATCTAATCAGGCTAGTTTGTAATTCCTGATAATATTCTTCTACATATTTTTTTTTCCTTGTCTTAAACGCTGCAATTTCTGAAGTAATTCGCGTTGATAATATGGTGGAACCCAACGAGTAGGCATAGCAGTTTTCAAAGCAGCCCAAGTAGTTGGAATATTATCCGGCTATAATATGCAATATTCAGACCACCACACACAAGCAAAACTAGTGAAAGCACAAAGAGCAGCAGCAACACGTCTCTCCTCGGGATATTTTAAACATGTAAAACGTTGTTTGGTTTCTAAATCCCAAGTAAGATATATATCAGGAACATATCTACCCTCAAATGGTGGAATATTCAATTTTAGTTTAGGGAGATGCTCATGATCTCGTACCTGAGGGTGTGGTGCGTCCCTATCATTGCAATTATTTGCATGTGGACGACCTGATGGTTATGGTGCTGGTTGTTGCACGTAGTTCTGATTTTGACGAACCTCATCCTCGTAATCCCCCGCGTAATCATCCTCCTCCGCAGCATCAGCAGCAGGAGCCACAGAAGTATCAACAGCAGCACCAATAGTTTGTCTAGGCTGAAGAGCGACACGGCTCGCTTTGTGGAGGGCTGTTTCGTGACGTGAAGGTGGTTGTTGTTGTTGTTGCAATGGTGCAGCAGGTGGAGGTAGACGCGCAAGCACTTCAGTGAATTTGGCATCCAACTTGGTATCAATTGACTTCTCAATGCCATCGATCCTCGCTAGTGCGTCGCCAAAACTGGTCATCACATCTTCTACCTGTTGACCCATCATTTGCTGAAATTTATCATGCAACTCCTTGTTCGTCATGTTCTCCCAGTCAGTCTTGTCGACTTGTGATCCTGGCATGGTTAGCAGCAATAGAAACACACAAAAATATGATCCTACAGACTACTAGAAAATGGTGGTGGTGGGGCGTCACAAATCTGTCAAGCAAATCTCAAATTCTTACCAGTTCTTACCCAGCAGCAGGTGGCGATCGACAACCGTGGTAGTCAAAACTCTCCAAGCTTGGATAAAGCGATTACCAGGGAGTGTCAAACCCATGACGTAGATGTATGTGGAGCTGGGAAGGCTTATAATATGTTAGCAAAAAGGGCCAGCAATAATCAATTCAGAGATGCAAAGTTGAATAAACGCTCAACGACGGTACTATGCTGGTCCTATGCTAGACCGTACTAGAGACGTCAGCCTAGAACACTAACAAAATCACGGTGCTGCACGTAATCAAGGGGAAAGCACACTCTGATTTTTTTTTCCTTTTTTCCTTTTGCGCTCTTTTTTTGCGCCCTTTTTTTTTTCCGAAAATCACTATAATGGCGAGTGTCTCAAAACTCTTCCTAAGTCAAACTAAGATGATAGGCACGAAATTTTTTTGACGATTTTTTTCGGAATCAGGGTAGCGACGACGAAAAAGTTTGGTAAAAAACAGTATGATGGCACGTGTCTCAAAAGACTCAGAAAAGCCTAAAAACAGGATAGGGAAAAAATATTTTCACCTGTCGAAATTTTGGCCTAAAAATTGTCCGGGGGTCTCCAAACTTTTTTTCCGAGACCTACTCATGCAAGGAAACACAAAACCAAAACTAGATGGATCTCGAAAACCAATCTAAAATGAAAAGAACTCGGCTTGGTGGTGGGTATATGGTGGTAGAATATGGCAGCGGTGGTGCTATATGAATACGGATAGGTGGTGGTATATGGATACACATCGGTGGTGGTATGTGGCAGTAGCGATGAAGATGTTGCGGCGGCGGCGTGACAACTTATGACCAGAACTCAAAACTCTAAAAGACTAGACGCTAAGACCAGCAACTTGACACGACGATGCAACCGCAAATTCAACAAAGCAAAATACTGAAAAGACTATGCGAAGGCTCAAACTGGTTCGGATATGAGGAACTAACCCTAATTTTTTTGGCTTTTTCGTGGACTGTAGGTACGAAGAACAGACTCGATCTAATCTACGAAAACTCTAAAATCTCACTGAGCAACCTGGAAATCTGATACCACTTGATAGAGGCAAAGGTGTCCCGTCTTTTGATGACACGGTGGCTATCCTTTTCGGTGGAGTAGACTTTGACGATCGGACTACGAACGTGTGAGGATGTTGCGGCTTAGCAATCGCTAAGCCAACTCCGAGAGGTTATTACCCACGCCGGAGCACAATCAACCTGATCACGAGGGTCTATTTCCTACAAGCAAACGAAGAGCAATCAAGAAACTAAGATTGCAATCTGGATATTTTGAATATAAGAGGAAAGCTTTATTGATCACGGTGGGGTTCTATGACGCCTTTGTCTGGTCGTTGAACACAAACGAAGAACGCGAAGTTGCAGCTATGTCGAACTTTAATCTAAACAAAACCCAAAGTCTAAACGACGCCCTAAGGGCTGTATATATGGAGAAAGAGAGAGGGAATTTTGTAGCCCCTTGGAGAAGGGGTTCGAAACCAACCCTAACTCTGTCTTCCCCACATATACGAACTCTAAAAACAGCCTATACTTTACTATTTCAAAACTACATGGGCCTGGCCCAATAATAAGGTGACACTGCACCTATAATAGCCCCTGCACGAAATTTATAAAGTGGCGTCTTGTATATTTCGTCCAAGGCTTCACGCACTCATTATGGTGGCTTCAAAGTCCTGAAATCATCACTTGTAACTCCGTTCTTGTTCCCCTTGTGCATGCCATCATCTCCATGCTTGATCTTGCTCCAATGTTCATCCTTCTTGTCCAAGCTAGGCATTTCATTTGTAATCAAGACAAATGTATCCAATTTAGGCAGCATCATATTCTCATGAACATTAGAATCATTACCAAGAAACAAAAGTACCTAGTAATTTAATTGGCATGCGCGAGCTCTAGTAATTGGTCGTGTATATGTATCAGTTGTGGCTGTGGGTGTAACCTTGTTAGTGATGTCCTCATCAACCAATAATAAAACATACAACTCATTCCAATCACGACCATCAATCAACCCATAGGACAAAACACATCTACTCAAACATCATAGGATATCTACATATCAGTAAAAAATAATATATAGCGTTGGGCAGCATGCTTAACTAGAGATTACAACGGGGAGACGAGGTGTTACACCGCTGCATAGAGGAGAAGAAAGTTGGTGTTGACGATAGTGAGGTTGTTGGTGTAGATCTCCGTCACGATCCTTGCCCCGGCGGCACTCCAGCGCCACCAGGAGAGAGGGGGAGAGAGCCCCCTCGTCCTTCTTCTTCTTCCTTGACCCCCCTAGATGGGAGGAGGGTTTATCCTCTGGTCCGTGGCCTCCGTGGCGGCGGAGGGGTGGGATCCCATCCGAGATTGGATCTATCTCTCTGTTTCTCTTCTAATTCGCGACCCCGTTTCTGGCCTTTCACCATTTCTTAAATGTCCGACGATCCGTAACGCCGACTGGGCTGAAATTTTAACATGATTTTATCCGGATATTAGCTTCCTTGCGGCCGGCAGACACCCCCAATGGACCTTCGAGGTGACCATAAGTACAGGGGCGCACCCACCCTCTATGGCGCACCATTTGAGCTTATAGGGCCTATGGGCCACCCCTTACGCTGATTCGTCTTCCTAAAAATCACATATATTCCAAAAACATCTCCATAAATTTTTATCGCATTTAGACTTCATTTTATATGGATATTTCGCGAAACAAAAAACCTGCAACAAACATGAATTGGCACTAGGCACTGGATCACTATGTTAGTCCAAGAAAGTCATATAAATTGTTTACAGAAGTATGTAAAAGTTCTTGAATATTGGCATGAAACAATAAAAAATAATAAATACGACGGAGACGTATCATGGCACAAACTATCTGAAGTGGAAGGCCGTGATGCGGAAGCATCTCCTATCAATGAATAGTGAGCTGTGGACCATCACTGAGATAGGATTGACTGACCTCTGCAAGATGGCCAATGCTAAAGAGATTCATAAGTACACTGAACTTGATATGCAGACAAGGGATTTCATCTGCTCCAACTTATATGTAGATGAGTGTGAATCATGCACCTTGCCAACGTGAAGCTGAATAGGGACATGATCTTTGGCATCTATGAAGGGCACCATTCCTATTAGGATCCCTGGTTCCTCGAGTTCAAGGAGTCACTTAAGACTATGCCTTTTGATCATGATTCTTCGTCTTCACCAACATGCCTCATGGCCAAGGGCACCAAGGTACTCAGGCGTTTGCTATCTTTCTCAAGTGAAGATGAATCTGACGAAAACATGTCTCCTAGCTATTTGAAACTTGCTAATATTGCCACAAGGCAACAAACAGTACTCACATAATGCCACAATAAAGTAAATAGCAATGAGTTCAAAGAAAAACTTAAATAACAGAACATATCAGTAGGTATATCTTATCTACATGCTAGTAGGATCACAATGCAAAAATAATTAACTAATTTGGATCAATGGTTTGAAAGATATGGCCTCCGGAAGGTTAAATTCAAATTTAAGAAAATTCAAATTTAAATAGTTCAAAAATGTGAAATTTTGGTACTATAATGTTCTCCTGGTCTCTACAAGTACACAGGAAAAAGAATCAATGAATTTGGAGTTACGTATCTCAAGATATAGCTAATTGAAATTAGGTGAAAATATGTAAAAGGACATAAAGAACGCTCTGCTTTTTAACTGCTACAGAGGCTACTGTAGCGAACTGCCACATGGTGAATTACTAATGGTTGTTACATGTCTGCTGAAAGGTCTAAACGGCGAGCGGCCACAACGTAAAGGAAAACATTTTGGTAAAATAAAAAAAAGTGGTCGATCTAATCTCGACAATTTAAAACAGGTCAGACGGTGTTGGGTGACTCACTCGGAAAACAGAAGAGCTGCACGCCGGACTTGCAGAAGATGGGCTCAGTCAGCTTGGAATTCATCGATTCCGACAGCACAGGGGCTCTATAGGGCTCCGGAAGGTTAGTTTAGGATGTGGTATGGCACGTAGGATTCGTAGGTACCCATTGTGTCAACGAAAGCCTCCTCCTGTGGTCTCTCTACTCCGTTGAACCAAAGGCGAAGGAAATCTTCTTCGGGTCAGGGTCATAGTGCTCGGTTTGGTGCTCTCCAATGCGAGATAGAGGGTTAACGTGATAGAGGAGATCAAGACAAAGATAAGGCATGGAAAGGTGGTGCAGGTACTCTCAGGTGGCGCTGGAATCAATGGCAGTAGAAACGCCTCGAAGTGGAACTCCGACGAGATCCAATCAGGAGCTCCAGGGCACAGAAGTAGGGGATTTTGCAAAAAATTGGTCGAGGTCGACAAGCTAGGTATGTATGTGCTCATGGTCATGCACGAGGGGCAGGGCACAGATCGAACCGATCTTGATTCGGTTCGAGCCACAGTGTTCGTCAAAAACACGAACCAAGGAGAGAGATGACAAGGGGTCCCTAGCAGTCAGTGGCAGAGAAGAGGAAAAGAAAGAAAAAAATGCGATGTGGGTGGGCTGCTGTACTGTAGTGAAATGGGTTGTCGGCCTGCTAGCTGCTGCTGCTACTGCTTAGCTCGTGCGGGCGACAATAGAGAAAAGTCGCGGCTGTGTTGTTGTGCGCGCGAACAGTAAACTCTGGAAAAAAATAATTTTGACACGGCAAACGTTTTGGCAAATAAATAAATAAAATACCAGATGGCTTCGTAAAATATACCACAACATAGAGTAAAATATTTTGGCTATAACAGAATACAGTAAACATATTTCAAGACCAATAGAAAGCAAAATACATCATTTTTTTACAAAATCTATATGGGGCTTTATAAATGTTCCATAGAATATATATTTTTGTAGAAGTCCAGAGAAATATCCGAATAACATTTAAACATCCCCAACTCCTTGATATTGAAGGAGACATATTACCTTCTCTCATAATTTTAATTTTTGAGTTGGATTTGTTTCGAATTATTAAATCAAATGAAATCCAATATGAATATTTGGGAAAGTCATTTTATTCCCTCTCATTTGAATATTCAATAAATTCAAAAAGTTTCAAATCCCAGTCAAACATGGCTAAACTTCAAATAATTCAAGCAAGTTTTAAATTATTTCTATTTAAATAATTAAGATTCCAAAATTTAAAATTTTGGGATGTTACAATTTACAAGGGCATCTACAACAAAATAGCTTCATTCTTATGTTACAATTTACATCTCTGTCCTCCAACTCTCCTACCACTCTTCCTACTCCCAGTTTCTTCACTTTTATGGATGTGAGTTGCAGCTCCCGTCAGATTATGTCACTATGCAAATTTCATATGATTACTGAAGATCTTGTCTGAGTGGTTAATTCTCCCTGTGTCAGCTCAGTCTCAAAACAATTTGCTGCTACTTTGTATTCAGATGCATTATTAGTTTTTATCACTTTGGTTAGTTTATTTCTTCCGCTGAAAATTTTGATAAATTGCTAATAGATGTATGATTTTCTCTTTTTCCTTTTCAGTGTCACAACTGTTGCTTAGTGGCATGCACATCAGTGTTTGACCAAATGACAATGCTCCAGAACTGGATGTGTAGTTTTGAATGTCTACATGTTAATTGTAGCTACTGCAGCATTTCAGTAGCAAAACTTTAATGTGCTAGCTTACATATCACCAAATGGAGTTAAAGTAGGCAATTCAGATATGAAAAGTTTTTATCTCTATGATCATATATCATGCCATCGAAAGGTGTTTAAGACAATGACTGGATCCCCTTCTGTTGCATTAGATGTTGATCATATATGTTCCATCGATTGCCTCGAGGACAGTCAATCGTTTATGACTGGTGTCTATTGTTTCTATGATTGGCAAAATATGGCAATGTACGCTACAACAAAGGCATTGGTTAACTGTAGTAAGTGAGGGTGTGTCTTTACTCTCTTGAGATCAAGCATAGGAGATGTTCCTTATTGAGCCGTTCCTGGGTGATTCAAAACCCAAAACTGTTGTGCTACAAAATCTCTGTATAACTTTCTATACCCAAATCCTACTTCCTTGAAACTGATGTGCTTGAGAATAGGCTAACTTTAGCTTCGAATTATATTAGTATGTTTGCTGAAGATTCTGGTATTTGAGTTATATTTTTCTTGCCACCTTCTTGATGTCCATATTCGTGGTTGTTTCACACTAACAAAGGATCCACTTATCATGAAACTTGATACACAACTTATATTATGGTGGGCTTATTGACTCATGTATGAGATTGTGGAGATGTAAGTAAACCATCGCTCATGACATGCTCTTGATACCAATTAAGTTGTACAGAGTCAATGAATACCACATAATCCCCTCCCACATTCACCTGGTGATATGTACTACACAATACATTAGGTAAATTGATGCACTTAGCTCATAGGAAGCACCCTATCTATGTTGCTTTTGAGTCATGTTGCTATTTTTTGGTAAAAGTGTGAGATTCTAACTATTGTTGTTTTGCTATGATTATTTTGGTGTTTACTTTAGTTTACCCTGATAATTCCAATAAGCTATCCATAAATAAATGTAATGATATACATGTCATTGTGACTATGTATAATTTTTATGGGATTTGAAATGTATTAAACTCCATTTCAGATTTCATTTACATGTTCATGGGTTATTTGATATTTTTTCTATAAATACATATAATGTAGTGAGGATTTCTTCTATACTAGAAGGACTGGGCGTGCTTTGTTGCGTTGTTGGTGTTGTTGGGTTTTCAAATACTCCCTTTGTCCCAATATAATTTAGTGGGGAGACGATTGAGTGTGTTTTTATTTTTATTTATAATATGGTGTTTTGGTGTGCCTTTGATGGTATGATTTTGTGTTACCTGCTAGTCAACCCATACTTATATGGGGAATAATTATTTTATGTGTCGGTGGCTGCATGTACCATATCAGTGCTACAATATCGCATGTTGGCACTTTTTTCTAGGTGGTGAGAGGGTGCATGATTGTTGTTTTTATAGGCCAGTTGCTCCGATTGATTGGAAAAATTATTGACATGGTCAAAATCATTAATCAAATCCAAAATTAAATACCTCAATCCAATGTAAAAGCTCCAAAATTAAGGAGCATAGTGTAAGAGAATTGAATGAGGGAGCTCCTTTACAAATTATTGATCTGGTCAAAACAAGATGACCCAATTCCAAATTGGAGACCTCAATTGATTGTGAGGCCTGAAAAATTAGGGAGCATAGTGCTATAGATAATGGTTTAGCCAACAATCCAATTTGCAGGTCATAGCCAAAGAGCCAATGAAGACATGAAAACGAAAAAGAGTTGAAAGGATTTGTGATGAGGACATCAATACCATTGTTACACCCAGAGCCCCTGCTGTTATACATACTGGAGCAATTACTAGAGCTCGCGCACTCCAATTAAATTACCAGGTACTTTTGTTTCTTCGTAACGATTCTAATGTTCATGAGAATATGATGCTAGCTAAATTGGATACATTGTTTTTGCTTACAAATGAAGGGCCTAACTTGGGCATGAAGGATGAATATTGGAGCAAGATCAAGCATGGAAATGATGGCATGACACCTCCTTTAGCTGCCACCTCCAACCGTGATACCAGAAAGCAGGCACAACCACAAATATGTGCCAAGAGCACACCTTTTGGGCCTGCATAGAGATCTTCTTCATCCATGGCATCAACAGGGCAAAGACATGATATTATTTGTCGCCATTTCAAGGGTAGAGGTCATTATGTGCGAGAGTGCTCATCTCAGCGTGTGATGATTGCTACTGAGGATGCTGGGTATGAGTCCGCTAGTGACTATGATGAGGGGACTTTGGCTCTTATTACAAGTGAAGAACACGGTGGAGTTGATTCTGAACAAGAGATGCAATACATGGCTATTGACAACGCTGACAGGTGTGAATGTTTAGTTGCTCAACGTGTTTTGAGTGTGCAGGTCACACAAGCTGAGCAAAACCAGAGGCACAATTTGTTCCATACAAAGGGAGTTGAGAAGGAACGTTCTAGTCGCGTCATCATAGATGAAGGGAGCTGCAACAATTTGGCTAGCAGGGAGATGGTGGAGAAGTTATCTCTGACCACAAGACCTGTTGTGGGAAAACACGACCACCTATGGGACCATTGGCCCCTTTTTGTTCGGCAAGGGGGAAGAACGCGTTGCACAAAGATTGGAGGGTGCGGGGCAGCACGACAACAATGCCACGTGCAGTTTTACCAAGGTTCAGGCCGCCCTGAGGTGTAAAACCCTACTTCTGCTTTAGTGGATTGATGGGATGGACCGTACTGGAGACACAACGCTCTTTCCCAGCACGGTAGCCTGGGGGCGAGAGCAACTACGCGCCTATGCGTATACAATAGTCTGAATCCTTTCTATGGTCGCCATGGTCCTCCTTTTATAGATCAAGGGGTTACCACAATGGAAAATCAGTCATTGTGTACTTATTAGATAGCAAACAGTGCTATCATACATAACTCTGCAAATATGATAAGGCGCATTAAATAAGTCGCTTAGTGTCACATTGAGGCGTAGCCCTACAAGCCTTGCCGGGCAGATTCTGCCACCTCCTCGCCTGCCTGCATGACACGTTGCTAGACGAGTGTCATCTGGAGGTTATTTCCCCTGGAAATGGCTAGCATGTACCGAATTACGGCCACTTAGCCACTTGAGGGCTTGACACCGCACCGATTGGTGACTTGGATTGCTATGAGGTGGCGCGGTGGAGCCTTGTTGGGGTAAGTCCAGTCTCCGCGTCCCTGGTGAGCTTGCCATGACGGCCTTGGGACTTGTCCGCGGGGTACCTCACCCTCGCTGAGCTCGCCTGCCCGGCAAGGGTGATTTTTCCTTAGTGAGTACTTGTTCTTTCTTCTTGACTTGGTCCTCTTGATCCGCCCCTTGATTTCACAAAGAGCTACCTCTTCTGCTTGACGTGGTCATGGTTGTGGTGATCTTGCTTCCGTGCCTGTGTACAGTCAGGGCAACATACATCTGGGTTTGTTGCACCAACAGAAGCCCCTGAGCCTGGCACGAGCGCGCCGCTGGGCGTCGTGGGTGTAGGCTCCAACAAGTACACATGTAGTGGTCTTGATGTTATCTTGATATCTTTACTGCTTCTTCATTATCCTGTGATTGAATGATGGCAGTTTTCGTTCTTCCCGCTCGTCGTGTGAGCCATTGTGGGCGATTTTGGCCCACGGCTTGTTGGTTGCCCGTATTCGACGCTCACGGGATGGTAACTTCCCCTTTTCCCATGTTGCCCCTGCCGTTTCTGCCACGTATACTGCATGCATCGCGCATGGCGGGTGGCGGATACATCAGACACGGGAAGGAGTGCCCCCGCTGAAAGCCAGGCATCATGGATTGGCGTCTTGATTCTTCGTGCCATTAGTACCGCAGAGGAGCCGGATTGGTGGAGCGGGGCAGGGGCCTTCTTGATGAGGAGCCATCCCTCGACCCAATCTGCTTATAAAAGGGGAGACGGGCGAGGGCTAACTCACGAACATCTTCTTCTTCTCATTCATCTCCCCCTTCCCTTCTATTGGCGTGGGGAAGTGGACATGCCGGCGCTTCGGCGGTGGCGACCAAAGTTTCTTCTCGACAGCGCCTTCCTCCCCTAGTTGACGACGTGGGGCAGAATCCAGCGCTCGTGGCAAAGGTGTTGGACGAGGTCAAGGCCATCCCCGGGGTCGAGGAGGACGCAGTGGCGTCATCATCCTCCCTCCCTCGGTGGCTCCCGGGCCGCCGGAGGGTCACGTTGGGGACCAGCCGCTGGAATTGGTAGTCAAGTTGCACTGTCCCCCTCGGGCCCACTTTTGCCTTCCTACCCCTTTTGCCAGGGAGATGGAGGTGAATGACCGCCAACGCTGAGGCTGCACATGAGGTGATGTTGTAATGGTAGTACGCATGTGGACACTTACTTCCCAGCCCCCCATGTTATGCTCGTGCAGCGTGGTTGGAAGACCTTCAGGCGCGTCCACAGCTTGGTGGCAGGGCACGTCCTCCATTTCAAGTTAATGGAGGCGACCTTGCTGTCCATCAAGGTCTTCGGATGCTTGGGTGCTCGCTTAGGGTGTTGCGTGGAGAGCTCGACCGATGATGAAAGCTCCTCCTCGAGCGACATCGACAAGTATGGCAGTGATGGCGATGACGTCGGAGTGAGCGGGGAGGGCGACGACTCTGACTCCGGCTGATCACCGGCCGCACCATCACCGTCAGTTGGCAGCACCACCACCTGCACCTGTCTTTTCCCCGGCAAGGTGACCCGCCGGGGGGTTGGAGGGGCAGGTGCATGTGGTGTCTTTGATTCCTGTAGCAGCCCTCTAGCTGGACCCCGACATGCCACCTCGTGCCTTCCGGCTTCATTCGCCCTATCGTGTCCTGCTGGCCCTGGTGGTGGCGATTAGGGAGCCGCTCATGCCACTCTCTTAACCATCACCTTCGCCCGGACGCTCCTTTTTTTCCTCTTCTCCTCCCACTCCAGTGCCTGGGCCAGGAGGGACACAGAAGGGGATTACAGGGCACTTATCTTTTTCATGTTAAAATATCTAGGCGATTGTCAAACTTTAGTATAAGCTATGTAATCTTCTTTATCTATGTTTGTGTCATGTAAAATATGTACTTGCTGATCATCATATTAATGACAAAGATGAACCTTGCCGGGTACTTGTGCATGTATGGTATCCATGCACAGGTGGGATGCTTCTATACGCTTAAGTAAACAAGTTCTCCCCGGCAGACTATCCTGTCGGTACCCTCGGTTTGTTGCCGCAATGCTAGGCCTGCCGGGCATAAAACCATAAAGAGGGACCATCCCTCCACTAACCCTTTTCCGCCAAAGGCAACTGCGACCATCCTGACCGAAGCAACGTTCGAGCCCAAGGATGGGAGCACCTAAGTTTCAAGGGTGACGAGCTTTTCATATGCACAAGTCTTTATTTCACAGAAAACGTATGGTGTCGCGGGAAACCACAGCCACCTATGAGACATGAGTCCCTTTTAGTTTGACGGGGGGATGGGCACGTTGCACAAAGAGCGGAGAAGTGTAGCGCAGCATGACAAAGATCACACGGGCAGTTTTTACCCAGGTTCCGGCCGCCCCGAGGCGTAAAACCCTGCTCCTGCTTTGGTGGATTGATGGCGGAATGTGGAAAAGACTACGACACTCTTGCCCGGCATGGTTGCCTCGGGGCGAGAGCTACTACGCGCGTATGAGTGTGTGGGTTCGAAATGGTCGAATCCTTTCTACGGCCGCCATGGGCCTCCTTTTATAGATTAAGGGGTCACCATAGTGGCAGATCAGTCTTTCCATGCTGATTAGATAGCAAACAGGCTGACAGAGCGCATTAAATGCACCGCTTAGTGTCACGTCATGGCTCACCCGACAGGCCTTGTCGGGCTGCTTTGCCAGCTCTGTGCCTTCTTGCTTGACACGTCTCAGGACAGGTGTCACTTGGAGGTTTTTGCTGTAGGAAGTGGATGCCATGTGGCAAGGTGCTGCCACTGAGTCACTTGGGAGCTTGACACCGCACTGATTGACAACGAGCATTGTTGTGAGGTGGTGGTTTTCCTCCGTGAGCCCTGATAGGCCTACTGAAGCAATCTCGGAGGCTTGCTTCCAGGCGATCCTGACTTCGCCAAGCTCGCCCACCCGGCAAGGGAGGCTTTTTACCTTGGCGATATCTTGCTCCTTCGGCTTGTCGTGGTCGTCTTGATCTCCTGGACCAGCCCTCTTATTCCTCAAAGAGCTGATCCTTCCATGTCTGGATCTGGTCTTAGTGTTGCAAACTTGTCCTTGGGCCTGTGCACAATCTGGGGCAACAGACCCAGTGTCTGTTGCGTCGACAGGAGCCCCCGAGCCTGGCCCAGACATGCACCTGGGCATTGTCAGGGTAGGCTCTATCCAGTGGCACAGGCAAAGGTGCAGGAGCGGCTTTCCTCCTTTGAGATCTTCTTTGCTTCTTCATTAACTTGAGCCCAGGCCAGTTTCTGCCTCTTCTGTGAGCCGTGTAACGTCAATCACAGTGGGGCCAATCTTGTAGTGGCCCGTGAATGACTTTAACGCACGGGTGAGTAACTACCAATTCACTCTTCCCACCACACCCTTATCCTTAGCCACGTATGCCGCGTGCATTGAGCGGGGTAGGTAACGGAGGTGCATGGTGCGGAAGAGCATCAAGGCAGGGGCCATGCTTTCTTGGCTTGGTGTAGGAGGGCGGCGGTTACCCGTCAGGGAATCAGCCCCCATCCCCAACTCGCCTATAAAAGGAGGAGCGAGGGCATTCATACATACCCCTCTCTTCCTCCATTTCCGCTCTTCTGGTTATGCTGAAGGGGAGAGCCTGGGGCTAGGCCCCATGCAGTAGCTTGTGGTTGCTGACGGTGAATGCTCGTGCTGAAGCTCAGGGAGTGAGTCTTACTTAGTCCCAAAAGATATGGGGTGACCGCATACTTAGGTGTCGTGTCGTCCTTGGTGCGGGAGGGGCCGCATGTCTCCATGATGGAGAAACGTTCACATCCTTCATATGGGCCGATCATCGGGCGGGCGGTGTCGGGTTCGGGGATATTGGTGATCCCTGCACTGCCCCTCCTAGCGGGGCCGGAGCTGATGCTAAAGAAAAGGGCGCCATCCTTCCTGCCAGGGTGGGGAGCGGCGCACCTCGAGCCCCCTGGCTGTCTTGTCCATTGGTTGCTTCTCCGAGGGAGGTGTTAGGCTGGTGGCTCGACATTCCCCCAGAATGGTGGTGATGGAGAGAAAACGAGGGGAGACGAAGAAGGCGGATGGTGCGGAGTTAGGTCGGAGTATGACAGCCCCGATGCCTTCGTCTCCTTCTGGTGACCTGCCGCCTCGTCTTTGCGCTCTTCCCCTCCGCCCCGGCACCATCGTCACCAGCCTCTTCGGGTGATGGTCGGGGAGGGATATTCCCTTGGTGCCTTCGTCCCCCTCCAGCAGTCTTCCAGCTAAGATTTGGTGGTTTATTCTGCCGGCGCTCGGGCTTGGACTTCCAGCCGATCTCGAAGGTGGTGACCAGGGGACCGCTATGCCGCCCTCCGCACTCCTCCTTCATAGCCTCGTCACTCCCGATCTTGTCAGGCTACGTCCGGCAGGCCGTGACTAGATCAGGGTGGGGTGCTTCTTTAGTCCTTTCCTCTTCTTCCCACCGCAATACCTGGCGGAGGGAAAACGAAAAGAGGGGATTGCGGGGCACTTATCTTTTTCAAATCTTAAACTTTAGGCGCTTGCCAAATCTTTGTTTAAATAATGTAACTCCTATTATCTACGTTTGTGTTATGTAAGGTTTGTAGTTGTTCTATCAACATATCAATGAAAAAGGTGGACCTTGCAGGGGACTCGTGCATGTAACGTGTCCATGCAGAGGTGGGATGCCTCTATACATTCAAGTAAACAAGTTTCCCCCAGCAAGCTACCTTGCCAGTACCCTCAGTCTTGTGGCAGCGGAGCCAGGCTTGCAAGGCGTAAGACATGAAGAGGGACTAGCCCCCCGCCAATCCTTTTTCGTCAAAGGCCACTGCGACCATCCTAGATGAAGCAGCGTTTGGGTCGAAGGATGGGAGCACCTAAGTTTCGAAAGGCAGCGGGGTTTTCCTATGCACAAGTCCTTACATAACATGTATGGATAAAGGAAAGAACTTATCTTTTTGGCTTGCTGGAGACTTCATGTTGGCTTCTCTTTTCATCTCTCCTTGGGGAACCAAGTCCATGGCAGGAACCTGTGGTTTATGCAGATGAAAATGATACAGATGCTCATGATATACTTATGTATGCATGCAACTTGTGGGGGCCCCCCCAGCGCTTCGTTCATTTCTCTGTTGCTCAGGGTCTGCGCCGGGCTTTGTACAAGGGGTTACATGCAACTGAGGCAGGGCCTGTACAAAAGGGTGGCTGCCGGGCAGGGCCCGACAGCCGTGCCTTGCGGGTAGTATTTGCCGAGATGCTCAATATTCCATGAGTTTTCCAACTGAATGCCATCTCCGGTCTACAAATGGACTCCATTAGGTCTGGTGACTCGTACCACCTGGTAAGGGCCTTCCCACTTCAGCGATAACTTGTTTGCAGCCTTAGCGTACTGAACGTGCCTAAGGACAAGATCGCCTTCCTCAAAACACCAAGCATGAACCCTGCGGCTGTGATAGCGACGTAGGGCTTGCTGGTAGCGTGCAGCACGCGTAGCGGCGACGTAGGGCTTGCTGGTAGCGTGCAGCACGCGTAGCGGCCCAGAGAAAGATCTCCTTGAGTAGCACAGCGTCATCACGCCGGTGTTGTTCTTGCTCTATTTCATCGTAGGCAAGCACTCGAGGCAACCCGTAAAAGAGTTCTGTGGGGATAACTGCTTCTGCTCCATAGACAAGGGAGAAAGAGTCTGCCCGGTAGCTCGATTTGGTGTCATTCGGAGGGACCAGAGAACTACCGGGAGCTCATCCATCCATCGCCTACCGCACTTTTGCAGCTTATCAAATGTTCTTGTCTTGAAGCCCCGCAACACTTTAGTGTTCGCCCTCTCATCTTGTCCATTGCTTCTGGGATGTGAAATAGAGGCAAATGAGATCTTGCTTCCGAGGGCATGAACATATTGTATGAAGGCGCGGCTCGTGAACTGGGTGCCATTGTCGGTGATGATTCGGGCAGGGACCCCGAAGCGGCACACCAATCCTTTCAAGAACTTGATAGCTGACTGAGCAGTCACCTTTCTCACGGAATCTACTTCCGGCCACTTTGTAAACTTGTCGATGGCAACGAACAAGAATTCAAAGCCCCCGACGTCTCGGGGGGAAGGGCCAAGGATATCGAGCCCCCCGACCGAAAACGGCCATGACAAAGGGATTGTCTGAAGAGCTTGAGCAGGCAGATGGATGTTCTTGGAATGGAACTGGCAGGCTTCACATTTGGTGACTAGCTCGACCACATCTTGGAGGGTTGTGGGCCAAAATAATCCTTGCCAGAATGCTTTCCCAACTAATGCCCTTGATCCAATGTGGGAGCCACACATGCCTTTGTGTATTTCTGCCAGCAGTTCCTTTCCTCCTTCCCGGCAAATGCACTTCAATTTCACACCATTGGGCCTCCTTCTGTATAGGGTGTCATCAATAAACTGATACATACTGGCCCTCCGGGCTACTCTTTGAGCTTCTTCTTGCTCTTTGGAAAGTTCTCCAGTTTGGAGGAAGTGGACTATGTGCCTTTCCCAAGTTGGAGCCTAGGGCTCGACAACAAGGACTAACGACACTTCCGCATTCGTGGGGGCGCATTCCTCGACTGCGGGGATCGGAGGCCCGAAAGGAGGGTGCAGCCCGGCAATCGAATGGGAGTTGTTTCCGGCAGGGTCCCTGCCAGGTGCCCCGGAGGGCTCTACCGGGAGAGGCTTACCGAAGTCCGGTTTCCTCCTATTTCGGGCCATTGTTGCCGGGGATACGGAGGGTTTCTGGTCCCACGGGAAGTTTCTGCGCAGCACACTTTGACAGATGATCAGCAATGATGTTTTCCTCATGGGGTACGTGCTCTGTTTGCAATCCATCAAAGTGTTCCTCCAATCTTCTCACTTACTCGACGTATGCCTCCATCAATGGCCTTTGGTAATCCTTGTTGACTTGTCTCACCACAAGTTGTGAATCTCCTCTGATAATCAACTTCTTGATCCCCAATTCTGTGGCAATCTTGAGCCCAGCAAGGAGCCCTTCATACTGGGCTGTATTGTTGGTCGCTTCCTCCGAGGGAAAATGAATTTGGACAACATATTTCAAGTGCTCCCTAGTGGGAGCAACGAGAAGCGCGCCAACCCCTGCATCTTGTAGGGAAAAGGCACCATCGAAATACATGATCCATTCTTGGGGCGATTCCTTGCCGGGAACAATTGTTTCCTGTACTTCCTCATCAGGGGTTGGCGTCCATTCAGCAATAAACTCAGTCAATGCCCTACTCTGATCGTTGATGTACTTTCAAACTTCAGGCCAAAGCTGGATAACTCCAATGCCCACTCCACTATCCTACCGGTAACCTCTAGGTTCTGGAGTATCCTTTGCAACGGGAAGCGTGTGACACTGTGATCTCATGGGCTTGTAAGTAGTGGCGCAGTTTCCTTGAGGCCATGACTAGGCCAAAAAATCAATTTTTGCACACCAGAGTACCTGGATCTAGCCCCTACAACAGGGGGCTGACGAAGTACACTGGGCGCTGCACCACTTTCTTTCTTACCGCGTCCCTAGAGTTGTTTCCGATGTTGTGCTTTTCCTTGTGCCAACTCATATCTGACCTTGCCGAGCTGCTCTCATTCTCCTGTCCAGAAGGGACTCTAGCTTAGGCTGTTTCTTCCTCCAATTCCTGCTCTGCCACTAGTGCTGCACTAACCACCTGATTAGTTGCCGCTAGGTATAGTAGCAACGGCTCCTGCGGTTTGGTAGCAACCAAGGTAGGCACAAAGGACAAGTAGGTTTTGAAATACTATAGTGTTATATCTACTTCCGGGGTCCACTTCATGGGTTCAGCCTTCTTTAAAATCTTGAAGAACGGTAGGGCGAGCTCGGCAGACTTGGAGATGAATCAGTTAAGTGCGGTAATGCACCCCGTCAAACAACTGACATCCTTAACTGTCTTTGGTTCCTGAATCTGCTCGATAGTCTTGATCTTATCAGGGTTGGCCTCTATTCTGCGGTAGGACACAAAGGAACCAAGTAGCTTGCCGAAGGGAATGCCGAACACGCTCTTCTTTGATTCAGCTTCAGGTTGATCATGCGCAGATTGGAAAATATATGTTCTAAGTCATGGATGAGGGTTCATCTATCCTTGGTCTTGACCACAATATCATCCATATAGGCTTCAATGTTGTTGCGCAGCTGTGACTCAAAATCAATCTGGACTGTTCTGGCAAAAGTAGACCCGACACTCTTCAACCCGAAAGGCATGCGCACGAAGCAGTATGTGCCACATGGGGTGATGAATGAAGTCTTCTCTTCGTCTTCCTTGGACATAAAAATCTGATGGTACCCAGAATATGCATCCAAGAAAGAGAGCAAGTCACAACCTAAAGTAGAGTTACGATCTGGTCGATGCACGGCAAGGGCAAGGGGTCCTTTGGGCAGGCCTTGTTCAGATTAGTGAAATCTATGCACAACCTCCATTTTCCATTATCCTTGCGTATGACCACTGGCTCTGCTAAGCAGGTTGGATGCATCACTCCTCTGACCAAACCAGCCGCCTCAAGTTTCTTGATTTCCTCAGCAATGAACTGTTGTGGCTCCAAAGCTTGCTTTCAGACCTTCTGCTTGACGGGCCGGGCATGTGGGCAGACAGCAAGGTGGTGCTCGATTACCTTCCTGGGAACACTGGGGATATCAGATGGTTGCCATGCAAACACATCGACATTTGCCCGTAGGAAGGCAACGAGCGTGCTTTCCTATTTGTCGTCAAAGGTGACACTGATAGTAAAAGTACCACTAGTGCCATCGAGCCCAGCCGGGACCTTCTTTATGACAGGTGCAGCAACTTTGGATCTCTTGTTGTTGGAACTCTTTGGCAAGTCATCAACAGGCATAGCGCATCCTAGAGAGGCGCGCTTCCCGGGCTCCTCACCGAGGCTCTTAATAGCTTTCTTCTTTTTCTTGCTCTCCTTCGCGGCAACGGTGATCTCCGCGGCCTTGTCGCAACTACATCCCTATACATCTTATCCATGCAAATGATTGTGTCCTTCTCATCTGATGGAATGGAAAGGACCCCCATTTGCCCCGGCATCTTCAAGGTGTTGTAGGCATAGTGGGATGCCACCATGAATTTTTCCAGAGTTGGGCATTCAAGGATCCCATTGTACGACAGGGGGAGGTCGACCACATCGAACACAACCTTCTCCGTCCGGTAGTTCAATTATCCCCAAATGTTACCAGCAATGTAATCTTTCCCTTAGGATGGTTCCTGTCGGGGTTAAATCCATGAAACATGTTGGTAACTTCAAGCTCTTCCTCTGCTTTCTGGAGTCTGCTGATGACCTTTGGGGAAATTAGATTCAACCCGGCCCCGCCGTCAACCAACATCTTTGTGACTTTGAGGTTGCGGATTGTTGGTGAGACCAACAACGGCAAGCACCCTACCGCGGTAGTGCAGCCAGGGTGGTCCTCTTCGTGAAAGATGATGGGTGTGTGAGACAACTTGAGTGGCTTCGGGAATTTTGTTGCTGGCTCCACGACATTGACCATCACGCCCACTGTTTATGTTGGCGGTGAGAGGAATGCAGAGATGCACCCCCGTCAATGCACAGGGCGTTAGTGGCCTTTTGGAACTCCAGCTCGCTGGTTTCCTCTTCATCCCCCCATCACTCTCTTCATTGTAATCCTCTTTCTCATGGCCCTTGGCGGGTTTCCCTTGGTTCCTAAGAGCCTTGCCGGGGCGATTTGCTTCACGGCCCCGGCCCTTTCCGCCAGCGCCATTCTGACTTTTTTTCCTTATCTCGCTTCTCGTATTCAGCCCTTTGCTACTTGACAAGCTGCTCAACCTAATGACACTCCTGGAGATCGTGGCCCTTGGTCCGATGGGTCTTGCAGTATGGGCCATCACTCTTCCCAGCCTTCTCGGCAGCTGCAGCTTCCCGGCAATCGTTCCATGCGGCAACCTCCTTGCCGAGGGCCTCTGCCTTAGCCTTCTTACCAGTACTAGGCGTACTCGATCCCTCAATTCTCATCACTGCCTTATACTTGTGCTTCTTGCTGCACTTCTTGTTCTTCTTCTTCTGACTGGTGGCATCATTGTCATCTTATGAGTCGATGTCGACACCATTCTCTTCGCCGGGGAGTTCCCTCCCTTCTTCCACCCGAGCACACTTTTCCACCAAGGTGTAAAGCCCCTTCACAATCTTGGGAAATCGTACATTCATCTTGGAACGTATTCGACGGTTGCGCATATTGGACTGGAATGCTGTGCTTTCAGGTGGATATCTGGAATATTTCTGTGCACTTGGCTAAACCTCTGCATGTACTTCCGCAGAGTCTCTCCTTCCTTCTGCCGGAGCAACTGCAAATTGTTGGGCCACCCTTGTTCTTGGTGGCCACCGGTGAAGGCGCCAACGAACTCATGGCACAGGTCAGCCAGGTCAAAATGGAGTTATCTAGCTGATGCATCAGCCAAGATCTCACATTTGGCTTGAGCGCCAAAGGGAAGTAGTTGGCGAATACCATTTCGTCTCGTCCCATGGCATCTTGAACAACGATGGTGTTGATGCTCAAGAACTCTGTCGGTATAGTGTTCTGTCATACTTCTATGGAATTTCTGCCTTGAATGTGCGAGCGGACGGCCAATGGACTTGCCGCAGCTCACGAGTGAAGGCAGGGCACCCTGCCTCGAAAGGCAGGACCCACCCCCATCGAGCGCAGGCTCGTCGACGTTGGGGCCATCACGCCCGTTGGGCTGGCAGTGGTCGCCACGGCATTGCTCGATGGTGACGCGTGTGCGCTCCCTCAAACTGCCCTCCGGCGCTCGCTGTTGGCGCGCTCGAGGGTCCGACGAGGCCATCGAGACATTGTCAGCCTCCTAGCTGCGTGGCTCATGCGCTGGCTGCAGTGGCGAGGACTGCACCTTGGGGGTGGCCCCTTCACTACGGCCAGCAGCGTGGGCTGTTGCCGTCGCCTGGGGAGGCCATGTCGGGCTAGCTCGCTGTGATCCTCCCGCCTCGGCGAAACCATTCAATCTTTGGATGGTGGCTCACCATTCATCCATCTGATCGGTTGCGGGCAGAAATCTCAGGAGCAGTTGGGTCCGTGCCATAGCCTCTGAGGCGGTGCTTGGCATAGGTGATGGTGATATGGATCGCAGCGTCGCCCGGCTCCTGAGGGTGCCGGTGGCGACCATGATGTGCTCTCATCACAGGGAGCCAGCCGCTTGGATGGCATGGTGACGAGGCGGAGGCGCTTGAGGGCCAGCAGCTCCGTTGGGCATCGTGGTTAGGTTAATTGATCCTAAGGGTGGTGCATGCCCTGCGGTCTCGCCTGTAACGGGAGCGACCCGAGAGTTGCGATTCGCCCTAGATAGAGCGACACCGCCAAGGCCGTGCACTTTGATTGGGCGAGGAGGTACAAAAGGAATAATCTCTCCGCTTGTACCTCACGGGACATCGCCGCTGGGATGCTGTTGATGTTGTCCTTCTCCGGTGCCCTCTGGTCTAGATTCGGTCCTGGGGGTGTGGTAACAACGCTGCCTGGGTCAGCCACGTCCCCCACAGTGTCCGCATTCCCATGCGTCCCCGCATTCCCTGTGGCATCGGCGGCTGCGGGTAGCGAGGCCCTCAAAGTGGACAGGTGAGTTGTAGCACCGGACTTGTTCTTGGGCGCCATGGTCGATTGAGCCGAAGATGATAAAGTTGGCAATGAAGATGACGTGCTCAGCACGCTCTCGGGTTCGCGCAAGTGACCCCCCTACCTGGCGAGCCAAAGATGTCACGGGAAACCACTGCCACCTATGGGACAAGAGTCCCTTTTGGTTCGGCGAGGGGATGAGCACATTGCACAAAGAGCGAAGAAGCGTAGCACAGCGCGACAAAGATCACACGGGCAATTTTTACCCAGGTTCGGGCCGCCACGAGGCGTAAAACCCTACTACTTCTTTGGCGGATTGACAGTGGAATGTGGAAAAGAGCACGACGCTCTTACCTGGCATGGTTGCCTCGGGGCGAGAGCCGCTACGCGTGTATGAGTGTGTGGGTTCGAAATGACCGAATCCTTTCTACGGTCTCCACGGGCCTCCTTTTATAGATTAAGGGGTCACCATAGTGGCAAACAAGTCTTTCCATGCTGATTAGATAGCGATCAGATCTATCATACCTAACTCTGCACGCTGAATGAGCGCATTAAATGCGTCGCTTAGTGTCACATCACCGCTCGCCTGGCAGGCCCTATCAGGCTGCTTTGCCAGCGTCGCGCCTGCTTGCTTCACACGTCCTAGGACGGGTGTCACTTGGAGGTTTTTGCTGTAGGAAGTGGCTGCCATGTGGCAAGGGGATGCAATTGAGTCACTTGGGAGCTTGACACCGCACTGATTGACGATGGGCATCATTGTGAGGTGGTGGTTTGCCTCCGTGAGCCCCGGCAGGCCTGCCGGATAGATCTTGGAGGCTTGCTTGCGGGAGATCCTGACCCTGCCGAGCTCGCCTGCCCGACAAGGGAGGCTTTTTCCCTTGGCGATATCTTGCTCCTTCGGCTTGTCGTGGTCGTCATGATCTCCTGGATCAGCCCTTTTATTCCTTAAAGAGCTGATCCTTCTGTGTCTGGATCTAGTCTTGGTGTTGCAAACTTTTCCTTGGGCATGTGCATAGTCTGGGGCAACAGACCCAGGGTATGTTGCACCGACATATGGATAAGAAGAAAACGTATCTGTTTGGCTTGCCGAGGATCGCTGTGTAGGCTCGTCTTCATTTCTTCTCTTCGAGACCAAGTCCACAATAAGAATCCCGCAGTTTGATGCAGATGAAAACAATGCCATGTGTCATCTTATCTATATGAACATGCTATGGTCATGATATGCATGCAACTATCTTCGAGGGGCCCCCAGTGCTTCATTTATTTTTCTGTTGCCTAGGGTCTACACCTGGCTTTGTACGAAGAGTTACATGCATCTGAGGCAAAGCTTGTACAAAAGTGTGGCTTCCGGGCAGGGCTCGATAGCCGCACCTTACGGGTAGAACTTATGGAGAAGCTCAATATTCCATGAGTTTTGTAATTGAATGCCACCTCCGGTATCCAGATGGACTATGCCAGGTCTGGTGAATCGTACTACCCAGTAAGGGCCTTCCCACTTTGGCGTCAAATTGTTCGTACCCTTGGCGGACTGAATGCTCGTAAGGACAAGGTTGCCTTCCTCAAGACTCTAGGTGTTAACGATGCGGCTGTGAGAGCGACGCATGACTTGTTGGTAGCGTGCATCACGCGTAGCAGCCCAGAGACTGTTCTCCTCAAGTAGCACAACATCGTCACGCCGGTGCTGTTCTTGTGCTAATTCATCATAGGCAAGCACTCGGGGAGACCCGTAAATGAGTTCCGTGGGGATAAACGTTTCTGCCCCATAGACTAGGGATAAGGGAGTCTGTCCGGTGGCCCAATTCGGTGTCGTACGGAGGGACCAGGGAACCACCGGCAGCTCATCGATCCCTCGCCTGTCACACTTCTGCATGATATCGAATGTTCTTTCCTTGAGGCCTCGCAGCACTTCAGTGTTCGCCCTCTCAGCTTGTCCATTGGTCCTTGCATGATCCACTAATGCATATGAAATCTTGCTTCCGAGGGCATGAACATATTGCATGAAGGCGCGACTCGTGAATTGGGTGCCATTCTCAGTGATGATCCTGGCAGGAACTCCGAAGTGACATAGCAATTCTTTCAAGAACTTGATAGCTGACTAAGCGGTCACATTTCTCACTGGCTCCATTTCCGTCTACTTTGTAAACTTGTCGATTGCAATGAATAAGAATTCAAAGCCCCCGGCAGCACATGGAAAGGGGCCCAAGATATCGAGCCCCCAGACGGAAAATGGCCACGGCAAAGGGATCGTTCGAAGAACTTGGGCAGGATGTTGGGTATTCTTGGAATGGAACTGAGAGGCTTCACATCTGGTGACTAGCTCAATTGCATCTTGGAGGTCGGTGGGCCAATAGAATCCTTGCCAGAAAGCCTTCCCAACCAGAGCCCTCGATCCAATGTGGGAGCCACACATACCCTTGTGTCTTCCCGCCAACAATTCCTTCCTAATAGAGGCAAAGGTGTCCCGTCTTTCGATGAGATGGTGGCTATCGTTTTGGAGGAAGTCGACTTTGACGATCCGACTACGAACGTGCAAGGACATCGCGCCTTAGCAATCGCTAAACCAACTCCGAGAGGTTATTGACCACACCGGAGCACGATCAACCTGACCACGAAGGTCAGTTTCCTGCAGGCAAACGAAGAACCAGCAAGAAACTAAGATTGCAATCTGGATACTGCGAATATAAGAGGAAAGCTTTATTGATCAAGGTGGGGTTCTATGACGCCTTTATCTGGTCGTTGAACACAAACGAAGTACGCGAAGTTGCAGCTTTGGCAAACTTTTATTCTAAACAAAACCCAAAGTCTAAACGATGCCCTAAGGGCTGTATATAAGGGGGAAGAGGGGGGAATTTTGTGGCCCTTGGAGGAGGGGTCCGAAACCAACCCTAACTCTTGTTTCCCCACACATACGGACTCTAAAAACAGCCTATACTCAAGTATTTCGAAATTACATGGGCCTTGCCCAATAATAAGGTGACCCAACACCTATAATAGCCTCTGGACGAAATTTATGAAGTGGCATCTTGTATATTTCGTCCAAGGCTTCACACACTCATTATGGTGGCTTCAATGTCCTGAAATCATCACTTGTAACTCTGTTCTTGTTCCCCTTGCGCATGCCATCATCTCCATGCTTGATCTTGCTCCAATGTTCATCCTTCTTGTCCAAGCTAGGCCCTTCATTTGTAAGCAAGACAAATGTATCCAATTTAGGCAGCATCATATTTCCCATGAACATTAGAATCATTACCAAGAAACGAAAGTACCTGATAATTTAATTGGCGTGCACGAGCTCTAGTAATTGGTCATGTATATGTGTCAGTTGGGGCTGTGGGTGTAACCTTGTTAGTGATGTTCTCATCATCCTCCCCTTCTTGAATTGAAGTCGTCCTCGACGGAAGCTCATCTTCCTCACCAAGTAAGGCTTCAAATCTGCAATGTTAAATTTTGGACTAACCCCAAAATCTGCAGGCAGCTCAAGTTTATATGCATTATCATTTATTTTCTCTAACACCTTGAAGGGACCATCATCACGTGGCATTAGCTTTGACTTGCGCAAATTAGGAAACCTATCCTTACGCAAATGTAACCAAACAAGATCTCCAGGTGCAAAGACAACACGTTTTCTACCCTTATCTCCAACAAGTTTATATTTAGCATTCATGCACTCAATATTTTCCTTAGTTAACTCATGCATTTTTAAGATCAATTCAGCATGTTGTTTAGCATCAAAATTAACCTTCTCCGAAGATGGAAGAGGCAACAAATCAATAGGTGCACGAGGTAGGAAACCATAGACAATTTCAAAAGGGCACATCTTAGTAGTAGAATGCAACGAATGATTATAAGCAAATTCAATATGAGGCAAGCATTCTTCCCACATTTTCTTGTTATTCTTCAAAACAACCCTAAGCATAGTAGACAAAGTTCTATTGACTACTTCGGTTTGTCCATCAGTTTGGGGTGACAAGTAGTACTAAAAAGCAGTTTAGTCCCATCATCGCTTTTATGACATGGTATAAAGTGTGCCATCTTTGAGAACCTATCCACAACAACAAATATGCTATCCCTACCCTTCTTTGTTCGAGGTAAACCCAAAACAAAGTCCATAGATATATCTTCCCAAGGAACACTAGGGACAGGCAAATGCATATATAAACCATGAGGATTGAGTCGTGACTTAGCTTTTTGACATGTAGTGCAGCGAGCAACAAAACGCTCAACATCCCGTCTCATATTTGGCCAAAAGAAATGTGCAGCAAGTACGTCCTCCGTCTTCTTCATGCCAAAGTGTCCCATTAATCCTCCTCCATGCGCCTCCTGCAACAACAAAAAACAAACAGAGCTAGCTGGAATGCATAGCTTGTTAGCACGAAACACAAATCCATCATTAACAACGAACTTGTTCCATGTTCTCCCTTCTCTGCAATTCTGCAATACATCTTTAAATTTAGCATCATGCACATATTGATCTTTGATGGTCCCCAAACCAAATATTTTAAAGTCAAGTTGTGAAAGCATAGTATAGCGATGAGACAATGCATCAGCAATAACATTTTCTTTTCCCTTCTTGTGTTTAATGAGATAAGGGAAAGTCTCTATGAATTCAACCCATTTAGCTTGTCTACGGTTCAGTTTTGCTTGACTTTTAATGTGCTTCAAAGATTCATGATCAGAACGTATAACAAATTCTTTGGGCCGTAAATAATGTTGCCATGTTTCCAAAGTCCGAACAAGAGCATATAATTCCTTATCAGAAGTAGAATAATTCAGACTAGGGCCACTCAATTTTTCAGAAAAGTATGCAACAGGTTTACCATCTTGTAATGACACACCTCCTAACCCAATTCCACTAGTATCACATTCAAGCTCAAAAGTTTTATTAAAATCAGGAAGTTGGAGTAAAGGAGCATGTGTCAACTTATCTTTCAATACCGTGAATGCTTCTTCCTGTGCAGTACCCCAAACAAAAGGCACATCCTTCTTTGTAAGGTCATTGAGAGGTGCAGCAATGGTACTGAAATCTCTCACAAAACGCCTATAGAATCCAGCGAGGCCAAGGAAACTCCTCACTTGTGTGACCGTTTTGGGCAGCGGCCAACTCTCAATAGCTTCAATCTTGGCTTTATCAACCTCAATTCCCTGTGGAGTAACAACATAGCCAAGAAATGATACTCGGTCGGTGCAAAAAGTGCACTTTCCAAGGTTACCAAACAAACATGCATCACGTAGAGCAATAAAAACAGCGCGTAAATGTTCCAAATGTTCCTCCAAAGATCTGCTATAAATCAATATATCATCAAAGTAAACTACCACAAATCGTCCAATGAAAGCACGTAAAACTTCATTCATTAATCTCATGAAAGTACTAGGTGCATTAGTTAACCCAAAAAGGCATGACTAACCACTCATATAATCCAAACTTAGTTTTAAATGTTGTTTTCCATTCATCTCCCAATTTCATACGAATTTGATGGTATTCACTACGAAAATCAACTTTGGAGAATATTGTAGAGCCACTCAATTCATCAAGCATATCATCTAGCCTAGGAATAGGATGACGATAACGAATGGTAATATTATTAATGCCTCTACAATCAACACACATACGCGACGTACCGTCATTTTTAGGCACTAGTACAATAGGAACAACACAAGGACTAAGAGATTCGCGTATATAACCTTTGTAGAGCAGCTCCTGTACTTGACGCATAATCCCCTTCGTCTCCTCTGGATTGGTACGGTATGGTGCACGGTTGGGTAGCGATGCACCGGGAATTAAGTCAATTTGATGCTCAATCCCTCGAATAGGTGGTAATCCCGGTGGCACGTCTTGTGGAAAGACATCAGCGAACTCCTGCAAAATGTTATTGACAGCAGGGGGCAAAGAGGAAGGCACGTCCTCGAATGAAAATAATGCCTCTTTTCACACAAAAGCATAGCAAACAGATTTGCTAAAATCTAGCTCATCAATATCAGATTTGGTGGCAAGTAAACTTGCACTTTTCAATTTAATTTCAGAAGCAACAGTAGATGGTTTATTATTAGGCTTCATTTGTTGCTCAAATTATTTTGCCACAATCTGATTTTCACTCTTATTTTTCTCCTGTTTTGCTTTATTAGCTCTATTAATATCATCTTTCAGAATGGAATCAGGAGTCATAGGAAGCAAAGTAATATTTTTAATCCTTATGAACAAAAGTATACTGATTGTTTCTACCATGGTGTACAGAATTTTTATCAAATTGCCATGGTCTACCATGTAATAAGGAACATGATTGCATAGGTAGCACATCACAATCAACATAATCAGCATATGTAGAGATACTAAAATGCACACAGACAGTATGTGTTACCTTAACCTTGCCGCTGTTATTGAACCATTGGATGTAGTAAGGATGTGGATGTGGTCTTGTGGTGAGAGATAGCTTCTCCACCATCTCCATGCTAGCCAAGTTGTTGCAGCTCCCTCCATCTATGATCACGCGAACAGAACGTTCCTTCACAACTCCCTTTGCCTGGAACAAATTATGCCTCTGATTTTGCTCAGCTTGTGTAACCTGCACACTCAAAACACGTTGAGCAACTAAACATTCATACCTGTCAGCATCTTCAGGAGCCATGTATTGCGTCTCATGATCAGAATCGTCTCCACCGTGTTCTTCACGTGTAATAAGAGCCAAAGTCTCCTCATCATAGTCACTAGCGGACTCATACCCACCATCCTCAGTAGAAATCATCACACGCTGAGATTTGCATTCTCTCGCAAAATGTCCTCTTCCCTTACAATGAAGACAAATAATATCACTGATGTGCCCTGTTGATGCCATGGAAGAAGAAGAACTCTGTGCAGGCCCAATAGGTGTGCTCTTGGCATATAATGGTGGTTGTGCCTGCTTCCTTGTATCACGGTTGGAGGTAACAGCTGATGCAGGTGTCGGTGCAGTAGAATGTGTGGAAGTAGAGGATGCACGCGGTGTCCATGATGAAGGTCGACCTGCAGAAAAGTTAGTCCGCGCCAATGCGTGTCAATCCTGCACTTCACGTTCAGCTTTACGAGCAAGATGGAATAAAAGAGTGATATTATTATAATCCTTTTACTCTAGAATGGTCTGAATCTCTCTATTTAATCCACCCATAAAACGTGCAAGCATAGCTTCATTCTCCTCAACAATACCACATCTAATCATGCCAGTTTGTAATTCCTGATAATATTCTTCTACATAATTTTTTTCCTTGTCTTAAGCGCTGCAATTTTTGAAGTAATTCACGTTGATAATATGGTGGAACCCAACGAGTACGCATAGCAGTTTTCAAAGCAGCCCAAGTAGCTGGAATAGGATATAATCTACAATGTTCAAACCACCAAACACATGCAAAACTAGTGAAAGCACAAACGGTAGCAGGAACACTTCTCCTCGAGATACTGTAAACATGTAAAACGTTGTTCAGTTTCTAACTCCCAAGTAAGATATATATCAGGAACATATCTACCCTCAAATGGTGGAATATTCAATTTCAGTTTAGGAAGATGGTCATGTACCTCAGGTGATGGTGCAGCCCTACCGTTGCGATGATATGCATGAGGACGACCTGGTGGTGGTGGTGCTGGTGGTTGCACGTAGTTCTGATTTTGGTCAACCTCATCCTCGTAATGGTCCTCCACCTCTGCAGTAGCAGCAGGAGCTACAGAAGCATCAAAAGCGACACCAGAAGTTTGACCAAGCACAAGGGGAACGCGCTGTGTTTGTCCCACTTGATTTGGAAGGCGATGTTGTTGTTGTTGTTGTAGAGGTGCAACAGCTGCAGCAGCCGGTGGTGGTGGAAAACACGAAAGCAATTCAGCAAACTTGTTATCGAGCTTTGTTTCAAACGTCTTCTCCATGCCATCTATCTTCTCCATGGCCTCTTCAAATCTGTTTAGCACATCTTGCACCTGTCCACTCATCATTTGCTGAAACTTATAATGAAGCTCCTTGTTCGTCAAGTTCTCCCAGTCAGTCTCGTCGGCTTGTGATCCTGGCATGGTTAGCAACAATAGAAACACACAAGAATATGATCCTACACACTACTAACAAGTGGTGGTGGTGGTGGCGGGTGTCACAAATCCGTCAAGCAAATCTCAAATTCTTACCAGTTCTTACCTAGCAGCAGGCGGTGATTGGCAACCGATTTAGTCAAAACTCTCAAAGCTTGGATAGAGCGATTACCAGCGGGAGTCAAACGCACGATGTAGATGTATGTGGAGCTGGGAAGGCTTATAATATGGTAGCAAAAAGGGTCAGCAATAATCAATTCAGAGATGCAAAGTTGAATAAACGCTCAACGACGGTACTGTGCTGGTCCTAGGCTAGACCGTGCTAGAGACGCGAGCCTAGAACACTAACAAAATCACGGCGCGGCACGTAAACAAGGGAGGAGCACACTCTGATATTTTTTCTCTTTTTTTGCACTTTTTTTCCTCTTTTTTTTGCTCCGCAACAATTTTTTCGAAAAAGTCTACAAATGGTCTAAAAACTGCCTAACCAGAATTTTCCAGACTTAGTTTTTTTTTGAGTTTGGAACTATTTTTCTAGTACGAATAGCATGGATTTTTGGGAATCCTTCTCTTTCACGACTCGGAGTATGGCATGATCTGGAAATCCAAAACAGAGTAACAAAATACTGGACTCGGAATAGGACTGGCGGCGGAGATGAATCTGGTGGAACTCGGACTAGTGGCGGAGATGAATCTAGTGGAACTCGGACTCGCGGCGAATATGTGGTGGTGGTATATGGCAGCGGTGATGAAGTTGGTGCGGTGGTGGTATATGGCAGCAGCGATGATGATGATGCGGTGGTGATATATGGCAACAGCGACGTGACAACCTGTGAACAGAACTCAAAACTCTAAAAGACTAGACGCTAAGACCAGCAACTTGACACGACCATGCAACCGCAAATTCAACAAAGCAAATCTAGAAAAGATTATGCAAAGGCTCAGTTGGTTCGGATGGGATGAACTAACCCTAATTTTTTTGGCTTTTTCGTGGACTATAGGTATGAAGAACATACTCGATCTAAACTACGAAAAACTGTAAACTCTCATCGAGCAACCTGGAAATCTGATACCACTTGATAGAGGCAAAGGTGTCCCATCTTTCGATGAGATGGTGGCTATCGTTTTGGAGGAAGTCGACTTTGACGATACGACTACGAACGTGCGAGGACGTCGTGCCTTAGCAATCGCTAAACCAACTCCGAGAGGTTATTGACCACACCGGAGCACGATCAAACTGACCACGAAGGTCAGTTTCCTGAAGGCAAACGAAGAACCAGCAAGAAACTAAGATTGCAATCTGGATATTGCGAATATAAGAGGAAAGCTTTATTGATCAAGGTGGGGTTCTGTGACGCCTTTGTCTGGTCATTCAACACAAACGAAGTACGCAAAGTTGCAGCTATGGTGAACTTTTAATCTAAACAAAACCCAAAGTCTAAACGATGCCCTAAGGGCTATATATATGGGGGAAGAGGGGGGAATTTTGTGGCCCTTGGAGGAGGGGTCCCAAACCAACCTAACTCTTGTTTCCCCACACATACGGACTCTAAAAACAGCCTATTCTCAAGTATTTCGAAATTACATGGGCCTTGCCCAATAATAAGGTGACGTAACACCTATAATAGCCTCTGGACGAAATTTATGAAGTGGCATCTTGTATATTTCGTCCAAGGCTTCACGCACTCATTATGGTGGCTTCAATGTCCTGAAATCACCACTTGTAACTCCGTTCTTGTTCCGCTTGCGCATGTCATCATCTCCATGCTTGATCTTGCTCCAATGTTCATCCTTCCTTTCCAAGCTAGGCCCTTCATTTGTAAGCAAGACAAATGTATCCAATTTAGGCAGCATCATATTCTCATGAACATTAGAATCATTACCAAGAAACGAAAGTAGCTGATAATTTAATTGGTGTGCACGAGCTCTAGTAATTGGTCTTGTATATGTGTCAGTTGAGGATGTGGGTGTAACCTTCTTAGTGATGTCCTCATCACTTCCCTTCATCTCGACAGATGCACTTGAATTTCACACCATTAGGCCTTCTTCTGTATAGTGTTTCATCGACAAACTGATACGTACTGGACCTCCAGACTACTCTTTCAGCTTCTTCTTGCCATTAGGGAAGTTCTCCTGTTTGGAGGAAATTGACAATGTGTCGTGCCCAAGTTGGAGCATGTGGCTCGTAAACGAGGATCAGCGGCACCTCCCCATTCTCGGAAGTGCACTCCTCAACGAGGATCAGCGGGAGGGTGCGGCTTACCAATCAAAGGGGACTTGTTCCCGCCAAGCTCCCTTGCTGGGGGTTTGAGAAAACTTTGCCAGGAGAGGCTTGGCGAGTCTAGTTTCCTCCTCTTCCTGGCCATTGTTGTTGGGGATATGGAGGGTTGAGTCAGATGGAGAACAAAAGTCCGTCGTTCCACATGGAGTTTTTGCGCAGCGCACTTTGACAGGTGATCAGCTATGCTATTTTCCGCATGAGGTACATCCTCTTTTTGTAACCCATCAAAGCGCTCCTCCAACTTCCTCACTTCCTCAAAGTATGCTTCCATCAACAGGCTCTGATAATTGTTGTCTACTTGTCTCACCATGAGCTATGAATCTCCGCGAATAATCTGCTTCTTGATTCCCAATTATGTGGCAATTCAGAGCCCGGCAAGGAGTCCCTCGTACTCTGTTGTGTTGTTGGTGGCCTCCTCCCATGGTAAATGCACTTGTAAGATGTACTTGAGGTGCTCCCCAGTGGAAGCAACGAGAAGCATGCCAGCCCTTGCACCCTGGAGGGAGAAAGCACCATCAAAGTACATAATCCATTCTTGGGGCGCTTCCTTGCCGGGGATAACTGTCTCCAATACTTCTTCGTCAGGGGTAGGTGTCCATTCTGCAATGAATTCAGCTAGTGCTCTACTCTGAATAGTTAACGTGCTCTCAAACTTCAAACCAAAGCTGGATAACTCCAAATCCCATTCCACAATTCTGCCAGTAGCCTCAGAGTTTCGGATTATACGTTGCAAAGGGAAGGAAGTGACAACTGTGATCTCATGGGCTTGGATGTAGTGGCGCAGTTTCCTTGAGGACATGATGAGGCCAAAGATCAACTTTTGCACACCAAAGTACCACGATCTAGCCCCCTGCAATAGGGTGCTGACGAAGTACACTAGGCGTTGCACCACTTTCTTCCTTGCCGTGACCATGGAGCTGCCTCTACTGCCCTGCTCTTCCTTGCCTTGAATTGCCTTTGACCTTGCGGGGACGGGTTCACTTTCCTTTCCGGAGGGGACCGCGACCACGTCTATTGTGTCCTCCACCTCCTGCTGCGTCACCAGTGCTGCACTAACCACTTGGTTGGTTGCCACAAAGTATAATAGCAATGACTCTTGTGGTTTGGGAGCGACTAAGGTAGGGATAGAGGAAAGGTGGGTCTTCAAATCTTGTAGTGCAGCGTTTGCCTCTGGGGTCCACTCTATGGCCCCTGTCTTCTTCAAGATTTTGAAGAACGACAAGGCGCGCTCAGCGGACTTGGAAATGAACCTGCTCAACACGGCAACACATCCAGTCAAATGCCACACATCCTTAACTGTCCTGGGTGCGTGAATCTACTTGATAGCTTTGATCTTGTCAGGGTTGACTTCTATCCCCCGATGGAATACAAAGAAGCCAAGTACCTTGTCGGAAGGGACACCAAACATACACTTCTCCGGGTTTAACTTTCTGTTGACCTTGCACAGATTTGCAAAAGTCTCTTCTAAGTCTTGAATGAGAGTCAATTTGTCCTTTGTTTTGACCACTATATCATCCATGTAAGCCTCGACATTTTGTGCAGCTGTGACTCAAATCTTCTATACTCCTCTTGCGAAAGTGGATCCATCATTCTTAAACCCGAAGAGCATCTGTACAAACCAGTACGTGCCACATGGGGTTATGAACGTGGTCTTCTCCTCATCTTCCTTGGACCTAAAAATCTGGTGGTATCTAGAGTAGGCATGTGACGCCCGGATAGTTAAGCTATAGTAATCCTGTGCTAATGATGCCATGTCACCGCGGTTACTGTTGTTAAACTTGCGTTGGTTCGAATCCGGTCCAAATTCAAATTTAAAATAAAGTCAAAAATAAAAGTTTTCATATGTCAAAACTAAAATGTACAAATTGTGGTAAATTTTTCACATGGGGTTTTGTAAAGTGTTTTAGTGCACAAAAATTAAATAAAACTATTTAAAAGAAATAATAAACGGAAAAACCTCCCCCTTCACGCTGTGCAGCTTAGCCACCGGACCCACCAGGTCGGCCCAGCCGGCCCACCAAGCCCCCCGGTCGCTTCCCCTTCCTTCATGTTTCTTGGACTCGGCCGCTGTAGGGCGCTCCCGCCCGCGGTCGTCACCACACCACCTCGTCGATGACGCGGGAGGCGATAAGGCCTCCACCGAGGCCTCCCCTCAAGATATTTCTCCCACTTCCACTCCCTCTTCACCCTCGCTGAGATTTGCTCCCCCCACCTTCTGGACTAGCGTCGCCTCGCGCTCAGATCGCCGCGCCGTCCCGTTGGCATGGCCACCGGCCGCAGCTCGCCTAGTCGACGTGTCAAGGAGCACGACCCATCCGTTCTTTGTCGACCTCCGCACCGGATCGAGACGAGGAGGCCTCGGCACTGTCGCCCCCAATCTCTTCCCCACCTCCGGTCGCCGCCACTGCTGCAGGCCATCTCCCGCAACCCCGACACCGTTCTACGCTCCCGGTCCCCAACGGGCCTCCGTGTGCCTCTGTGGTGAGAACCGCACCACCCCCCTTGTTTCCGCCTCGAATCTGAGCTCCATGCTGCCGTCGCCATCGTTGTCGTAGCTCCTTGTTGTAGCTAGGGCCATTCCCGCGCCCCTCTGAGCACTATATCATGCTCATTGGATCGCAGGGATGCCGTATAACCCTCCTGCTCGCCCCCGGAACTCGCTCGACGCGCCATCACGCTGCCCGTGCCGCTACCGCCAACAACCTGCTCGCCCCGACAATGCCCCTGACCACCTCATACATTCCCGTCTGCGCCCGCGCCCGCCTGCACTTGGCCCAGCTCCGCTCCCTGCATTGTTGCTTCACTGCTACGACTGCGCTGCGTGCTGCTGTACTGCTACTGCTCCCGGCTCCTGGCCTCCTCTGTTGCCGCTCACCGCCGCCGCCGCTGTTGTGCCCGTGGGCACCTAGCCGCGCCCGCGCCTGCGTTCGCCTGCGCCGCGCTCCGGCGCCGCCCCACCATGGCCTTGCCGCTGCCGGGCATAGCCCCGGTTAGCCGACCTCGTTGCCTCGCGTGATGGGCGCCTGGATTCACCCCGCCCTAGTGCCCGTTAGCCGCACCCGGTCCAGTGGCCAGATGGGCACTGCCAGCGGGGCCCCATAACCCCTTTCTTAACAAAATAATTAAAGAATTTTAAAAATAAATAATTAATCAATATAATTAATTGATTAAATTTATTAATCATGTTTAAAACACTATTTAAGATTAATTAGTCTGCTAATTAAACTAGGTTAATTTTGTAGTTAGCAAAAATAGTGTATGACAGGGGCCCACCCCCTAATGACCAGTCAAACGTTGACTGGTCAACTAGATCCCCCTGGCTCACGTGTCATTCCCTATGTACACTTATGTGTACACAGAGCTGGGTACATGTAGCAATTTGTTATTTAAGTTTGATTGAAAAATAATTTCATAATAGTGTTAAAACTTTGGAAAATCATATAAATTAATCCATAACTCAGATGAAAGAGTTTTATACATGAAAGTTGCTCAGAAAAGTGAGAAGATTTCGAATACACGTTCTGTTCATCTATCACATGCCCCTAGCATAGAGAACATGCAACATCCCCCCTCTGATTCATTTGTCCGAAAATACCTAACACCGGGAAAACATTCTCAGTTGTTATTCCCTTTCGTCAGTATCGAGTAGCATGGTGTTAGAACATGCCTAGCTCTATCTGTAGTCATGTCATGCATAGAGCACGGTTGTCTTCTCTCTGGTCGAGCCCGAGACCGCTGATCTTGCCCCTAAGATCGACTACGTCGATGAGGACTCTTCTTCCCTTTCAGCGGAGCTTCCAGGCAAGCCCCCCATTTGATCATCTCGATTTCGCCCATTCCATTCTCTCTCTTGCTTGCATTAGATTTTGCTACTATAATTGATTGCTCCTATTCTAATGCATAGCCTGTTTTTGTACCTGCTATTGTTTCCTACTTGCTTATCCTAAACTACTTAGTATAGGTTGGTTAGTGATCCATCAGTGACCCCCACCTTGTCCTTATTGCCCCTACTTCCATCGACGACTTGAGCAACGTGATCGACGACCAGAGCCCAATACCTCACATCACATCACGCCCCTTTTGTTGCTCGACTCTGTAGAGCAACTATCGAGTGCCAAGGGTGATACCTCGTAACGCACTTTTGCTGATGACTCTGTAGTGTAGCTATTCGTTCGTGGTATTCGAGGGTGATTCCTCTTTCACCATTCCTGATACGACTCTATCGTGCAACACCTTAAGTGTGAACCTTGAGAGCGATTCTGCCTACATTCGCCCTGATGATTACATCGAGCGGAATCCACCAAGGGTGATTCCTCGGGGTTTCCCCCTTGATGTTTGGACACACGGTTACCTTCACTTTACTTGAGACCCTAGTTTAAGTCGGGTTGGCCTTGAGGGGTAGCCGTGAGTTGATGTGAAAGTCGGGCGGGCTCGTGGAGCACCTACGAGATAATTACGAGGCACGGCCGGGTAGGAAGGCCTCCCCCGAGTGGGTTGGGCTAGCCCTTGCCGTATTTCCTCGAGACGGGGCGATGGGGTCATAGTATCGTGAGTCTCTGCTCGTCTTCGCAAGCTCCTGATACACTAATGGTTTGGGTATTTGATCTGAGTTGGCCTCTGGCATTTGATCTGAGTTGATGTGAAAGTCGGGCGGGCTCGTGGAGCACCTACGAGATAATTACGAGGCATGGCCGGGAAGGCAGGCCTCCCCCGAGTGGGTTGGGCTAGCCCTTGCCGTATTTCCTCGAGACGGGGCGACGGGGTCATAGTATCGTGAGTCTCTGCTCGTCTTCGCAAGATCCTAATACACTAATGGTTTGGCTATTTGATCTGAGTTGGCTTCTAGGGTCATAGTATCGTGAGTCTCTGCTCGTCTTTGCAAGCTCCTAATACACTAATGGTTTGGGTATTTGATCTGAGTTGGCCTCTGGCATTTACGCACTAACCGCCACATGAGAATAGTTTTGTGCCTCGACGTCGTGGTATCAGTCGAAGCTTTGTCAGACGTCCAGTTCAGCATTGTGGCACGGCTGGGCCGGTGCCATCCAGTACAGAGGCGGTGCCTGGTCCTCCCTGCTCGTAACGACCCGGAGTGCAACGAGCGATTTCCCATGACCCTGGAGTGCTTAGGATGTAGACCCGCGGGGACCTCTCTGCTGAGCATAGGTAGGGCTGCGACGTGTTGAACTTCCGAGGCCGGGCATTGATCCGGCAAATTGTGTCCGGCCAGAGATGATCGAGCATGAGGGTAACGTGGTGCACCCCTCCAGGGAAGTTATCTATTCGAATAGCCGTGTCCATGGTAATAGACGTTCAGTCTTATATCCTGATCTATTACAACTAGAAATGGATACTTGAGAAATGTGATGGTTATTGTTACAACATGTTTGTTAATAATAAAATGATATTTTGTACTTCCTTCTACTACTGCAAGATGGTGGTTTCTAGAAGATGCTTGAAGATGTTAGTCTTCGATAGGCTAGGCCTTTCCCCTTCTCTTCTGGCATTCTGCAGTTCCTTCCACATATACAACTCATTCCTTTGATACTGATGCATACTTAGTATAGATTTGATGCTTGCGAGTACTTTGGATGAGTACTCACAGTTGCTTTGCTCCCCCTTTTCCCCCTTCTTCCTTCTTTCTGGTTTTTTCTACCAGATGGCGGAGTACCAGGAATCAGATGCCACCCTAGTCGACTACTGCTACTACCCCGACGGAGCCTACTACTTCATGGAGACAACTGATGACCTGGAGTAGTTAGGAGGTCCCAGGTAGGAGGCCTTGCCTGTTCGATCGTTGATGTTTGTTCTAGCCTTCTTCAGGCAAAACTTGTTTAACTTATGTCTGTACTCAGATATTGTTGCTTCCGCTGACTCTGTTGCTTTCGAGCTTCTGTATTCGAGCCCTCGAGGCCCCTGGCTTGTAATACGAAGCTTGTACTATTTTAATTGTCTCTAGAGTTGTGTTGTGATATTATTGTCGGTGTCAAAACCGGCGAATCTCGGGTAGGGGGTCCCGAACTATGCGTCTGAGGATCGATGGTAACAGGAGGCTGGGGACACGATGATTACCCAGGTTCAGGCCCTCTCGATCGAGGTAAAACCCTACTTCCTGCTATATTAATATGGATGAGTATGAATACAAGAGTTGATCTACATCGAGATCATAATGGCTAAACCCTAAAGTCTAGCCTATGAGGATTTGAGATTCTCCGTTCGCCTCTACGGACTAAACCCTCCGATTTATATACACACCGGAGGGGCCTAGGGTTTGTACATACCATCTTGCAGTGGAAGGAAAGATTACACCCGAACCTAAAACCCGCCTTTATACGAATACAGGAGTCCTATCTGGATACGAGAGATGATCTTCAACTATGATCTTCACAGCCCACTAGTCCGGCCCACCAAGAGTTATCTGGCCTCCCAAGGACCCCTTGATCCAGGACTCCCTCAGTAGCCCCTGAACCTGACTTCAATGACGATGAGTTCAGCTTCTGTATTGTCTTTGGCGTTGCAAGGCGGGTTCCTTCTTCTGAATATATCTTCTGCAAAAAGGAATCTTGTGTTCGGCTCTCCAAGGTTACTACAACCCTTAGCCTCGAAGGCAAGGCTCTTAAAACAAAATGAATAGTGTGTCTCTACTGACAACTTTTGGGTGAAGCGTCGCGTCCAAACCACTAACATATCGAACAATTTTATTTGGTCCTAGTTTCGCGTTTCGAGGTATATCCTCATTGACACGTCCGATCGGAATAGAGATCGTGCCCGCTTATTGTGGGATCCTTATCAATATGACGTGAGCACCCACGCCGCGCATTACGCACGGCCGCTTTGGCAACCGGTGAGGTTTATGGCTAAAGTGGGGGACGCTCTGTATTCACAGCGTTATAAAAGGATACCCATCCCTTTCAACAGCCCCACGCCTTCCTCAAGCTCGAGATATCCAATCTCCCTAGCCCCAGCATTCTCATCTCCTGCGCCCACCGCTCCTTGTTCCTCAATCACTACTCTCCTTCCCAGCAATGGCTGGATCCGGTGCCAGGGGCAAGTGGGAAGCTTCCACGGTCACTGAAAAGACCGTGGAGGATCTACGGAGCACGAGCTATCTCACTGCCAACATCGCACACTGAGTCCCTGCCAAGGGTAAGGTGATTCCCGTCCCAGAGGCGGGTGAGAGGGTAGTGTTTACTTCCCATTTTGTTAGGGGGCTAGGGTTTCCACTCCACCCCTTTGTTCGGGGTATTTTGTTCTTCTACGGGCTAGATTTCCATGATCTAGCCCCGAAATCAATCCTTCACATATCCGCTTTCATTGTGGTATGTGAAGCTTTCCCCCGCATCCCTCCACACTTCGGCCTATGGCTCAAAACCTTCAACATGAAGCTGAAGGTGGTGGATGGACAACACGCGGAGTATGGGGGCACCATGATTAGCAAACTCCCGAATGCAACTTGGCCCAAGGGCTCATTCATGGAGACGAATAAGGTCTGGCAGCAGGAATGGTTCTACATAACCGAATCCCGCGACGCTAAATGGGCGGCGGAGCCTGCTTTCAGATCCAGACCCCTAGAGAGGTAGACCTCCTGGGAAAAAAGGGTCTGGACTAGGGATCGCATACTGAAGTGACGACTCTCGTGAGCCGTTTGTCCGGCGTGATCCCCAAGGGGCACCTGCTCTCATCCGTGGTTCAGGTAATGCTGACCCGGCTTATTCTCCCTTGCCAAAACTGGGACTCCTCCCTATGGGAGTTCGATCCGGCAGGAGATAAGGCGCTGAAGCATCTCTTCGGCTTTACGCACAAAGAGATCTGGAAGCATCTCTTTAAGAATCATAAGGGGTGGCCGGCTGAAAGGAAGACGTTGGATTTAGCACCGCTCTCTCTACCCCAGAGGTAAAAGAAATCTTCGCCGAACACATATTCCATCCCTTATTTAATTATAACAGGAATTGGAGTTTTTGCGTGATATACATGGCTGGACGAAGAAGGCGACCCGGATCAAGTGTTCGGCGCCTTTGCCCGAAGACCAAGAATCGCCTCATGTGATGTAGGGTGGAACCCTAGTCGGCAGATCTTTCACGAAAGGAGGTTATCCCACGATGAACACGGAGAACACAAGGATGATACGGAGGAAAATCACGAGGGAAAACACTCAAATCAACACAAACACGGTCACACAGGTGCTAGATCCACGATACACATCAAGATACACGATCCATAGTAAACCACGGTGGTACAAAGATAGTCTTCTCCTGGAGGAGGTCTTGGGTATCCCTTGGGATCTTCTTCGGTGTGGAGGCCTTGAATCCGAGGTGGATCTTCTCCGAAGAGGTCGCGGTCTCGTAGGAGAGGAACCACAAAGGTCTATGATGAGCTATCCAAAAGCTAACCCTAAAAGATGTGGGGAAAGGAGTATATATAGAGTACGGAGCGAAGGGATACACGGTCCACGGCCCAAAGGATGCGCGCGGGCAATCATGGGCCGGACGTCAGGGCGACGGGCCGGATGTCCGGGGCTTCGCGGGACGCCAGATGTCCAGGGCGAGGGGCCGGATGTCCGGGCTGGAGGGGTTGAGTCTCGGGTGGCTTCTGTAGAGTGGCGCCGGATTTCCGGGCCCGAGGCCGGATGTCCGGGCCTTGCTTAGCCGGATGTCCGGGCCCTGTAGCCTCGACCGCTAGTGGCCTTCTATAGTGGTTTGTCCAGGGGGCGGATGTCCGAGCAAGGGAGCCGGATGTCCGGGGTCTGGAGCCTTCTTCAGCCCTTCTCGATGCAAAGCCTCGTCCGTGAGCTTGGGGACTTGTCCATCTTCACGCACATCTCCAATGTGATCTTCTTCACACGTGAGCACAAAAAACACATCCGTCTGAGGTAGCAACCATGTCTCGCAAGATTTGTATGGAAATAGAGCTAGGAGTGACATCACCTCGGTCTCGAGAGCTCTAGCACGAGCACGTGTCATTGGTCCTTGAGGCACTTGGTGAGGCGATGGAGGGTCTATGGGTATGACCTTGGGATGCTCCGCATCATCTCCCCTCCCTTGGGAATGATCCGACCTCGGATCGAAATCTTCATCACCATGGAAAGGAGATAGGTCCTTGATGTTGAAAGTATCGCTCACGGAGTACTTGTCTCGTGGGATGTTGATCTTGTAGGCATTGTTGGTGTAGCGTGCAAGCACCTTGAAGGTACCGTCAGAGCGAGGTAGTAGTTTGGACTTGCGCTCGTGGTGAGACGATGGACTTGTCGCTCGATCATTGCCCTTGTATCTTCGTGCACCTTCTTGAGATAGCTTGCTCGTGCACTTGCGTCCATGTTCGTGCGCTCTTGGAGAGGTAGAGGTAGGATGTCCAATGGGGACAACGGGTTGAAGCCGTAGACGACCTCGGACGGGGACTTGCCGGTAGTCGAATATCTTGCGCGGTTGTAGGCGTACTCGGCGATGGGCAAACATTGCTCCCATTCCTTGATGTTCTTCTTGATCAACATGCGAAGAAGCATCGAAAGTGTGCGGTTTGTCACCTCCGTTTGGCCGTCGGTTTGTGGATGGTATGCCGAAGAGAAGAGTAGCTTGATTCCTAGTTTGGCGCATAGAGTTTTCCAAAAGTAGCTCAAGAACTTGACGTCCCGGTCCGACACGATCGTCTTGGGCACTCCATGTAGACGAAGGATCTCCCTACAAAAGAGATTTGCAACATGTGAAGCATCGTCGATCTTGTTACAAGGAATGATATGAGCCATTTTAGAGAATCTATCCACGACAACAAACACGGAATCTTTGACATTTTGAGTCCTAGGCAATCCAAGTACAAAGTCCATGCTTATGTCTTCCCATGGATTGTATGGAATAGGAAGTGGCATGTAAATACCATGAGATTGAGCTTTGGACTTAGCTTTGCGGCATGTAGAACATCGATTGGTGAGGCGTGAGACGTCACAGAGCATCTTGGGCCAAAAGTAGTTCTTTTAGAGCGTAGCAAATGTCTTGTCGCGTCCAAAGTGTCCCATGAGTCCTCCTCCATGAGATTCCTGCAAAAGGAGCAAACGAAGCGAAGACTCGGGAATGCAAAGTTTGTTAGCTCTCATAAGATATCCATCCTTTAGGTAGTAACGTTCCCAAGAAGTGTGAGTCAAGCACTTAGCATAAGCATTAGCAAAGAAAGGATCATGCTCATATAAATATTTTATGTGCTCAAAGCCAATCACATTCAACTCACGTTGTGTAACAAGCATGCATTTGCGGGAAAGCGCATCCGCCACAACATTTTCTTTGCCTTTGATGTATTTGATGACATAGGGAAAAGACTCGATGAACTCACTCCACTTAGCATGACGCTTGTTCAACTTAGTTTGACCCTTGAGATACTTGAGAGTCTCATGGTTCGTATGAAGAATGAATTCATGAGGTCTAAGATAATGTTCCCAAACACGTAAAACTCTCACCAAGGCATAAAGCTCTTTGTCATAAATAGGGTAGTTAAGTTGCGCTCCGGATAGCTTCTCGCTAAAGTATGCAATTGGGCGCTTTTCTTGTATGAGCACGCCACCTATGCCGGTACCACGAGCGTCACAATGGATCCCAAAAGGTTTGTCAAAGTTTGGTAGGGCTAGAAGTGGTGCGTGTGTAAGTAAGCTTTTAAGCTCATTAAACGCGGTGTCTTGCGAAGGACCCCAAATGAAGGGTGCGTTCTTCTTGCTCAAAGCGTGTAGAGGCATAGCAATAGTGCTAAAATCCTTCACAAAACGTCGGTAGAAACCGGCTAGACCAAGGAAACTACGCACTTGCATGAGATTCGTTGGTTGAGGCCAAGTTTTAATTGCTTCAATTTTCGTTTCATCAACGTGAACACCTTGTGAAGAAACGACAAATCCTAGGAAGACGACCTTGTCAACGCCAAAGGTGCATTTCTCCATATTAGCATATAAGCGCTCTTTTAGAAGGGTTTGTAAAACCATACGCATGTGTGTCACATGGTCCTCAAGCGACTTGCTAAAAACGAGGATAACATCAAAGTAGACAACTACAAAGACACCTATGTAGGGTCGAAGACAAAAATGCATAAGACGCATAAATGAACCGGGTGCTTCCGATAGACCCATTGGCATAACAAGGCACTCATATAATCCATACTTGGTTTTGAAAGACGTTTTCCACTCATCACCCTCTTGAATGCGAATTTGGTAGTAACCACTTTTAAGATCAATTTTCGAAAAGATGGTGGCACCACATAATTCATCAAGCATGTCGTCTAAGCGTGGGATAGGATAACGGTATCTCACGGTGATAGCATTTATCGGGCGGCAATCGGAGCACATGCGAAAACTTCCATCTTTCTTAGGCACGAGAATAACCGAAACGGCACAAGGGCTTAAGCTTTCACGTACATGACCTTTATCGATGAGTTGTTGCACTTGTCATTGTATCTCCTTGGTTTCCTCGGGATTGACGCGGTAAGGAGCCTTGTTTGGAAGTGGTGCGCCAGGTATGAGGTCGATGCGGTGTTCGATTCCGCGAAGTGGAGGTAGACCCAGAGGTAGTTCATCGGGAAAGACGTCCGAGAATTCCTGCAACAATTGAGACAACACTAAAGGTAGAGGTGGTGAAGTGTTAGTAGGTTTGGCTTCCCCTTTGCATAAAAGCACAAGGTGAAAGACACTCGATGGGTTCTCACACACTTCTCTCATCTCACTTTTGGTGGCAAATAGCACTAGTTGCTTCTTGTCGCTCATCGTGGAGTCGCTCATATTTGGCTTATGGCTCTCACTCTCCTTTTGGTGGTTCACTCTCTCAGCATTCTCTCCACGATGGTTTGTAGATAAGTGCTTGTCGGCGGCTACTTGACTTGGAGGCATTGGTCGTAGCACGAATTCCTTGCCCTTCATCTTGAAACTATAGTGATTGGTCCGTCCATTGTGTGTTACTCCACGATCGTATTGCCATGGTCGCCCAAGAATAAGGTGGCACACGGACATGGGGATCACATCACATTCAAGAGTGTCCTCGTAGGCGCCTATCATGAAAGAGACTTGCACGGTGTGCTCGACTCGAAGAGTTCCGGCATCGTTGAGCCATTGGACCTTGTAGGGGTGATGATGCTTTGTCTTGACCAAATGTAGCTTGTCGCATAGCTCTTCGCTTGCCAAGTTGTGACAACTTCCTCCATCGATGATAACCTTGACGGAGCGTCCATTGATGCCGGCCTTGGTATGGAAAATATGACATCGTTGGTCGTCATTTTGTTGATGTTGGAGTGTCAAGACCTTGGAGACAAAAAGATTGTGACTTGAGTCATTGTCACAAAACACTTGATGGTCTTCATCTTCGTTCACTTGGCGATGCATAGCTAAATGCTCAAGGGCTTCCATCTCATCGTCGCTCATTGAGTCATAAGATCCGTCATCGTTGATGCTCATGGTGCGAACGGTCTTGCACTCAAATGATTTGTGGCCTCGCCCTTGGCACTTGAAACATTTGATGGAACTCGTCTTGGAGTTGTCCTCGGGTGGAGTTGTAGATGAAGAAGTTCTTGGCTTGAAGTTGTTGGTAGAAGGGGGCCGACTTGATGTAGTCGCATTCTTGTAGCTTGACTTGTCGCCGAAGTTTGTAGAAGGCTTGTTAGAGGTAGGAGGAGTAGCCGAAGTCATTGAAGCTTGATTGTAGGAGCCGAAATTCTTAGAGGTGAACTTGGAGTACTTGTAATCCTCTTGAACTTGTCGCTCCGCTTTGGTTGCTTGATGTACTAGCTCGAGGAGATTGGTGTATGGCTGGAAGTCCGCAATCTTCTTGATAGGATAGTTGAGTTCATTCAAGAATCTCGCCATCGTTTGCTCTTCATCCTCCGTGATGTTTGCTCGTATCATGGCAATCTCCATCTCCTTGTAGTACTCTTCAACCGACTTGGTACCTTGCTTGAGGAGTTGTAGCTTCTTGGACAAGTCACGGTTGTAGTGTGTTGGCACAAAGCATGCTCTCATGACTTCCTTCATTTGAGCCCAAGTAGTGATAGGAGGTTCGCCTTTTGCTTCTCTTCTCTCAATGATTTGCTCCCACAATATGAGAACATAGTCTTGGAACTCAAGGGAGGACATTGTGATCTTCTTCTCTTCATCGTAGTTGTGAAGGCGAAAGATCTTGTCAACCTTCAATGCCCATGAGAGGTAGTCTTCGGGATCAATGCTTCCGGAGAACTTTGGCATGGTGAACTTAAGCTTGCCATAGCGATGATCTTCATTGTTTCCTTGCCTATTGGGAGGGTGGTCTTGATTGACGATTAGCAATCACATGTTGCTCTTGGCGTAGTATATGTCCATTGTCATTGTGTACTTGCCGATCGTGTTGTACTTGTTGAGGTTGTTGCTCTTGTCGCGCTTGAGGAGGAACATCGTCGTGCATTCATGGTTGGTGGCGCCTCTCTTGCATCTCATCGCGAAGTAAATCCTCTTCTTGACGAGTGTGTCGAGTGCGAGCTGCTACATTGCGATGTGCATCACGTAATGCTCGTTGCGCCTCAAGAGCTTGAGCTTCTCGATGTTGTTGTGCTTGACGATGAGCTTCGGCATCTTGTTCTTCTTGGTATTGACGTGCTCGCTCTTGTTGTAGTTGGCGTAGGCGTTGCCGTTCTTGTGCTTGCTCAAGTGTAGCTTGGTTTTGACGATGTCGACTTTCTTGCTCTTCAAACATCTCTTGTGAACTCTTGTCAGGAAGTGGATTCCGGTTGTCATGTCGAGATTGACGTGCGGCTTGACGAAGAGTGTTGGATGTAGGGGTACTTGAGCCATGCGTGGAGTCAGTATGTCGACTTGAGCGGCTTCGTCTTTGAGAGGATGTGGAAGAAGAACGTCGATTGACTATCAAAGTCCGTAGCTCATCAAATTGTGTAGATATGTTGGTGTTGATGGTGTCGAATTGCTCTCTTGTTCTTGCTTCAAATTGGCGCGCGTCCTCGGCGACTTGCCCAATATACTCGCGCATAGCTTCACTTTCTTGATGGAGAGCTCGTTGGACACCGAAGAGATGTAGTTTGGTGACGTAGTTGTTCGCCTCTTGAGGATCGTCGAAAGGCGGGTTCAAAGATGTACTTGGCCTATCCATCATCACAAGCAAGTATGTGAGTGGGAGAAAGAAGAAGACAATACCAAATGTACCTGAACCGAAGTTGAAAATGGATCAATGATCACTCAATAATGTAACCCGGAAATAGCACTATTGGTACCACTTCGTGTCGATTCTTGCACCTACACAAGTAAAGCTTTGAGAGGAGCTTGGTTAGGATGTGGAACAAATTCAATGCAATCGTCAAAGTGACTCGATGATGTTGAAAATGGTTCACAATTTGCTCATGCAATAAGTAGATCACTAGCAAAGTAGCACAGGGAACACACGCACGGATAGATAAATGTGGTTGTGCAACCAAGGGTGAGTGAAAATGTGGAAACCACGGAAAATGCTCGTGTTGCACAACACTAGAGAGATGCTAACCGATTGCTTAATAGGCGGATACGCACTTGTGCACGACCTATAAGAGGCAAAACGTAACGACTATCTATCACAAGTATGCTATGAGTGTATTATGTGCCGATGCTTTAGCAAAAGATTGTATGGCTATGATATATGATCTCTTTTGCTGCAAGGCGTATGATTCTATTTTCCTTTTGCTTATAAGCTTTGGTTGGCTCTTTTGCTTAAAAGCTTGTGAGCTCTTTCTTTGGGCACTTATGCATGCTTCTCGGATCAAGGTAGCTATTGTGTATGCGGATCACTCTTGTGGCACACGGAGATATAATGATATATTACGCAATATCTATGGCTATCACTAATGTGCACAAGTGTTGTGGCCCGGCAATACTCAAATGGCTAGTCTCAATGGGAAAGCTACGCAAAGATGGTCCATAGGGTGACAATGCAATTGCAAGGTAGAATGAACAAGGTGTCGTCGATGTTACCGTCCTTGCCAAAGTCGAGCGGTGGTGTTGTCGACGTCTTGCCGTTCCAAGGTAGCCTAAACGTCCAAGGAAACGGTGAAACCACAACTCAAGTATGCAAGACAAATGGGAGACAAACTTTTCACACTCGGAGCGGTTAAGCGATGGTGGTTGCGGAAATGGTGGTGGTATATGGAAGGTTTGGTGGGGTACCGAACAAAAATGGCAGGGGAGAGTGCAAGGTGGGGTGGATCGGGGGTTTTGTGGCTGCGGGAGGCCGGATGTCCGGGCCAGGGGCCGGATGTTCGGGCCAGGACGGATGTCCGGGGCATGGGCTGGATGTCCGGGGTGCCCGAGGCCGTGATGAACTCCTTGCACACAGTGACTTTGGGGCCAAAAATCGTCGGATTTCGCGGAGAAAAATTGGGGAAAAGGTGAGGAAAAGCTAGATCCACTCGTGGCACAGCAAATCCATGGAACAAATTCAACAAAATCTTGCCAAGTCAACAGATCACAAAAAAAATTTGGGGCTATTTTTGTGGGGAATTTTCGAAATTAGGAAGAACACAACAAAAACAAGCTAGAAAACAGGGTGTGGGGCTCCAATTTCGTGATCAACCTATGCTCATGATACCATAATATGATGTAGGGTGGAACCCTAGTCGGCAGATCTTTCACGAAAGGAGGTTATCCCACGATGAACACGGAGGACACAAGGATGATACAGAGAAAAATCACGAGGGGAAACACTCAAATCAACACAAACACGGTCACATAGGTGCTAGATCCACGATACACATCAAGATACACAATCCATAGTCAACCACGGTGGTACAAAGATAGTCTTCTCCTGGAGGAGGTCTTGGGTATCCCTTGGGATCTTCTCCGGTGTGGAGGCCTTGAATCCGAGGTGGATCTTCTCCGGAGAGGCCGCGGTCTCGTAGGAGAGGAACCACAAAGGCCTATGATGAGCTATCCAAAAGCTACCCCTAAAAGATGTGGGGAAAGGAGTTTATATAGAGTACGGAGCGAAGGGATACATGGGCCACGGCCCAAAGTATGCGCGCAGGCAATCAGGGGCCGAACGTCCGGGCGACGGGCCGGATGTCTGGGGCTTTGCGGGACACCGGATGTCCGGGGCGAGGGGCCGGATGTCCGTGCTGGAGGGGTTGAGTCTCGGGTGGCTTCTTTAGAGTGGCGCCGGATTTGCTTGGCCGGATGTCCGGGGCCTGGCCGGATGTCCAGGCGCTGTAGCCTCGACCGCTGGTGGCCTTCTGTAGTTGTTTGTCCAGGGTCCGGATGTCCGGGCCAGGGGGCCGGATGTCCGGGGTCTGGAGCCTTCTTCAGCCCTTCTCGATGCAAAGCCTCGTCCGTGAGCTTGGGGACTTGTCCACCTTCACGCACATCTCCAATGTGATCTTCTTCACACCTGAGCACACAAAACACATCCGTCTGAGGTAACAACCATGGCTCGCAAGATTCGTATGGAAGTAGAGCTAGGAGTGACGTCACCTCGGTCTCGAGAGCTCTAGCATGAGCACATGTCATTGGTCCTTGAGGCACTTGTTGAGGCGATGGAGGGTCCATGGGGATGACCTTGGGATGCTCCGCATCATCATGTGATGGCGATGCTGGTCCCGGCGCCATACAAGGCGCCCGTCAAGAAGCCCAAGAAGAAGGGCAAGGGGGCCGGAGACAGCCCCCGCCCTGCGGACAAGAAGTCCGAGGAAATCAACATCCTCTCCTTTGACGAGGTGGAGGAAGATGATGAGGAGGAAGAGGAAGACGAAGAAGAGCCCCTTGCGCAAGGCAGTGGGAAGAAGAGGGCGGCCCCTAATGAAGTAGGCACGGCCACACCCAAGAGGGAGATGACCCTCGATGCTAGTTTGGATTCGTCCAAACATAGCTTTGTGGTGAAGCCGAGGGAAAAATGCCTGCCCAAATCGTAAGTTATCCGGATTGGGTGCTGCACCTTTGTTTATTCAGTATTTTTGATACTTACTTAACATTTATCTCCTGCTGACCTACAGCCCTCCCGGAGGACACCCCGACACCTCCTTATTCGAGGGGAACTCTCTAGCGCCTGGAGAGACGAAGAGTGACCCACCAGTCCGGGCTCCATCGCCCGTGATCGGCGGGGACACTGAAGTGTCTTCCCAGCGGGTGTCCTCCGCCCAAAGAGATGAGGGCGGGGTAGGTGACGGGGCGACCTAAGGTAATACCTCGGTCGCCGCTGACCATGGGGAAATAACCCCCATGGAGACCGAAGACGGGGCCCGAACAATTCGGGGCCCTCCCAAACATTTACCCAGAGCCTAATGCGGCTTCGGGGTCTAAACAGCAGACCCCCAAAGTGGGGGTGGATATGGGAGCGCCCGAAGGTAATCCGGAGGCGCCGGATTCTATGGAAGGAGCACTGCAAAGTGCTTCCATCGTGGAAGAACACCGCACCATCATAGGTGCGGTGATGAAGAAGATTCAGTCCGTCAAGGGAGGACTGAATGAAGCCTTCAACAGCCTGTTAATAGGCTTTGAGGTAAGCAATGTAATGTTCTTTATAGAATTTTATTATTTTTTATGCACATATATGACCAGTAGCCGCTGATGCTTTGTGTGATTCTGAAAAGAATCGGACGAAGTATCCCGAATATAGCATGCTTACAGAGCTAAACTATTGTGCATGCTTCACTAGTTACGGCAACTGCGCGAGATGCAGAAGTTGCCGAACTAAAATGGAAGCTCTTGTTGGCCAACGCAGACCTCGTCCGCGTCAACCAGCGTTTAGATGAAACACAAGGTATGCGGATTTTAAGATGTCAATAAGACTAATTGAGTATATTTATAAACTCTGATATGGTATTCTGTATTACACAGTTGGCGCCGCTGAGCTCGAGGCCCTCAAGGGGGAGGTTGCCAAGGCCATAAAGGAGGACGAGGCGAACAAGGTAGCCGCTGATAAAGCGGCCGCCGATTTGGAGGCCGAAAAGGCGGAGTGCGAGAAGCACCGGGCTTGGCTGCTCGAAGTTGAGTTTGAACTCAACGATGCCATTGTCAAATGTGAGGCATTGGAAAAGAAAACTTCGGAACAAGCATCCAAGCTTGCTGCGGCATTAAAGTCTGCCCAGGATGTGCGAGGCCAGTCGCGCAGCGCCCGTCAAGAAATCAAGGAGGCACGACAGATATCATCTGGTAAGACATTTCTCTTAAAGAGCATCTTCGGAGGGCAGAAGTATATTGGGCTGACACGATTATGGAGTTCTCCAGACGTATTTTCTGATCTTCCGACGAGAAGCGCATATGCCGCTCAATACTTTCGAGCCTAGGAGGGGAACAATACGGAGAAGCTGTTCTGGTCACAGTTCTATGCGCCACAACATTCAGTGCCCCTCAGCGACCAGATGAAGCAGCTGGTCGAGCTGCACAACATGGCGGGCTCGGCCATGAAGGACTTAATAGTCCGGCTATGGCCCGCTTATCCAATCCAAAGTAGTTACTTCAGATTGGTGAAGCGGCTCGTCGAGCCGAGTCCGCGGGTCGATGCATTGACGCGTTCGGCTTGCATAGAAGGTGCTCAGATGGCCTTCGGTCGTGTCAAAGTGCACTGGGCGAAGATTAATGCGGGGCATATTGCCACTGCTGGTCCACCCGTCGGCAAGGAGCACCGCAAGCCGGAGAAGTACTTCGAGGACGTCATCGATGGCGCCCACCTTGTAGAAGGCCAGCGTTCGAAGGATGTTATCTTCGAGTGATTGTATCCGGATGTAAAGACTTAGGCTTATGAATCCGATGTGTATGACTTTTGCGCTATTATCATATCAGCATCTTTTACCTCCTGTGTGATTGTTTATCTAAATCTAAAAGTTTCCAGTCGTCGGCTTCAGCCCCCATGTACATAGTACCGGGGTGTTCGGTCATATGCATGTACACTCTTTATCCAACGTCTTGGTCCGTATAGGAGGTGTATGCGGAGCGAACCAGTCAATCAGACTATGCGGCGTTATTGCTTTCACTTAGTCGTAGGAGCTTGACATGTGGGTCTAGGTACTAGCCCCTGGTGCGGATATGATATTCCTTTACTTAAGGTATCCAATTGCACCTCGCTGGGCGAAAACCAACCCTTCATATGACACGGGGTAGATCTCTATCGATCGTAGTATAAAACTAAGTGGTCGGGCTACGGACCAGGTTCTCGCCTATCATGACGGTCAGTGTTCGGCTTTCTCTACTGAGGTACTTGACCGGACGAGATAGAAGTACAATCCAGTACTTCTCCATTTACACCCTAGCCGAACAATCGGGAACGTAGGGGTAAGCACAAGAGCCGGGCAACCCAACTATTAACCCAAGACATGATTCGGAACTGATGCATATAAGGCAAGCATCCAGGACGTCGAGCACTCCTTATAGGTGTTCGGTCTTTTTAACATATACCGGGCTGAATACAGCCCCTGGTAATAGACCCTTATTGGCAAGGCACATATGGCAATCTGATATGGGAAGAGAACATTTATGATGAGTTAATAAAACTCCAAACATAATGCGAATCAAGCTTCTCTGTTAATACCCCTTTATGGTATGTCGAGCCGCAAACTTACAGACAATGCCGAAAACCTTTTTGGACATTTTACATGCCAAAGAGGTATATAACAAGAAAGAGAAAAAAGGTTTACACGCGGTCTTAATCTAAAAAGAAACCTTAGTGCGGGTCCCTGCTGCACGTCTGCGCCGTTTCCTCCTCTGTAATGTGTCCTTGAAGGGGCAGTATGATGGCCGTCTGAAAAAAGAAAAGAAAATAAACTTGGAAAAGAAAAATTAATCCAATGTGGCCATAACAAGTTTGGTTCATTTAATGAACCTAAAAAGGATAAGTTTAGAGTTTGAATAGGGTCTAGCCGAACTATGGACTATATGTAGGTGCCCCCGGTCATCGCCCAAGAAATTTTTAAGGCATAATTATGTACTCGAGGCACATATGCTATCACCTTATGGGGCAGTCAACGGGGGTGAGCTGCCGCACTGAGGCATGTGCCGGACACGTTTAGTTATGTCCGCTATTGGTAAATTATCCGTCTTGAATAGGCCGTTTTGGACTTTGGTTGCTAAGGCCGCAGTGTCCTCCGTGCGGAGGGAGCGCTCCATGTTTCCATTGACCGTGATAACGCCACGTGGTCCAGGCATTTTAAGCTTTAAATAGGCATAATGTGGGTCTGTGTTAAAGCGGGCGAAGGTCGTTCTTCCGAGTAGAGCGTGATAGCCACTTCGGAATGAAGCTATGTCAAAGATTAATTCTTCGCTTCGAAAGTTATCAGGAGAGCCGAATACGACCTCCAATGTTATAGAGCCCGTGCAGCAGGCTTCTACGCCTGGTATTACTCCTTTAAAGGTCGTGCTGCTTGGCTTGATTCTTGATGGGTCGATCCCCATCTTGCGGATAGTGTCCTGATATATCAGATTGAGACTGTTGCCGCCGTCCATAAGGGCTCGGGTTAGATGGTATCCATCTATTATTGGGTCGAGCACATGGGCAGCCGAACCCCCATGACGAGTACTAGTCAGACGATCCCTGCGATCAAAAGTGATGGGACAGGCCGACCGTGGGTTGAATTTGGGGGTGACATTCTCAACGGCGTAGACATCTCCGAGTGCGCGCTTGCGCTCCCTCTTTCGGATATGAGTGGCATATATCATGTTCACTGTTTTGACCTCCAGTGGAAATTTCTTCTATCCCCCTGTATTCGGCTGGCGAGGTTCTTCCTCTTCTTCACTCTGAGGCTCCTTCCCCTTGTATTCGGCATTGAGCTTGCCGGCCTGCTTGAAGACCCAACAATTACGGTTGGTATGGTTTGCAGGTTTCTCTGGGGTGCCATGGATTTGGCAGGGCTATCGAATATTTTGTCCAGACTGGATGGACCATCTCGGTTGCCTTTAAATGGCTTCTTCTGTTGACCGAGTCTGGAGCCGCTGAATCCGGCGTTTACCACTGTATCGTCTGGGCTTCCAGCATTGTTTCGACGTTTGTTTTTCTTACGTCATGGCTTTCCATTGCCGTCCCTGACTTCAGATGTTCCAGGGTTGCTGGTACTGCTACGAGCTACGAGCTATCCTCACCTGCGCAAAAGCAAGTCATGAGTGTAGTTAGGGCTGTCATTGTCCTCGGCTTTTCCTGTCCGAGGTGTCTGGACAGCCATTCGTCCCGGACCCTGTGCTTGAATGCCGCTAAGGCTTCAGCGTCCGGACAGTCGACGATTTGGTTCTTCTTAGTAAGAAAACTAATTCCAAAGCTTGCGGGCTAACTCCATGGGTTGTCGGATGATGTGACTTAGATCATCAGCGTTCGGGGGCGAGACATAGGTCCCTTGAAAATTGTCCGAAAATCATCCACAAGTTCTTCCCAACTCCCAATGGAGTTCTCTGGGAGACTTTTTTGCTAGTGCCGAGCTGGTCCTTTAAGCTTGAGGGGTAAATATTTAATGGCGTGGAGATCATCTCCTCGAGCCATGTGGATGTGATGAATAAAGTGTTCTATCCAGACGGCAGGATCCGTTGTTCCATCGTACGCTTTGATGTTCACGGGTTTAAACCCTTCTGGAAAAGTATGATCCAGCACCTCATCGGTGAAGCACAGAGGGTGTGCGGCTCCTCTGTATTTTGCTATATCGTGGCGTATGTCTGATGGTTGTGATGTTCGGTATTGACCCCGAACTGGTATGTTACCGGCGCAATTGGCTTGATAGCCGTCGTCTCGTGCGGGAGCCCGGTCCCTAGGTCCGTAGATAGACCAGGTCTTGCTAGCTTTTTTGTTTAGGTCCTCACACAGATCTTGTTTTAGGACTTGAGCCGCATCCTCCTTTCCTTTATGGGGTGGTGGTGCGGGCTTGTGTACGCCATTTCTAGCAACTCTGTCACGTCAGCGAGGTGGTCGGTCCGGCTTGTCAGCGGTGTTATTCTTTGGCGGGACGAGCGCAGCGGCCTCGTCGTCGAATTCGGGCAGCAGTTTATGCTTGGGATAGCCTTTGGTTTGGCCGTTATAGCCATGTTTCTGTTCGGCGTCTAGCACCTCGTTCAACTATCATTGAGCGTGTCATGTTCGGCTCAAAGCTATCTCTGCTACTTTTTCAGGCTCCTTGCGGTGGCAATAAGCCTCCGATGGAAGCGCTTTTGTTCAGAGGGTTCTTCTAGGACGATATATTTGTCGTCGCCCAGGCTAACCTCTTCTTCGGAGACAGGTTCGTAGTTACTGTTTTCGGCATCACTGTCATCAGATAGCGGCTTCCAACTCTGCTCGCCATCCTCTCGCTCTTCTTGCTCCATCGCTGGGTCTGCGGGGTCTTCGGCTTGTAGTGATAGTGTTACTATTTCTTCCTTTCCGGGATTTAGTTCGGTGCTCTCGACGCCGACGCTTGGGAGGTTCTTCGACGGGCTTGTCCTCTAGGGGATTATTTTCGTCGTCGCCCTCCGCCTCCTTAGGTGTATCCACCATGCATACGTCGTATGAAGACGTAGCTTTCCACCACCCGATTATGGGCCGATTTTGATCTGGATCCGCTTCCCCTTCGAGGTCCATCCCTTCGAAGCCTTCGGAAGCATAGTCAAGTTGATCGGTTAGATATTCAACCATGACTACCAAGTGGGTGGTGGGTGGGGAGCGAAATTCTCCATCAGCCTCTAGTTCGAACCAGATACAATGCGGCTGCGTGTTCCCGTAAAGGGAGAGGGATTTTAACGACTTTAACATGTCGCCAAAGGGGGAGTGCTGAAAGATACCTGCATCACTAAATTCGGTGATAGACGCCTGATCAAGCTTAAGGGGCGCACATGCGCATGATTCGGAATCCGAGGGCGAAGTTGAGTCCGGGGTTCCGGTAGCATATACCCCACATATAGTTGGGTCTGTGCACGGCTCCAACACCGTAGAGTCTGCGGCTTCCGTGGCGGGGTTGAGCTTCTCGTCCTCAGGCGACGCAATCTGTTCTGGATCTAAGGCCAGAACTGTTGCGGGTACTATTTCCTGATCCGATGACAGAACTAGATCATCTTCATCGTGAGGGAAGAGAGAGGTTGCCGCGGATATCAGCAACTAGTTTAAGCTGCCGAATCTGACCTGACGGCCAGGGGCGTAGCTCTCAATCTGCTCGAGGTGTCCTTCAGTGTTGGCGCGAAGCGCGAAGCCGCCGAACACGAAGAGTTGCCGAGGAGGGAAGATTCCCTCAGTGTTGTCGTCGTTGTCGATGGCGCGATCCATCAGTCCTTCGGTCGATGACATAGTGGAAGTCTCAATGAAAGCGCCAATGTCGGTGTCAAAACCGGCGGATCTCGGGTAGGGGGTCCTGAACTATGCGTCCGAGGATCGATGGTAACAGGAGGCTGGGGACACGATGTTTACCCAGGTTCAGGCCCTCTCGTTCGAGGTAAAACCCTACTTCCTGCCATATTAATATGGATGAGTATGAATACAAGAGTTGGTCTACCTCGAGATCGTAATGGCAAAACCCTGAAGTCCAGCCTATGAGGATTTGAGATTCTTCGTTCGCCTCTACGAACTAAACCCTCCGGTTTATATACACATCGGAGGGGCCTATGGTTTGTACATACCATGTTGCAGAGGAAGGAAAGATTACACCCGAACCTAAAACCTGCCTTTATACGAATACATGAGTCCTATCCGGATACGAGAGGTGATCTTCAACTCTGATCTTCAGAGCCCACCAGTCTGGCCCACTAAGAGTTATCCGGCCTCCCGAGGACCCCTGCTACTTCTCGAGCTTGCATTGTATTCCCTCAAGGAGGAAAGGGTGATGCAGCACAGTAGCGTAAGTATTTCCCTCAGTTTTTGAGAACCAAGGTATCAATCCAGTAGGAGACCACGTGCGAGTCCCTCGTACCGGCACAAACAAATAAGAACCTTGCAGCCAACGCGATAAAAGGGGTGGTCAATCCCTTCTCGGTCACTTACAAAAGTGAGATCTGATAGATATGATAAGATAATATTTTTGGTATTTTTGGTATAGAGATTGAAAGTAAATAAAGCAAAGTAAAGTAAATAGTTGATGGAAGATTAATATGATGAGAATAGACGTGGGGGGCATAGGTCTCACTAGTGGCTTCTCTCATGATAGCAGAATTGTATGGTGGGTGAACAAATTGCTGTCGAGCAATTGATAGAAGAGAGCATAGTTATGAGAATATCTAGGCATGATCATTGTATATAGGAATCATGTCCGTGACAAGTAGACCGAAACGATTCTGCATCTACTACTATTACTTCACACATCGACCGCTATCCAGTATGCATCTAGAGTATTAAGTTCATAAGAACAGAGTAACGCCTTAAGCAAGATGACGTGATGTAGAGGGATAAACTCAAGCAATATGATATAAACCCCATCTTTTTATGCTCGATGGCAACAATAGAATACATGCCTTGCTGCCCCTGCTATCACTGGGAAAGGACACTGCAAGATTGAACCCAAAGCCAAGCACTTCTCCCATTGCAAGAACTATAGATCTAGTAGTCCAAACCAAACCTATAATTCGAAGAGACTTGCAAGGATATTTAAATCATGCATAAAGGATTTCAGAAAAGAATCGGATATTGTTCATAGATAATCTGGATCATAAACCCACAATTCATCGGATCTCGACAAACACATTGCAAAAAGATTACATCGAATAGATCTCCTCGAAGATCGAGGAGAACTTTGTATTGAGATCCAAACAGAGAGAAGAAGCCATCTAGCTAATAACTATGGACCCGAAGGTCTGTGGTAAACTACTCACAACTCATCGGACAGGCCATAGAGTTGATGTAGAAGCCCTCCGTGATTGATCCCCCTCCGGCGGAGCTCCGGAACAGGCCTCGAGATGGGATCTCACGGGTACAGAAGGTTACAGCGGTGGAAATAGGGTTTCGTTGGCGTCTTCGATGTTTTCAGGGTATGGGAGTATATATAGGCTGAAGAGGCACGTTAGGGGAGCCACAGGGGCCCCACGAGGGTGGGGGCGCGCCTACCCCCCTGGGCGCGCCCCTGTCCTCGTGGCCGCCTCTCTTGCTTCCTGGCGTGTACTCCAAGTCTTCTATGTTGATATCGTTCCAAAAATAATTCTCCCGAAGGTTTCATTCCGTTTGGACTCCGCTTGATATTCCTTTTCTGCGAAACATTGAAATAGGCAAAAAAACAACAATTTGCACTGGGCCTTGGGTTAGTAGGTTAGTCCCAAAAATAATATAAAAGTATATAATAAAGCCCATTAAACATCCAAAACAGAATATATAATAGCATGGAACAATAAAAAATTATAGATACGTTGGAGACGTATCAAGCATCCCCAAGCTTAATTCCTGCTCGTCCTCGAGTAGGTGAATGATAAAAACAGAATTTTTGATGTGGGATGCTAACCAACATAATTCTCAAAGTAATTTTAGTTATTGTGCCATGAATGTTCAGACCCAAAAGATTCAAGACAAAATTCTATATTGACATAAGAGTAATAATACTTCAAGCATACTAACAAAGCAATCATGTTTTCTCAAAATAACATGGCCAAAGAAAGTTATCCCTACAAAGTCATATAGTCTGGATATGCTCTATATTCATCACACAAAATATTTAAATCATGCACAACCCCGGTTTTAACCAAGCAATTGTTTCACACTTCAATTTTTCAAACCTTTCAATTTTCACGCAATACATGAGCGTGAGGCATGGATATAGCACTATGTGGAATAGAGTGGTGGTTGTGGAGAAGACAAAAGAGGAAGATAGTCTCACATCAATTAGGCGTATCAATGGGCTATGGAGATGCCCATCAATAGATATCTAGGGATTGCCATACAATGGATGCACTAGAGCTATAAGTGTATGAAAGCTCAACAAAAGAAACTAAGTGGGTGTGCATCTAACTTGCTTGCTCACGAAGACCTAGGGCATTTGAGGAAGCCCATCATTGGAATACACAAGCCAAGTTCTATAATGAAAATTCCCACTGTATATGAAAGTGACAAAACAAGAGACTCTCTATCATGAAGATCATGGTGCCATTTTGAAGCACAAGGGTGGAAAAAGGATAGTAACATTGTCCCTTCTCTCTTTTTCTCTCATATTTTTTTTACTTGGGCCTTTTCTCCTTTTCCCCTTTTTTGGCCTCTTTTTTTTCTTTTCTTACGTCCGGAGTCTCATCCCGACTTGTAGGGGAATCATAGTCTCCATCATCCTTTCCTCACTGGGATAATGCTCTAATAATGAAGATAATCACACTTTTATTTACTTACAACTCGAAGCTAGAACAAAATATGACACTACGTGAATGACAATGATGAAGCGTGTCATATGAACGGAACTGTGGAAAGTTGCAAGGCAATATATCTCGGAATGGCTATGGAAATGCCATGATAGTTAGGTATGGTGGCTGTTTTGAGTAAGGTATATGGTGGGTGTGTGGTACCGGCGAAAGTTGCGCGATACAAGAGAGGCTATGTCGGGACCTCGATCCTAAGTCACACAGGTCTAGCCTGTAACACATCATATCACTTTGCGGCCTCACGCACGGTATCCCCACGGGTGCCACCTTACCTGGCCTGGGACCGTTTGGGCATTTTGGCACACGTATATGATAGTGTAGCTAGCATCCATATGACAGAGAACAGGGGCCGACATGACTAGTTATAAACCAAAAGTGGCGCTAAATTACAGAGACAGGCATTCATGACCCAGCAACGAACGTGTCGGTCATCAACGTATGAACCCAAGTCGTAGCAAGCTACAAGGACTTAAAGGAACAATGCATGACATTTCCCCTAAGGGACAGACGCAGGAACGAAGAAGGACACATGCCGGCCAGCCTAAGTGTTCCGGAGCAGTAGCAAGCTACCAAGGCTCAATGGAAGCACTAGGAGACATTTCCCTGTAAGATAGGCTACCAAGGGTAAACAACTAGGTGTCGGGTCCCACACATAGCAATACACATTACACGTACGCATAACATGAAAGTATGTGCTGTACAACAAGGCATCACAACATAACTCAACAACTCATATAGATTAAGGCCCAGAAGAGCCAACATAGCATTTATTACAAACAGGGGTCACATAACCGAACACACAGAGCATACAGGCAACAGAAGCATAACATGTCTGAGTACAGACAACTACAAATGAAAAAGGCTGAGAAGCCTGACTATCTACAAGACCCTCCCAAGGGCACAAGATCGTAGCTGAGGTAACAAGCTAAACGTCGAAGTCCACGCGGAACCACTAGCGTGACTGAAGTCTCTCTACAAAACATAAATTAAGCAAACGTGAGTACAAAGGTACTCAGCAAGACTTACATCAAAACTAACTACGTATGCATCAGTAACAACAAAGGGGTGGTGGAGTTTGACTACAGCAAGCCAGCTTTGACTCGATGGCTATCCTGAACTACGACTTCAAGTAACTCTTTTGAGGTGGCGCACACAAGTCCACATATTCACCAATCAATACACCACTATGGATCCGCTCCCATCTCCCTACGAGAAGGCCATCCATAGAACTCACACTTGTCTTGAGTATTTTACAGTATCCACTTCCACTTGGCTATGTACCAAGTAAGCATCCAAGAAGTCCATAACCACGGACCCGGCTATTCGAATAGATCATGTTAACCCTACAGGGGTGTACTTCTTCACACACGCTCTCGCCACTTATCGCCATGCACACGTCATGTATCTCGGCAACCTTCAAGCGGAAGCCTGGCGAGGGTATCGTCCACGACCTGACTAACCACACAAGACTCTAGTCCAGGTTTATCGCCTATTCGGGTTCCATCCGTAAGGAGATCCGGCCGGGGTGTCGCTCACGGCCCCAAACGATGTGTACAGGGTTCCCAAGCCCACCAACCGGGTGCCACTTGGTACACCGTGCCACTGCACCTAGTCTGACCCAAGCCCACCTGTACCAGGTGCCACTTGGTAGACTACTAGCACTACCTACAAACACCAGAAACTAGTTGCAACTCCTGGACAGAGATCGAGTTGATTAATAAGTCGAGAGGGGCACTTAAGCATTCCAATGCGTGGTAGTAGCTATGTCATTGGACAACTTACACAAAACTCAGTTCTTAAGGACGGTTCCAGTGAGACAACCCACCATGTACTCCTACATGGCCTCTCACCGCCACCTTTACCAAATCGTGTTCACACACTTAGCTCACACACAGTAGGACATGTTCACCACATTCCAATTCATCCCCGATGAATCAGACCTGACACAACTCTAAGCAATAGCAGGCATAACCAGAAAGCATGAATGAGTAGGCACAACATGGCTCAAACAACTCCTACTCATGCTAGTGGGTTTCAACTATTTACTGTGGCAATGACAGGTCATGCAGAGGAAAGGGGTTCAACTATCACAGCAAAAAGGAGTTCAAACGTTGTTGTCCTAATGCAGTAAAAGAGAGCAGGAGCGAGAGAGTGGGATTGTATCAGGATGCTCAAAGGGGGTTTGCTTGCCTGGCACTTCTGAAGATATCAATGAGTCTTCATCGGTGTCATCGATCACATCGTCGGAACAGCGTCTACTGAGAGGGGACAAACATCGGCAAACAAGAGAGAACACAATCAATGCAATGCAACAATATGATGCATGATCATGACATGGCATTATGCTGTGATTTGAGCTAATGCAACTAGCAACAGGTTAAATGAAGTTGGTTTGATCCAAAGGTTCAAATTCAAACTCCACATGTGATTATTTAAATGCCATTTCTTCAAATTGCCCTAAACAGTGGCTGTAAGTTATTCAAACATGCATGAGAGTGCCATAAACAGATTCCTTGGATTTTTCAGATCAATTTTCATATATAAATTATTTTCATCTGAGTTATAGATTATTTTCTATGATTTTTAGAAGTTTTAGCTATTTTTTGAAAATAAACAAATCAAATAGATTTATTTAAAATCCAGAAAAGCATTACTGCGTCAGCACTGCGTCATCATGACGTCAGTAGGTCAACGGGCTGGTCCAGGTCAAACATGACATGTGGGCCCGGCATGTCAGTGTCCCAACTAACTAACAGAGTTAATTAGTGCTAAGCTAAGAACTAACTAACTGTCAATGGGGCCTGGGCCCATAGGTCAGTGACTAACCTAACTAACTGGATTATTTAGCAATTAACTTAACTAACCTACCTAATTAGGGGGGGTGGGCCCACACGTCAGTGACCCAGGGGTGGTCAAACTGCGGTCAAAATGGTCAAACCCACCGGCGATGTGACGCCGGCGAGGCCAAACACGGCGGTGGGCTTCGGGAATCGCCTACAGACCGCAGTTTGAGCCGTGGTTGGGCTCTACGGCGAGCTGTGGCTCGTGCGCATCTAGTGGAGGCGACAGTGGGTGCTGGGGTGGCCGGAATCATCGGCGACGAGCTCAAAGGCGGCGGCCGGAATTCGGGCATTGATGGAAATGAGGCCACGGTGCACTAGGGGAGGAACTGGTGGGTGTTGCGTGCTCCTGGGGGTCCACTGAGCACGTTGACACGCCCAGACGCAAGCTGCACTTGCTCCAGCCACGGCGGCGACACGGCCGGCGGAGCTGAGCTTCGGTCGGAGGTGGAGCCGTAGCTAGAGAACGCGGAGAGGCCGGGGAAGAGGGGGAATCGAAGTGGGAGCTCACAGGGAGGCGGTAGGGTAGCTCAAAAGGCTCGGGGACGAACTCCAGCACACGAATCGACGGCGACCACCGGCGACCAGATGCGGCTGTGGCGAGCTCGAGGGCGATGACTCCGGGCCTCCGTGGGCATGATCTTCTTCTAGGAGCTTCACGGCGTCGAGAGCTAGAGGACACACTAGTGGGGCGAGGAGTGCACGGTGGTCATGGCTACGGCGAGCGGCGGCGACGGTGGCGTCCGGCCATGTGTGGAAGGGAGTGAGGGAGAGGCGAGGGGGAGGACTGGAGAGGTCGGCTCGATCCAATGTCAGCGGCGAGACCTTACGCAGCTTCGCGCTGTCCTCGGGCGACCAGGCAGGCAGGTGGCGTGGCGGCACGGCCGTGCACGCGCGCCGGCCACACGCCTGGCCGACCGGCGCGAGGAGGACGACGGCGGTGGTGGGCCTCGCACAGGAACTGGGACGGCTCTGGAGCAGGTAAGCAGCCCAGGTGAGCTCTTCTCTCTCTTTTCTGGTTTTGTTTCTGTTTTTATTTCTTTTGTATGTTTTTGATTTAGTACTAATACTAAACCAATTTTGTTGCTTCTGAAATTATTTGTGGATGCAATATGGATTATGTCAAAACTCCACAAAATGTTTTCAGAATAATTGGAGCAATAAAAATAATTATAGGATTTATTTGCTCCAACTCAAATACAGTATGGGTTAATTCAAAAATCCAAAAATGTCCTAAAAATATATTCAATATTTTTGGTAGAGGTTCTAGACCAATTCAAAAATCATGAACATTTTCAAAGGCATTTTGGGTCAATGAAATTATTTTTAGGTTGAACCTAATTGAGTTCTTTTGGTGCTAGGGTTTGATCATTCCCCAATTCAAGTTTAGCAAAACTTTAAACATGATGACATGATGATCAGGCAAAGACCACAGGGGTTGATCTAGGGATGCGACAACTCACCCCCACTAAAACAAGAATCTCGCCCCGAGATTCAAGCGTAGGGTAAGAAATCAGAGGGGACACTAACTAACACAATCTTCATGATCCAAGTGCCCTTCATATGGATGTTGTTTGGTTTCCTCATGTCGATCCCGACATCCTTGCTTTCGAGATCTTTGTCCAGCACAGTGATGACAAACGAAATTCTCAAAAAACGATCTTCTGAAAGATCGAGCAACTCAAGATCAACACATGGAGTGAGACGTTGAAGCATCTCTTGAGCTGAGACAAGGAACACACATCCAGAGGGATGGAGTGAAACAAAAGCTGAAGATTCACTTGGCCGGCAATAATTCCACACCTAAAGATGGTGATTGAGGTCACCAGACGGGGCACCTTAGGGAAGGTGACTCGTAGAATTATTCCCTTAAGTGGCAAAAAGAATTACTTTTGATATAGAGATCTTTGAAATTATCTACACCAGCCTAAGGCAAATCACAATCGATCATTTGACGGAGTTCGAAGAATGACATTCTCGGCAAGAATGGATGATGTGGACTACCTTGTTGAAGACAACACAAGGGATGATTTTGCTTATCATCAGAAATGGATGAGACCCATGGTAATAATGGCACATTGGCGGTGCAGGCTGGGAACAAAATGCAAATCCTGGGAATGATTCTGGTAACTGGGAAGAAACCCAATAGTAGAGAGTGAATCTACTCTTGGAGAGGTTATAGCATAACTAAGAACACTAGGAGCAATCCCGGTTAGTGCCAGTGATAACGCCTAGTGCTTGTGCATGCTCTCAAGAACTTGAGCATTCCCATGTTCATCAAGGTTTTACCGATATCGGTGTCAAGGATCCTGGCAACACCACATACTACCATGATGAATAACGATGGATAGTGCAGACGCAAAGGAAGATAACACTTTCTCAGATTTCACCTTAGCGGAGCCAAGGGGAAAAATCTGGATGATCGACCGAGAAACATTTAGCACTCCGCTTCTAATGTTCTCCTTGATGTGCTAGCGCAACCCATTTATTTAAAATGGTTTGGTACCTAGAACGTCCAGTAAAAGGTCGGACTTCAGGAGCACAAAAATCCATAAGAAACAACTAGGGAGTAAATCCAACAAAATCCTTATGGGGTGGTGGCCAACTTCTTCAATCAAGATACTACAACAATAGGTCTTCCAGCTGGGTGTGTTGGCCACGACATCCACTTTACCGGTTATCGAGAGACCAATATTATAGTTCTTGGAAAATGCTCCAACCATCATATCTGCCTGAGATTCAGTTCTGGTTGGTGTCAGGATATTCCAGACTCATCAAGTCTAGGAAGAAAAATGAAAGTTTGCAACACAAATCGACGAGACGGTGTTGCGAGATTCTCGGGGAGTGACTACGTTAGCAAGCTCCAAAACATGAGCTAGTTCTGCTACACTCATGTGAACACGCTGTCGCAGACAAGCATGACCACATAGTAGTCTTATAATAAAACACTACCGAGTTCAGGTGGGGAACCATTATCAAGGATATCTAAGTCCTTACATAAATCTTGCTCTTAAGAAGAAACTTCTTCTCCTTGAATAAATCAATCAGTGGCTTGGTGTGCTAGGGATACATATAGAATGAAGGTTGCAAGTCACCAAACCACAGAATACTTCGCACATGTGCATGACTGACTTGGGATTATTCTAGAGGAAGCAGAACAACCTTTTCTCAAATTCATGGCGGCAACTTGCACCAAATGCACATGATTGGAGGAAGTCACTTCTTCCATCCAAGCATAAGCTTCATGAACGGGACACGAAGGCAATGCTTACAAAGTTTCCAACACTAGCTTAATGTTCAACAAAATCATGGAGAGGATAGGGATGTTGTCGATGGGCTCAACAATAACTCATCCAGGTTTCCATATAGGTGGAATTCCACAATTAAGTGAACACGGTGATAGCATTGGTCAGACCAAGAGATATAACGGTGTATGCCCGAGGAATCAACCACGAGTAAGACAACGTTACAAATATCATTGGTTCTGATTTGACTTGACGATAGCCCACACTCAAATCAAGGTTTGGACAAGACAATAGATCCACAAACGATCACGGAGATCAACTGAAGAAGTTATCATCTATCTTCAATACACACACAAGATATCCCTTTGGAGTGAGCTATGTGGATTAGGCTTTTATCTTCCAACTTGCCAAGTTGTTGTTTAGCTTAACCAACTAGTTCAGGGGAATCCAACACAGATTCTTGGAGAAGGGGTCGTTTATAAGAAAACCAACTTGATCACGAGCTCAACATAACGGTCAGGGGACAACCCGGTAATATTTCCGAGAAGATATTCGGAAAATCACAAACCACCGATATGTTACTAAGCTCACAAACAATCTTGCTTTTCAGGGCGAGATGATATGATCACAAGAGTGAGGGATTGACACAATCCTAACTCATTGATCGGAGAGTGCAACAGAAATAATGGACTAGGTAGCACGATCATTCTTAGAATGATGATTCCGTATCCAACATACTAAGAATGAGATTATTGTCCATTTAACTACCAAGCAACGGAGTTGCTAGGGGTAATGATTTCACACATCACGGTTCACTTGTCGGCATTCCGGTTCTGACAATACGGAGACCGAGGAATGAACGATAATGGCGAGAAGTATCACTGTATCAAGAGTTTATAGGAGGTTGTGCAATTCCCATGACATTCTTGACATAAGATGGTAATGCTCCAAGATAGAACAGAACAAAAGCTGAATTGGCATTTCGCCCTGCGAAACACAACTACTCTGACCCAATCCTGGATATGGATAAGGTACTGGAGTTTGTTCCTCCTAGTCATTCCAGAATAGAATGGCTTGACATACCACAAGAGTAATAGGCATCGATGAACGAATGCAAGCATACTCTTGACTATCAATTGATAGACGAAGGTCAAAATACAACTAAAAGGGACAACTCGGGGAACATATGATTGTCTGAGTTGTGGATGCATAGGTTAGTATGTCGAACGAGTTCCACATATTTTTTCCGGATAACCCATGCAGAAAGGTAGGATTGGCAGAATCACAACATGATTGGAGTACTACTCAAGAGCACTCTGGTTGTGATCTTTTGGTTCGGGAGAACTTCTGGCAAGGATGGTTCATGGTATTTGGAAGAAGGATATACCACGGACCTCGAGGACTATCACAAGGTTACTAATATCCTAAAGGGACGAGCAAATACTACCAACATGAGGTGACTGGAGTGAGTCTTGGGTTCAAGAACCCAGGAGTAGAATGCCTACTAACTAAATGGCATCACGGGATGCTTTCGAGAATGATGGCCAGAATCATCACACTGGGAATATAAAGCATTGCTAGATTACTCGGTGATCTTCTAAGACACCTAGGGTTATAATAATAACTCCAACATATGTGTTGAGGTAATGGAATATCTCCACACACCGACTAGTGTGGTTAATCTGGCCTAAGAGGACATTAAGAACATGTAGGAATAATTTACAAATGCATCAGATTCTTAAGAGACCTTGGATGACTCGGACAGCATAACAGCTGTAAATGCTCGAAAATACTGTTGAGATCCAAGCAAAAGGGTAGCATAACCACTTAGCTTCATAATGTCAAGGTTCTGAGACCAACAGTTGAACAAACGAAGTAGTAGAAACTGAACTGAGGGTTGAATCCACAATTAACGTGATCCTGATAATTAGAATGAGAAGCCTAGTTCTTAATCCCCATAGAATAGAAGAAGGTGACTCAGATCAGAAGGTCATAAGGTAAAGGAATAAAAAGAGCCTTACGTTCCCTTCCACAATCAATTCCCTTAATATAACTAAAGAGTTTCTAGACACGACTTCGACCAGTTTGGCTTACTAATCCTACAGGCAGTCAGGCTCTGATACCATAGCTGTTGGGACCCCGATCCTAAGTCACACAGGTCTAGCCTGTAACACATCATATCACTTTGCGGCCTCACGCACGGTATCCCCACGGGTGCCACCTTACCTGGCCCGGGACCGTTTGCGCATTTTGGCACACGTATATGATAGTGTCGCTAGCATCCATATGACAGAGAACCCGGGCCGACATGACTAGTTATAAACCAAAAGTGCCGCTAAATTACAGAGACAGGCATTCATGACCCAGCAACGAACGTGTCGGTCATCAACGTATGAACCCAAGTCGTAGCAAGCTACAAGGACTTAAAGGAACAACGCGTGACATTTCCCCTAAGGGACAGACACATGAACGAAGAAGGACACATGCCGGCCAGCCTAAGTGTTCCGGAGAAGTAGCAAGCTACCAAGGCTCAGTGGAAGCACTAGGAGACATTTCCCTGTAAGATAGGCTACCAAGGGTAAACAACTAGGTGTCGGGTCCCACACATAGCAATACACATTACACGTACGCATAACATGCAAGTATGTGCTGTACAACAAGGCATCACAACATAACTCAACAACTCATATAGATTAAGGCCCAGAAGAGCCAACATAGCATTTATTACAAACAGGGGTCACATAACCCAACATACAGAGCATACAGGCAACAAAAGCATAACATGTCTGAGTACAAACAACTACAAATGAAAAAGGCTGAGAAGCCTGACTATCTACAAGACCCTCCCAAGGGCACAAGATCGTAGCTGAGGTAACAAGCTAAATGTCGAAGTCCACACGGAACCACTAGCGAGACTGAAGTCTCTCTACAAAACATAAATTAAGCAAACGTGAGTACAAAGGTACTCAGCAAGACCTACATCAGAACTAACTACGTATGCATCAGTAACAACAAAGGGGTGGTGGAGTTTGACTGCAGCAAGCCAGCTTTGACTCGGTGGCTATCCTGAACTACGACTGCAAGTAACTCTTTTGAGGTGGCGCACACAAGTCCACATATTCACCAATCAATACACCACTATGGATCCGCTCCCGTCTCCCTACGAGAAGGCCATCCATAGCACTCACACTTGTCTTGAGTATTTTAGAGTATCCACTTCCACTTGTCTATGTACCAAGTAAGCATCCAAGAAGTCCATAACCGCGGACCCGGCTATTCGAATAGATCATGTTAACCCTGCAGGGATGTACTTCTTCACACATGCTCTTGCCACTTACCGCCATGCACACGTCATGTATCTCGGCAACCTTCAAGCGGAAGCCTGGCGAGGGTGTCGTCCACGACCTGACTAACCACACAGGACTCTAGTCCAGGTTTATCGCCTATTCGGGTTCCATCCGTAAGGAGATCCGGCCGGGGTGTCGCTCACGTCCCCAAACGATGTGTACAGGGTTCCCAAGCCCACCAACCGGGTGCCACTTGGTACACCATGCCACTGCACCTAGTCTGACCCAAGCCCACCTGTACCGGGTGCCACTTGGTAGACTACTAGCACTACCTACAAACACCAAAAACTAGTTACGACTCCTGGACAGAGATCGAGTTGATTAATAAGTCGAGAGGGGCACTTAAGCATTCCCATGCGTGGTAGTAGCTATGTCATTGGACAACTTACACAGAACTCAGTTCTTAAGGACGGTTCCAGTGAGACAACCCACCATGTACTCCTACATGGCCTCTCACCGCCACCTTTACCAAATCGTGTTCACACACTTAGCTCACACATAGTAGGACATGTTCACCACATTCCAATTCATCCCCGATGAATCAGACATGACACAACTCTAAGCAATAGCAGGCATAACCAGAAAGCATGAATGAGTAGGCACAACATGGCTCAAACAACTCCTACTCATGCTAGTGGGTTTCAACTATTTACTGTGGCAATGACAGGTCATGCAGAGGAAAGGAGTTCAACTATCGCAGCAAAAAGCAGTTCAATCGTTGTTGTCCTAATGCAGTAAAAGAGAGCAGGAGCGAGAGAGTGGGATTGTATCGGGATGATCAAAGGGGGTTTGCTTGCCTGGCCCTTCTGAAGATATCAATGGGTCTTCATCGGTGTCATCGGTCACATCATCGGAACATCGTCTACTGAGAGGGGACAAACATCGGCAAACAAGAGAGAACACAATCAATGCAATGCAACAATATGATGCATGATCATGACATGGCATTATGCTGTGATTTGAGCTAATGCAACTAGCAACAGGTTAAATGAAGTTGGTTTGAACCAAAGGTTCAAATTCAAACTCCACATGTGATTATTTAAATGCTATTTCTTCAAATTGCCCTAAACAGTGGTTGTAAGTTATTCAAACATGCATGAAAATGCCATAAACAGATTCCTTGGATTTTTCTGATCAATTTTCATATATAAATTATTTTCATCTCAGTTATAGATTATTTTCTGTGATTTTTAGAAGTTTTAGCAATTTTCTGAAAATCAACAAATCAAACAGATTTATTTAAAATCCAGAAAAGCATTACTGCGTCAGCACTGCATCATCATGACGTCAGCAGGTCAACGGGCTGGTCCAGGTCAAACATGACATGTGGGCCCGACATGTCAGTGTCACAACTAACTAACAGAGTTAATTAGTGCTAAGCTAAGAACTAACTAACTAACTGTCAGTGGGGCCTGGGCCCATAGGTCAGTGACTAACCTAACTAACTGGATTATTTAGCAATTAACTTAACTAACCTAGCTAATTAAGGGGGGTGGGCCCACACGTCAGTGACCCAGGGGTGGTCAAACTATGGTCAAAACGGTCAAACCCACCGGCGATGTGACGCCGGCGAGGCCAAACACGGCGGCGAGCTTCGGGAATCGCCTACAGACCGCAGTTTGAGCCGCGATTGGGCTCTACGGCGAGCTGGGGCTCGTGCACAACGAGTGGAGGCGACGGTGGGTGCTGGGGTGGCCGGAATCATCGGCGGCGAGCTCAAAGGCGGCGGCCGGAATTCGGGCGTTGATGGAAACGAGGCCACGGTGCACTAGGGGAGGAACTGGTGGGTGCTGCGTGCTCCTGGGGGTCCACTGAGCACGTTGACAGGCCCAGACACAAGCTGCACTTGCTCCAGCCACGGCGGCGACACGGCCGGCGGAGCTGAGCTTCGGTCGGAGGTGGAGCCGTAGCTAGAGAACGCGGAGAGGCCGGGGAAGAGGGGGAATCGAAGTGGGAGCTCACAGGGAGGCGGTATGGTAGCTCAAAAGGCTTGGGGACGAATTCCAGCACACGAATCGACGGCGACCACCGGCGACCAGATGCGACGGTGGCGAGCTTGAGGGCGATTACTCTGGGCCTACGAGGGCTTGATCTTCTTCTAGGAGCTTCACGGCGTCGAGGCGGAGCTAGAGGACACACTAGTGGGGCAAGGAGTGCACGGTGGTCATGGCTACCGCGAGCGGCGGCGACGGTGGCGTTCGGCCATGTGTGGAAGGGAGTGAGGGAGAGGCGAGGGGGAGGACTGCAGAGGTCGGCTCGATCCAGATGTCAGCGACGAGACCTTACGCGGCGTCGCGCTGTCCTCGGGCGACCAGGCAGGCAGGTGGCGTGGTGGCACGGCCGTGCGCGCGCGCCGGCCACACGCCTGGCCGACTGGCGCCAGGAGGACGACGGCGGTGGTGGGTCGGGCCTGTGGGCCGCACAGGAACTGGGCCGGCTCTGGAGCAGGTAAGCAGCCCAGGTGAGCTCTTCTCTCTCTTTTCTGGTTTTGTTTCTGTTTTCTATTTCTTTTGTATGTTTTTGATTTAGTACTAATACTAAACCAATTTTTTTGCTTCTGAAATTATTTGTGGATGCAATATGGATTATTCCAAAACTCCACAAAATGTTTTCAGAATAATTGGAGCAATAAAAATAATTATAGGATTTATTTGCTCCAACTCAAATACAGTATGGGTTAATTCAAAAATCCAAAAATGTCCTAAAAATATATTCAATATTTTTGGCAGAGGTTCTAGACCAATTCAAAAATCATGAACATTTTCAAAGGCATTTTGGGTCAATGAAATTATTTTTAGGTTGAACCTAGTTGAGTTCTTTTGGTGCTAGGGTTTGATCATTCCCCAATTCAAGTTTAGCAAAACTTAAAACATGATTACATGATGATCAGGCAAAGACCACAGGGGTTGATCTAGGGATGTGACAGGCTAGCAATGGTGGAAGCGTGAGAGTGCGTATAATCCATGGACTCAACATTAGTCATAAAGAACTCATATACTTATTGCAAAAATCTACGAGTTATCAAAACAAAGTATTCAACGCATGCTCCTAGGGGAAGGATTGGTAGGAGTAAACCGTCGCGCGGCAACCATGGCAATATGATCGTGGAGTCACACACAATGGACAGACGAACCACTATAGCTTCAAGATGAAAGGAAAGGGGTACGTGCTACGCTGAATGTCACCAAGTCAACTAGCCGCCGACAAACACCTACCTACCAACCATCATGGAGAGAATGGTGAGAGAGTGAGGCACCAAAAGGAGGGTGAGAGCCACAAGCCAAATATGAGCGACTCCACGATGAGTGACAAGAAGCAACTAGTGATATTCGCCACCAAACGTGAGATGAGAGAAGTGTGTGAGAACCCCTCGAGTGTCTTTCACCTTGTGCTCTTATGAAAAGGGGAAGCAAAGCCTACTAACACTTCACCACCTCCACCTTTAGTGTTATCTCAATTGCTGCAGGAATTCTCGGACGTCTTTCCCGATGAACTACCTCCGGGTCTACCTTTACTTCGCTGAATCGAACATCGCATCAACCTCATACCCGGCGCACCACTTCCGAACAAGGCTCCTTACCGCTTCAACCCCAAGGAAACCAAGGAAATACAACGGCAAGTACAACAACTCATCGACAAATGTCATGTACGTGAAAGCTTGAGCCCTTGTGCCGTTCCGGTTATGCTCGTACCTAAGAAAGATGGAAGTTTTTGCATGTGCTCCGATTGTCGCCCGATAAATGCTATCACCGTTAGATACCGTCACCCTATCCCACGCTTAGACGACATGCTTGATGAATTATGTGGTGCCATCATATTTTCGAAAATTGATCTTGAAAGTGGTTACTACCAAATTCGCATTCAAGAGGGTGATGAGTGGAAAACGGCTTTCAAAACCAAGTTTGGGTTATATGAGTGGCTTGTCATGCCAATGGGTTTATCGGAAGCGCCCGGTACATTTATGCGTCTTATGCATTTTGTTCTACGACCCTACATAGGCGTCTTTGTAGTGGTTTACTTTGATGACATCCTGATTTTTAGCAAGTCGCTTGAGGACCATTTGACACACATCCGTATGGTTTTGCAAACCCTTCGGAAAGAGCGCTCATATGCTAACATGGAAAAGTGCACTTTTGGCGTTGACAAGGTCGTTTTCTTAGGATTCGTCGTTTCTTCCCAAGGTGTTCACGTTGATGAAACTAAAATTGAAGCAATTAAAACTTGGCCTCAACCAGCAAACCTCCAACAAGTGCGTAGCTTTCTTGGTTTAGCCGTTTCTATCGACATTTTGTGAAGGATTTTAGCACAATTGCTATGCCTCTACACGCCTTGAGCAAGAAGAACGCACCCTTTGTTTGGGGTCCTCCGCAACACACCGCGTTCATTAAGCTCAAAGACTTGCTCACGCACGCACCACTTCTTGCCCTACCAAATTTTGACAAACCTTTTGAGATCCATTGTGATGCTAGTGGTACCGGCATCGATGGCGTGCTCATGCAAGAAAAACGCCCAATTGCGTACTTTAGCGAGAAGCTATCTGGAGCGCGACTTAACTGCCCCATCTATGATAAAGATCTCTATGCCTTGGTGTGAGTTTTGCGTGTTTGGGAACATTACCTTAGACCTCATGAATTCATGCTTCATACGGACCATGAGACTCTCAAGTATCTCAAGGGTCAAACTAAGTTGAACAAGTGTCATGCTAAGTGGAGTGAGTTCATTGAGTCTTTCCCCTACGTCATTAAGTACATCAAAGGCAAAGAAAATGTTGTGGCAGATGCGCTTTCCCGCAAATGCATGCTATTGGCTTTGATCGTGGAGTTGAATGTTATTGGCTTTGCACACATACAAGACTTATATGAGCATGATCCTTTCTTTGCAAACCCTTATGCTAAGTGTTTGACTCACATTTCTTGGGAACATTACTACATCAAGGATGGATATCTTATGAGAACTCACAAACTTTGCATTCCCGAGTCTTCGCTTCGTTTGCTCCTTTTGCAGGAATCTCAAGGAGGAGGACTCATGGGACACTTTGGTCGCGACAAGACATTTGCTACGCTCTCCAAGAACTACTTTTCACCCACGATGCTACATGACGTCTCACACATCACCAACTGATACTCTACATGTCGCAAAACTAAATCAAAAGCTCAATCTCATGGTCTTTACATGCCACTTCCTATTCCATTCCATCCATGGGAAGACATAAGCATGGACTTTGTACTTGGATTGCCTTGGACTCAAAATGGAAAATATTCCGTGTTTGTTGTCGTGGATAGATTCTCTAAAATGGATCATTTCAGTCCTTGTAACAAGATCGACGATGCTTCACATGTGGCAAATCTCTTTTGTAGGGAAATTATTCGTCTACATGGAGTGCCCAAGATGATTGTGTCGGACCGAGACATCAAGTTCTTGAGCTACTTTTGGAAGACTTTATGTGCCAAACTCGGAATCAAGCTACTATTCTCTTCGGCATATCATCCACAAACCGACGGCCAAACGGAGGTGGCGAACCGCACACTTTCGACGCTTCTTCGCGTGTTGATCAAGAAGAACATCAAGGAATGGGAGCAATGCTTGCCCATCGCCGAGTACGCCTACAACCGTGCAAGACATTCGACTACCGGCAAGTCCCCTTTCGAGGCCGTCTACGGTTTCAACCCATTGTCTCCATTGGACATTCTACCTCTACCTCTACAAGAACGCACCAACTTGGACGCAAGTGCCCGAGCAAGCTATCTCAAGAAGGTGCATGAAGATACAAGGGCAACGATCGAGAGGTAAGTACATCGACTAGCATCCAAGCTCAACGCCCACAAGAAGCCTATGGTGTTCCAACCGGGAGATCTCGTATGGCTACATCTTCGCAAGGACCGTTTCCCACACGAGCGCAAGTCCAAACTACTACCTTGTGCCCACGGACCATTCAAGGTGCTAGCACGCTACAACAACAATGCATACAAGCTCAACCTTCCACGCGACAAGTACAACGTGAGCGATGTATTCAACGTCAAGGATCTCTCCACTTTCCATGGTGATGAAGATTTCGATCAGAGGTCGGATTTTTTCCAACGGAGGGGAGATGATGCGGAGCATCCCAAGGTCATCCCCATGGACCTACCTTCGCCTCACCAAGTGCCAAGTGGACCCTTGACACGTGCTCGAGCACGAGCTCTCGAGGCCGAGGTGACTTCACTCCTCTCTCTATGCCACTTTGATTCACATGAGACATGGCTGCTACCCTCATCAGAGACTCTTTGCATACTCAGGCACCTCGGCAGCAACCATGGAGAAGTCAAGGGATAAGAGGGATCGAAGGAGGAAGAAGGAGGAGAGAAACAACCGAGATTCAGCCAGCCCGGAAGATCCCGATGATGTCCCGGACAATCCGGCCGAAGCCCGGATGATCCGGACAAACGTCCGGACGATCCGGCAAAAGTGCCCGAAGACACCCGAAGCTCCACGCCGAAGCCAGATCATCCGGACCCGGCTCGGATCATCCGGATGCACACGGACATCTAGATGAAGACCCAGACATCCGGGCCACCCGCAGCAGATCAGGTCTGTCCGGATCATCTGGACGTCGCCCCGGATCATCCGGACCCCCGAAGCCCGGATCATCCGGACCAACGTCCGGATCATCCGGATAATGCATGCGTGCATGATGTTGGGCCGAGGCCCATGTACCCCTTCGCCCCTCCTAGCCTATATATACCACTCTACCTATACTATCTAGGGTTAGCTTTGTGTTAGCTCATACCAAAACCTTAGTGGTTCCTCTCCTACGAGACCGCGGCCTCTTCGGAGATGATCCACCGGATTCAAGACCTCCTATAGGGAGAAGAACATCAAGACCTCCTCACGGAGGAGTACCGCTACTTGTATCGTCTTTAGTTGATCGTGTATCGTGTTTCGCACTTTGTGTACCCGGATCTAGCATTTGTGTGACCTGAGTTTGTTAATTTGAGTCTTTTCTTCTTGTCCCTTTGTGTTTTCCCTTGTGTACCACGTGTTCATCCTCGGCATCCCTCCTTTTCGTGAAAGATCGGACATCTAGGGTCCCACCCTACATCATGCAGCGCTCTTTCCCGGCAAGGTAGCCCGGGGGCGAGAGCAACTACGTGTGTATGAGTGTATAATGGTCTGAATCCTTTCTACTGTCGCCACGGTCCTCATTTTATAGATCAAAGGGTTACCACAATGGAAAATCAGTCATTGGCTTCTGATTAGATTAGAAAATAGTGCTATCATACCTAACTCTGCAAACAAGACAAGGTGCATTAAATGCGTCCCTTAGTGTCACATCGGGCATAGCCCGGCAAGCATTGCCGGGTAGATTCTGCAACCTCCTCACCTGCCTACATGACACGTTGCTGGACGGGTGTCATCTGTAGGTTATTTCCTTTGGAAATGGCTGGCACGTACCAAATTACGACCACTTAGCCACTTGAGGGCTTGACACCGCACTGATTGGTGACTTGAGTCGCTGTGAGGTGGCGCGGTGGAGCCTTGTTGGGGTAAGTCCAATCTCCGTGTCCCCGGCAGGCTTGCCGGGACGGCCTTGGGACTTGTCCGCGGGGTACCTCGCCCTCATTGGGCTCGCATGCGCGGCAAGGGAGGTTTTTTCCTTCGTGAGTACTTGTTCCTTCTTCTTGACTTTGTCCTCTTGATCTGCCCCTTGATTTCTCAAAGAGCTACCTCTTCTGCTTGACGTGGTCGTGGTTTTTGTGATCTTGCTTCCGTGCTTGTGTATAGTCAGGGCAACATACACCTGGGTTTTTGCACCAACAATACCACATCCACATCCTTACTACATCCAATGGTTCAACAACAGCGGCAAGGTTAAGGTAACACGTACTGTTTGTTTGCATTTTACTAGAGCTACATATGCTGATTATGTTGATTGTGATGTGGTACCCATGCAAGCATGTTATTTATTACTTGGTAGACCATGACTATTTGATAAAAATTATGTACATCATGATAGAAACAATCAGTACACTCTTGTTCACAAGGATAAACATATTACGTTGCATCCTATGACTCCTGATTCCATTTTGAAAGATCATATTAATCAAGGTAGTAAAGCAAAACATGAGCAAAATAAGAGTGAAAATCAGATTGTGGCAAAAGAATTTAAGCAACAAATGAAACCTAATAACAAACCATCATCTCATGTTGCGTCTAAAATTAAATTGAACAGTGGATGTTTACTTGCCACTAAATCTGATATTGATGATCAAGTTATTAACAAATCTATTTGTTATGCTTTTCTGTGCAAAGATGCTTTATTTTCAATTGAGAATGTGCCTTCATCTTTGCCTCCTGATGTAACTAACATTTTGTAGGAGTTTCCTGACGTCTTACCACAAGACGTGCCACCGGGGTTACCACCAATTCGCAGGATTGAGCATCAGATTGACTTAATTCCCGGTGCATTGCTACCCAACCGTGCCCAATACCATACCAATCCAGAGGAGACGAAGGATATTATGTGTCAAGTACAGGAGCTACTCGACAAATGTTATATACGCGAATCCCTTAGTCCTTGTGTTGTTCCTATTACTCTAGTGCCGAAAAAGGATGGTACATCAGGTATGTGTGTTCATTGTAGAGGCATTAATAATATTACTATTAATTATCATCGTCCTATTCCTAGGCTAGATGTTATGCTTGATGAAATACGTGGCTCTGCTATTTTCTCCAAAGTGGATTTCCGTAGTGGATACCATCAAATTTGTATGAAATTGGGAGATGAATGGAAAACATAATTTAAATCTAAGTTTGGATTAGATGAGTGGTTAGTCATGCCTATTGGGTTAACTAATGCACCTAGCATTTTCATGAGTGATGAGGACATGACTACCTTGGATACGACCAAAAATATTGCATACATGTATATTTGTGAGGTGATTTCTAATGCAAACTATGCAACAATTTATTTATGTCATCCAGGAAAAAAATACTTCACAGACTTTTGTGCCATGTCTAATTCCAGGTGTATGGGACATTTGTACAATCCACATATGAAGATAAGGGAAAAAGAGAAGTTTAGGTGTTATTCAAAAAGTTCTCTCACGTCACTTTTGGGCCAAGAGAAGATAGAGTCAAAGTCGTCTCCACAAAATCAATAGTTAACATCTCATCGAAAGATCGGGCCCCTCGCCTCTATCAAGTAGTATCAGTTTTCAGGTTGCTCGGTGAGAATTTCCAGTTATTCCTAGATTAGATTTATTTTCTTACGTATTGTCCAAGAAAAAGTCCAAAAAAAAGTTAGATCTATTCATCCTTTGTCCAAGCCAGTCTGAGCCTTTGCAATTTTATTTTCATTGTTTGCATTATTGAATTATCGGTTGCATCGTCGTGTCGAGTTGCTGGTCTTAGAGTCTAGTTTGTTAGAGTTTTGAGTTCTGTTCACATTAGTCACGTCGCTGCTGCATCATTATCCCTTCCGTTGTCGACCACCTCATCCATCAATTTCCACCTCATGCTACCCATCGTTCATTGTCACAATCATAGTTGAAGTCGTTCGCATCTTTGCTTGATCTAATCGGCATCTTATCTAGTTTGTCTTGGAAAGAGGGAGAAAGAAAAAAAGACAGAGAAAAAAAGTAAAAAAAAAAAGAGGAGAGAAAGAAAAGGAAAAAAGTGTGAGAAAAAAGAAAAAGAAAAGGAAGGAAAAGAAAGTTGGAGAGAGTGTTGTTGTATATTCTTCTTGGCAGTTGTTTTCATCATTATCTTTACTGCCGTTGTGATCTTCACTTATATCTTGCTGTCCAGAACTACTTCGTATCCTTTATTGATGCTAGTTGTGCTACACCGTGACATCATTAGTGTTCTAGGCTCGCGTCTCTAGTCCAGTCTAGCCTAGGACCAGCACAGTACCGTCGTTGAGCGTTTATTCAAAATTGCATCTCTGAATAGATTATTGCTAATCTTTTGCTACCATATATAAAGCCAACCCAGCTCAACATATTTCCACACCGTGTTTACGTACGTTCACCTGGCAATCGCTTTACTCAATCTTTGGAGTTATTTTACACCGCTGGTTGCCTATCACCACCTGCTGCATGGTAAGAACTTGTAAGATATTGATATTTGCTTTAATGTGAGCGCTTTACCACCACATCCTAGTAGTTCATAGGAACATTATTTTTGGATTTTGTTTCTTGTTTCTAATAATCATGGCAGGTTCAAGAGTCAGTTGGGCTTCATCAATCGTGGGAGACGTGTCATCACCTCAGAAAATACAACCACCATCACAAGAGGTACAAAGACATCAGAATGCGCACAAACAGGTTCTTATTTCCATGCCACCTTTTCATGGTCGTTTTAAACCTAATTTATATATTGAATGGGAGTTCAACATCAATAATATATTTGCTTCCCATAGTTTTGATGAACGCAAAAAAGTTAAGGTTGCAGTTGGTTCTTTCACTGGTTATGCTTTAGTTTGGTGGAGTGAATATTGTCGGTTATACCCTAATCATGTACCTACTGCTTGGGATGATTTAAAACTTGTGATGAGAGATAGATTTGTCGATGTTTATTATACTCGTGGCATGATTAAAAAACTACAACATTTGAAACAAGGTAGTGACACCGTAACAAAATATTATGATGATTTACGAACTACCTTGTTGCACTCCTTTTTAGAGGAAAGTGAAGATGATTTTATGGATAGATTTTGGGGAGGATTAAACCGTGCTAATCAGGAGATGCTAATTCATGAAGAGTGTTATCCTATGGACCATTTGTTTCATCTTGCTTGTAGTGCTGAACAGGAAATAAAACGACGTATTTTCCATAAGGAGAATAAGAGATGATACGGTTGTTCCTTCAACTACTAGGCGTACTATGACAGACACATCCGTTGTTGTGAGGACTGCATCACCTCCACCATGTGAACTCCTTCATACGGACTCCGAATTGGGTGTTTCTTTTTTTGTTGTAAACTAGATTTCGTACACTTTCCAACCCAATTGGAATCACCTTCAAATTCATCCGGAGCATTGAGATATCGACGAAACAATCTGACGCTGCACAGAATCCGAGTCAATCTACAAGTCCAAAGGTGTTACATCACCTCCACTTGGGCCCATGAGCCTTGTACGACCTAGGGTTAGTTTTAGGCTGCCTTGGGACGTCCTCCCACCTCCTTGGACGCCACCCCTTGCTCCAATATAAGTAGATCCATCTAGTAGCTTTTTCTTTGGGATTTGTTTAGTCAAAAGTTAGCCATTGCAACTTCGTGTACTTCGTTTGTGTCCAACGACCAGACCAAGACCGCTTACGGATCCCCATCTTTATCAATACTTCATCTATATTTGCAATATTCAGATTGCTTTATCATATTCTTGTTTGTTCATCGATTGCATGCAGGAATAGACCTTCGTGGTCAGGCTGATCGTGCTTCTGGCATCGTCAGTAACCCCTGGAGATTGGTTTAGCGATTGCTAAGGCGCAACGTCGTGCACGTTTGTAGTCGGATCGTCAAAGTCGTCTCCACCAAATCGATAGTTACCATCTCATCGAAAGATCGGGCCCCTCGCCTCTATCAATGAGATTAATGACGAAGTTTTATGTGCTTTCATTGGACGCTTTGTAGTACTCTACTTTAATGATATACTAATTTATTGCAGATCTTTGGAGGAACATTTCGAATATTTACATGATGTTTTTACTGCTCTACGTGATGCCCGTTTGTTTGGTAACCTTGGGAAGTGCACCTTTTGCACCGACCGAGTATCTTTTCTTGGCTATGTTGTTACTCCACAAGGAATTTGATGTGGGGTCGACCCATTCTAGGCTGATCTTTCACGGAATGGAGAGGAATCCCGCGATGAACACAAAGAACACAAAGGGAAATACGGGGAAAAACACAAGAGAAACACTCAAATCAACACAAAGATGGTCACACAAGTGCTAGACCCACGATACATAACGAGACACACGATCCATGGTCAACAACGAACGGTACAAGATAGTCTTCTCCAGAAGGAGGTCTTGGGGGTATCACATGGGATCTTCTCCGTAGCGGAGGTCTTGAATCCGTGTGGATCATCCCCGAAGAGGGCCACAGTCACTCTCGAGGAGATGAACCACTAGATGAGCAAAGGCTCTAGGTATGAAATGAGCTATCCAAAAGCTACCCTAGGAAGGAGGAAGTCAATGGGTATATATTCTCCGGACGAGGGGGTACATGGGCTTCGGCCCTGTTACTGCGCGCAGGCAGACAGGCCGGACGTCCGCTGGGTCTCCGGACGTCCGGTGGCTCAGGAGGGACCGGTCATCCGGTGCGCCTCGGACTTCCGGTAATATTCGCCGATTTGGGTTCTGTAAAGGATGTCACAGACGTCCGGTGTCTCCCGGTCGTGTGATCGTCTGACAGTCGCCGGTCGTTTCCTGACGGTCGTCCAGGGCCTGGAGGTGACCGTTCGTCCGATGTTGGCCGGACGTCCGCTGCGTGAAGCATCTTCCGCGGCACTTCTTCTTGTTCCATGCACTTGTCGATCCCATCGCCTAGTCCACTGTGCAGAGCTGTTACGTGGCCTTCATCCAAGTACCTGAATATGCGTAGAGTTTCTGATGAGGGTAGAAGCCATGTCTCATGTAAATCGAGAGGAGATTGATAAAGGAGCGAATTCACCTCGGCTTCGAGAGCTCTTGCACGAGCTCGTGTCATTGGTCCTTTGGGCACTTGGTGAGGCGATAGTAGGTCCATGGGGATGACCTTGGGATGCTCCGCATCATCTCACCTCCCTTGGGAAAGATCCAACATCGGATCGAAATCTTCATCACCATGGAAAGGGGAGAGATCCTTGACATTGAAGGTATCGCCCACAGTGTACTTGTCCCGTGGAATGTCGATCTTTTAGGCATTGTTGTTGTAGCGTGCTACCACCTTGAAGGGTCCGTCAGTTTGAGGTAGAAGCTTGGACTTGTGTTCCTTGGGGAAGCGGTCCTTGCGAAGGTGAAGCCATACAAGATCTCCCGATTGGAACACCATTGGTGCCTTGTTGACGTTGAGCTTGGTGGCTAAGCATTGCACTTGTCGCTCGATTGTTGCCCTTGTATCTTCATGCACCTTCTTGAGATAGCTTGCTCGTGCACTTGTGTCCATGTTGATGCGCTCTTGTATAGGTAGAGGTAGGATGTCCAATGGGGCAACGGGTTGAAGCCGTAGACGACCTCGAAGGGGGACTTGCCGGTAGTCGAATGTCTTGCGCGGTTGTAGGCGTACTCGGCGATGGGCAAGCATTGCTCCCATTCCTTGATGCTCTTCTTGATCAACACGTGAAGAAGCGTCAAAAGTGTGCGGTTCGTCAGCTCCGTTTGGCCGTCGGTTTGTGGATGATATGCCGAAGAGAAGAGGAGCTTGATGCCGAGTTTGGCGCGTAGATTCTTCCAAAAGTAGCTCAAGAACTTGACATCCCGGTCCGACACGATCGTCTTGGGCACTCCATGTAGACGAATGATTTCCCTACAAAAGAGATTTGGCACATGTGAAGCATCGTCAATCTTGTTACAAGGAATGAAATGAGCCATTTTAGAGAATCTATCCACGACAACAAACACGGAATCTTTTCCATTTTGAGTCCTAGGCAATCCAAGTACAAATTCCATGCTTATGTCTTCCCATGGATGGAATGGAATAGGAAGTGGCATGTAAAGTCCATGAGATTGAGCTTTTGACTTAGCTTTGCGACATGTAGAGCATCGGTTGGTGAGGCGTGAGACGTCACGTAGCATCTTGGGCCAAAAGTAGTTCTTGGAGAGCGTAGCAAATATCTTGTCGCGACCAAAGTATCCCATGAGTCCTCCTCCATGAGATTCCTGCAAAAGGAGCAAATGAAGCGAAGACTCTGGAATACAAAGTTTGTTAGCTCTCATAAGATATCTGTCCTTGATGTAGTAATGGTCCCAAGAAGTGTGAGTCAAACACTTTGCATAAGGATTTGCAAAGAAAGGATCATGCTCATATAAGTCTTTAATATGCTCAAAGCCAATAACATTCAACTCAAGTTTTGTGACAAGCATGCATTTGCGGGAAAGCGCATCCACCACAACATTTTCTTTGCCTTTGATGTACTTGATGACATATGGGAAAGAGTCAATGAACTCACTCCACTTAGCATGACGCTTGTTCAACTTAGTTTGACCCTTGAGATACTTGAGAGTCTCATGGTCCGTATGAAGAATGAATTCATGAGGTCTAAGATAGTGTTCCCAAATACGCAAAACTCTCACCAAGGAATATAGCTCCTTATCATAGATGGGGTAGTTAAGTTGTGCTCTGGATGGCTTCTCGCTAAAGTACGCAATTGGGTGCTTTTCTTGCATGAGCATGCCACCTATGCCGGTACCACTAGCGTCACAATGAATCTCAAAAGGTTTATCAAAGTTCGGTAGGGCAAGAAGTGGTGCGTGCGTGAGCAAGTCTTTTAGCTTAAGGAACGCGGTGTCTTGCGAGGGACCCCAAACAAAGGGTGCGTTCTTCTTGCTCAAAGCATGTAGAGGCATAGCAATTGTGCTAAAATCCTTCGCAAAACGTCGATAGAAACCGGCTAAACCAAGAAAGCTACGCACTTGTTGGAGATTCGTTGGTTGAGGCCAAGTTTTAATTGCATCAATTTTAGTTTCATCAACGTGAACACCTTGGGAAGAAACGACAAATCCTACGAAGACGACCTTGTCAACGCCAAAAGTGCATTTTTCCATGTTAGCATATAAGCGCTCTTTCCGAAGGGTTTGCAAAACCATACGGATGTGTGTCACATGGTCCTCAAGTGACTTGCTAAAAACGAGGATGTCATCAAAGTAAACCACTACAAAGACGCCTATGTAGGGTCGTAGCACAAAATGCATGAGACGCATAAATGAACCGGGTGCTTCCAATAAACCCATTGGCATGACAAGGCACTCATATAACCCAAACTTGGTTTTGAAAGTCGTTTTCCACTCATCACCCTCTTGAATGCGAATTTGGTAGTAGCCACTTTTAAGATCAATTTTCGAAAAGATGGTGGCACCACATAATTCATCAAGCATGTCGTATAAGCGTGGGATAGGATGACGGTATCTAACGGTGATAGCATTTATCGGCCTACAATCGGAGCACATGCGAAAACTTCCATCTTTCTTAGGCACGAGAATAACCGGAACGGCACAAGGGCTCAAGCTTTCACGTACATGACCTTTGTCGATGAGTTGTTGTACTTGCCGTTGTATCTCATTGGTTTCCTCGGGGTTGACGTGGTAGGGAGCCTTGTTTGGAAGTGGTGCGCCGGCTATGAGCTCGATGTGGTGTTCGATTCCGCGAAGTGGAGGTAGGCCCGGAGGGAGCTCATCAGGAAAGACGTCTGAGAATTCCTGCAACAATTTAGACAACACTAAAGGTGGAGGTGGTGAAGTGTTAGTAGGCTTTGCTTCCCCTTTGCATAAGAGCACAAGGTGAAAGACACTCGAGGGGTTCTCATGCACTTCTCTCATCTCACTTTTGGTGGCAAATATCACTAGTTGCTTCTTGTCGCTCATCGTGGAGTCGCTCATATTTGGTTTGTGGCTCTCACTCTCCTTTTGGTGGCTCACTCTCTCACCATTCTCTCCATGATGGTTGGTAGATAAGTGTTTGTCGGCGGCTACTTGAGTTGGATACATTGGGCGTAGCACGAACTCCTTTCCTTTCATCTTGAAGCTATAGTGGTTCGTCCGTCCATTGTGTGTGACTCCATGATCATATTGCCATGGTCGTCCAAGAATAAGGTGGCACACGGACATGGGGATCACATCACACTCAAGTGTGTCCTCGTAGGCGCCTATCTAGAAGGAGACTTGCACGGTATGCTCGACTCGAAGAGTTCCGGCGTCGTTAGGCCATTGGACCTTGTATGCGTGAGGGTGCTTTGACTTCACCAAGTTGAGCTTGTCGCATAGCTCTTCACTTGCCAAGTTGTGACAACTTCCTCCATCGATGATAACCTTGACGGAGCGTCCATTGATGCCGGCCTTGGTATGGAAGATATGACATCTTTGATCGTCATCTTGTTGATGTTTTAGTGTCAAGATCTTGGAGACAACGAGATTGGGACTCGAGTCATTGTCGCAAAACACTTGATGATCTTCATCTTCATTCACTTTGCGATGCATAGCGACATGTTCGAGTGCTTCCATTTCGTCATCGCTCATGGAGTCATAAGAACCGTCATCATTGATGATCATGGTACGAACAGTCTTGCACTCAAATGACTTGTGGTCTCGCCCTTGGCACTTGAAGCATTTGATGGAACTCGTCTTGGAGTTGTCCTCGGTTGGAGTTGTAGATGATGAAGCTTTTGGCTTGAAGTTGTTTGTAGAAGGTGGCCGACTTGATGTAGTCGCATTCTTGTAGTTGGACTTGTCACCGAAGTTTGTAGATGGCTTGGTAGAGGTAGGAGGGACCACAGTCGTTGAAGCTTGGTTGTAGGAGCCGAAGTTCTTGGATGTGAACTTGGAGTACTTGTAGTCCTCTTGAACTTATCGCTCCGCTTTGGTGGCTTGGTGTACTAGCTCTAGGAGATTGGTGTATTGTTGAAAGTCCGCAATCTTCTAGATAGGATAATTGAGCCCATTCAAGAATCTCGCCATCGTTTGTTCTTCATCTTCCGTGATGTTTGCGTGTATCATGGCAATCTCCATCTCCTTGTAGTACTCTTCAATGGACGTTGTACCTTGCTTGAGGAGTTGTAGCTTCTTGAGCAAGTCACGGTTGTAGTGTGTTGGCACGAAGCGTGCTCCCATGACTTCCTTCATTTGAGTCCAAGTAGTGATGGGAGGTTCGCCTTTTGCATCTCTTCTCTCAATGATTTGCTCCCACCAAGTGAGAACATAGTCTTGGAACTCAAGGGAGGCCATACCAATTTTCTTCTCTTGATCGAAGTTGTGTAAGCGAAAGATCTTATCGACTTTCAATGCCCATGAGAGGTAGTCTTCGGGATCAATGCTTCCGGAAAACTTTGGCATGGTGAACTTAAGCTTGCCATAGCGATGCTCTTCATTGTTTGCTTGCCTATTGGGAGGGCGTTCTTGATGGGGATGGTTGTCAATCTCATGTTGCTCTTGGCGGAGTAGATGTTCATTGTCGTGGTGCACTTGCTAAGCTTGCGGTTCTTGTTGATGTTGTTGCTCTTGTCGTGCTTGAGGAGGAACTTCTTGTTGCATTCGTGCTTGATGTCGCCTCTCTTGCGTCTCATCGCGAAGGAGATCCTCTTCTTGACGAGTGTGTCGATTGCGAGTTGCCACATTGCCATGTGAATCACGTAATGCTCGTTGTGCCTCAAGAGCTTGGGCTTCTCGGCGGTGTTGTGCTTGACGTTGAGCTTCGGCATCTTGTTCTTCTTGGTGTTGACGTGCGCGCTCTTGTTGTTGTTGGCGTAGTCTTTGCCGTTCTTGTGCTTGCTCAAGTGTAGCTTGGTTTTGAGGATGTCGACTTTCTTGTTCGTCAAGTAGGTCTTGAGAGCTCTTGTCATGAAGTGGATTCCGGTTGTCGTGTCGAGCTTGACGTGCGGTTTGATGAAGAGTGTTCGATGTAGGGGTACTTGAGCCGTCCGTGGAGTCAATGTGTCGACTTGAGCGGCTTCGTCTTTGAGAGGATGTGGAAGAAGAGCGTCGGTTGACTATCAAAGTCCGTAGTGCATCGAATTGAGTAGCCATGTTGGTGTTGATGATGTCGAATTGCTCTCTTGTTTGTGCTTCAAATTGACGTGCGTCGGCGACGACTTGCTCAATGTGTTCACGCATAGCTTCACTTTCTTGATGGAGAGCTCGTTGGACACCGAAGAGATATAGTTTGGTGACGTAGTTGTTCGATTCTTGAGGATCATCGAAGAGCGGGTTCGTAGATGTACTTGGCCTATCCATTGTCACAAGCAAGTATGTGAGTGGGAGAAAGGAGAATACAATACCAAATGTACCTTGACCGAAGTTGACAGTGGATCAATGATCACTCAATAATGTAACCCAGAAATAGCACTATTGGTACCAAGTCTTGTCGATTCTCACACCTACACAAGTAAAGCTTTTGAGAGGATCTTGGTTAGGAATGTGGCAAAATGCAATGAAAAAAGTGAGTAAGATTCAATGATGTTGAAAATGATTCACAATTGGCTCATGCAACAAGTAGATCACAATCGATAAGTAGCACACGGAACACACGCACGGATAGATAAATGTGGTTGTGCAACCAAAAGTGAGCGAAAATGGGGAGTCCACAGAGCTCGTGTTGCACAACTCTAGAGATACTCTAACCGATTGCTTCATAGGCGGATACGCACTTGTGCACGACCTATAAGAGCAATGTAATGACTTCCTATCACAAGTATGCTATGATTGTATGATGTGCCGTTGCTTTAGCACAAGATGGAGTATTGCTATCTCATATGATCTCTTTTGATGCAAGGCGCTTGATGCTATTGTGCTTTTGCTTATAAGCTTTGGATGGCTCTTTTGCTTAAAAGCTTGTGGGCTCTTTCTTTGGCCACTTATGCATGCTTCTCGGATCAAGCTAACTATTGTGTATGCGAAACACTCTTGTGTCACACGGAGATATGATGATGTAGTATGCAATGTGTATGACTATCACTAATGTGGATAAGTGTCGTGGCCCGGCAATACTCAAATGGCTAGTCTCGGTAGGAAAGCTACGCAAAATGGTCGATGATGGTTTATCAATGCAATTGCAAGGTAGGTAGAAAACGAAGTGTCGTCGATGTTACCGTCCTTGTCGAGATTGAGAGGTGGTCTTGTCGGTGTCGTTCCGCTCCGAGATAGCCGAAAGACAAACGGAAACGGAGAAAACCACAACTCAAATGGTCCAAGACACGAAGAGGTAAGACCGTAATGAAGTTGGTTAGACAATGGTGGTGCGGGGGTGGATATGTCGAGGGTATAGCAGAAGAGGTTGCTAGGGTTTTTGTGGTGGCGGAAAAATGGCGAAGAAAAACTACAAAATGCAGTTTTGACAAATGTACCTGGATGATCCGGACGTTCTGCCGGATGATCCGGGCGTTGCCGGATGATCCGAGTGATCAGCCGGATGATCTGGGGGGGGTCAACTGCTCGACAAAATTTCAGGGAAGAGGTGGAAAAAAGATTTTTTCTCTCTCGGATTTTTGGTGGTTTTAGAGGGTGGGGGAGGTGGGGAAAAGGGTAATCCACTTGTCACACAACTCAACCACGGATCACAATCAACAAAATCTCATCAAAACACACAAATCACAAAAAAAAATGTGGGGCTATTTTCGTGGGGATTTCCGAATTTGGACGAAAACAACAAAAACAAGCTAGAAAACAAGGTGTGGGGCTCCAAATTCGTGATCAACCAAGGCTCATGATACCATAGATGATGTAGGGTGGGACCCTACGTGGCCGATCTTCCACGAGAAGGAGGGATCCCGAGGAAGAACACGAGGGGTATGAGGAAAAACACAAGAGAGACAAGGAGAAAACACTCAAATCAACCAACATAGGTCACACAAGTGCTAGATCTGGGTACACAAAGTGCGATACACGATACACGATCAAGTAAGGACGATACAAGTAGCGGTAGTCATCTCCGTGAGGAGGTCTTGATGTTCTTTTCCGTATAGGAGGTCTTGAATTCGGTGGATCTTCTCCGAAGAGGCCGCGATCTCGTAGGAGAGGAACCACTAAGGTTTTGGTATGAGCTAACACAAAGCTAACCCTAGATAGTTTAGGTAGAGTGCTATATATAGGTTAGGAGGGGCGAAGGGGTACATGGGCCTCAGCCCAACATCATGCACGCAGGCACTGTCCAGATGATCCGAACGTTTTCCGGATGATTCGGGCTTCGGGGGTTCGGTTGATCCGGGGCGACGTCCGGATGTCTGAACTGCCGCGGGTGGTCCGGATATCCGGGACTTGGTCCGGACATCCGGGTTCGTCTGGATAATCCGGGCTGGGGTCCGGATGATCCGGCTTCAGCTTGGGCTCTCGGGTGTCCTCGGGCACATTTGCCGGATCGTCCGGACGTTTGTCCGGATCATCCGGGCCTCGGTCGGATCGTCCGGGCTGGCTAAGTTTCGGCCGATATTGTCCTCCTTCTTCCTCCTTCGATTCTTCTTGTTGCTTGGCTTCTCCATGGTTGCTGCCGAGGTACTTGAGTAAGCAAAGAGTCTCTGATGAGGGTAGCAACCATGTCTAATGTGTATCAAAGTGACGTAGAGAGAGGAGCGAAGTCACCTCGGTCTCGAGAGCTCGTACTCGAGCACGTATCATGGGTCCACTTGGCACTTGGTAAGACAATGGTAGGTCCATGTGGATGACCTTGGGATGCTCCGCATCAATGTGTGTCACACGGTCCTCAAGCGACTTGCTTAAAACGAGGATGTCATCAAAATAAACCACTACAAAGACGCCTATGTAAGGTCGGAGAACGAAATGCATGAGACGCATAAATGAATCGGGCGCTTCCGATAAGCCCATCGGCATGACCAACCACTCATATAACCCAAACTTGGTTTTGAAAGCCGTTTTCCACTCATCACCCTCTTGAATGCGAATTTGGTAGTAGCCACTTTTAAGATAAATTTTTGAAAAGATGGTGGCACCACATAATTCAGCAAGCATGTCGTCTAAACGTGGAATAGCGTGACGGTTTCTAATGGTGATAGCATTTATCGGGCAACAATTGGAGGACATGCGAAAACTTCCATATTTCTTAGGCACGAGAATAACCGTGATAGCACAAGGGCTTAAGCTTTCACGTACATGACCATTGTCGATGAGTTGTTGCACTTGTCGTTGTATCTCCTTGGTTTCCTCGGGGTTGACTCGGTAAGGAGCCTTGTTCGAAAGTGGTGCGCTGGGTATGAGGTCGATGCGGTGTTCGATTCCGCGAAGTGGAGGTAGACCCGGTGGTAGCTCATCGGGAAAGACGTCCGAGAATTCCTGCAACAATTGAGACAACACTAAAGGTCGAGGTGGTGAAGTGTTAGTAGGTTTTGCTTCCCCTTTGCATAAAAGCACAAGGTGAAAGACACTCGAGGGGTTCTCACACACTTCTCTCATCTCAGTTTTTGTGGCAAATAGCACTAGTTGTTTCTTGTCGCTCATCGTGGAGGCGCTCATATCTAGCTTGTGGCTCTCACTCTCCTTTTGGTGGTTCACTCTCTCACCATTCTCTCCACAATGGTTGGTAGGTATGTGTTTGTCAGCGGCTACTTGACTTGGTGACATTGGGCGTAGCACGAACTCTCTGCCCTTCATCTTGAAGCTATAATGGTTGATCCGTCCATTGTGTGTGACTCCACGATCGTATTGCCATGGTCGTCCAAGAAGAAGGTGGCACACGGACATAGGGACCACATCACACTCAAGTGTGTCCTTGTAGGCGCCTGTCTTGAAGGATACTTGCATGGTGTGCTCGACTCAAAGAATTCCGGCGTCATTAAGCCATTGGACCTTGTAGGGATGAGGGTGCTCCGTCTTGGCCAATTGGAGCTTGTCGCATAGCTCTTCACTTGCCAAGTTATGACAACTTCCTCCATCGATGATAACCTTGACGGAGCGTCCATTGATGCTGGCCATGGTATGGAAAATGCGACATCGTTGATCGTAATCTTGTTGATGTTGAAGTGTCAAGACCTTGGAGACAACGAGATTGGGACTCGAGTCATTGTCGCAAAACACTAGATGGCCTTCATCTTCATTCACTTGGTGATGCATAGCTACATGTTCAAGGGCTTCCATCTCATCATCGCACATTGAGTCATAGGATCTGTCATCATTGATGATCATTGTGCGAACGGTCTTGCACTCAAATGAATTGTGGCCTCGTCCTTAGCATTTGAAACACTTGATGGAACTCGTCTTGGAGGTGTCCTCGGTTGGAGTTGTAGATGATGAAGCTCTTGGCTTGAAGTTGTTTATAGGAGGTGGACAACTAGATGTATTCGCATTCTTGTAGCTTGACTTGTCACCGAAGCTTGTAGATGGCTTGGTAGAGGTAGGAGGAGCCGAAGTCGTTGAAGCTTGGTTGTAGGAGTCGTAGTTCTTGGAGTTGAACTTGGAGTACTTGTAGTCCTCTTGAACCTGTCGCTCTGCTTTGGTGGCTTGGTGTACTAGCTCGAGGAGATTTGTTTATGGTTGGAAGTCCGCAATCTTCTTGATAGGATAGTTGAGGCCATTCAAGAACCTCGCCACCGTTTGTTCTTCATCTTCCGTGACGTTGGCTCTTATCATGGCAATCTCCATCTCCTTGTAGTACTCTTCAACGGACTTGGTGCCTTGCTTGAGGAGTTGTAGCTTCTTGAACAAGTCACGATTATAGTGTGTTGGCACGAAACGTGCTCTCATTACTTCCTTCATTTGAGCCCAAGTTGTGATAGGAGGTTCGCCTTTTGCTTCTCTTCGCTCGATGATTTGCTCCCACCAAATGAGAACATAGTCTTGGAACTCAAGGGACGCCATTGCAATCTTCTTTTCTTCATCAAAGTTGTGTAGGCGAAAGATCTTTTCAACTATCAATGCCCGTGATAGGTAGTCTTCGGGATCAATGCTTTCGGAATACTTTGGCATGGTGAACTTAAGCTTGCCGTAGCGATGCTCTTCATTGTTTGCTTGCCTATTGTGAGGGCGTTCTTGATTTGGAGGATTGTCAATCTCATGTTGCTCTTGGTGGAGTAGATGGTCATTATCATGGTGTACTTGTTGGAAATATGCCCTAGAGGCAATAATAAATTGGTTATTATTATATTTCCTTGTTCATGATAATTGTTTATTATCCATGCTAGAATTGTATTGATAGGAAACTCAGATACATGTGTGGATACATAGACAAACACCATGTCCCTAGTAAGCCTCTAGATGACTAGCTCGTTGATCAATAGATGGTTACGGTTTCCTGATCATGGACATTGGATGTCGTTGATAACGTTATCACATCATTAGGAGAATGATGTGATGGACAAGACCCAATCCTAAGCCTAGCACAGATCGTGTAGTTCGTATGCTAAAGCTTTTCTATATGTCAAGTATCTTTTCCTTAGACCATGAGATTGTGCAACTCCCGGATACCGTAGGAATGCTTTGGGTGTACCAAACGTCACAACGTAACTGGGTGGCTATAAAGGTGCACTACAGGTATCTCCGAAAGTGTCTTTTGGGTTGGCACGAATCGAGACTGGGATTTGTCACTCCGTATGACGGAGAGGTATCTCTGGGCCCACTCGGTAGGACATCATCATAATGTGCACAATATGTGATCAAGGAGTTGATCACGGGATGATGTGTTACGGAACGAGTAAAGAGACTTGCCGGTAACGAGATTGAGCAAGGTATCGGTATACCGACGATCGAATCTCGGGCAAGTGCTATACCGATAGACAAAGGGAATCGTATAAGGGATTGATTGAATCCTTGACATCGTGGTTCATCCGATGAGATCATCGTGGAACATGTGGGAGCCAACATGGGTATCCAGATCCCGCTGTTGGTTATTGACCGGAGAGTCGTCTCGGTCATGTCTGCGTGTCTCCCGAACCCGTAGGGTCTACACACTTAAGGTTCGGTGACGCTAGGGTTGTAGAGATATAAGTATGCGGAAACCCGAAAGTTGTTCGGAGTCCCGGATGAGATCCCGGACGTCACGAGGAGTTCCGGAATGGTCCGGAGGTAAAGATTTATATATAGGAAGTCCTATTTTGGCCACCGGAAAATGTTCGGGATTTTTCGGTATTGTACCGGGAAGGTTCTAGAAGGTTCCGAAGTGGGGCCCACCTGCATGGGGGGACCCACATGAACGTGGGTAGTGGGGGCAAGGCCCCACACCCCTGGTCAAGGTGCACCAAGATCCCCCCTTAGAAGGAATAAGATCATATCCCGAAGGGATAAGATCAAGATCCCTAAAAAGGGGGGATAACAATCGGTGGGGAAAGGAAATGATGGGATTTCTTTCCCCCACCTTTGCCAACGCCCCAATGGACTTGGAGGGCAAGAAACCAGCCCCCTCCACCCCTATATATAGTGGGGAGGCGCATGGGAGCAGAACCCCAAGCCCTGGCGCCTCCCTCTCCCTCCCGTGACACATCTCCCTCCTCCCGCAGCGCTTGGCGAAGCCCTGCCGGAATCCCGCTACTTCCACCACCACGCCGTCGTGCTGCTGGATCTCCATCAACCTCTCCTCCCCCCTTGCTGGATCAAGAAGGAGGAGACGTCCCCGCTCCGTACGTGTGTTGAACACGGAGGTGCCGTCCGTTCGGCGCTAGGATCATCGGTGATTTGGATCACGACGAGTACGACTCCATCATCCCCGTTCTCTTGAACGCTTCCGCTCGCAATCTACAAGGGTATGTAGATGCACTCACTCTCCTTTATGCTCGTTGCTAGATTACTCCATAGATAGATCTTGGTGACGCGTAGGAAATTTTTTGATTTTCTGCTACGATCCCCTACAGTGGCATCATGAGCTAGGTCTATGCGTAGTATCTTGCACGAGTAGAACACAAAGTAGTTGTGGGCGTAGATCATGTCAATTCTCTTGCCGTTACTAGTCTTATCTTGATTCGGCGGCATCGTGGGATGAAGCGGCCCGGACCGACCTTACACGTACTCTTATGTGAGACAGGTTCCACCGACTGACATGCACTAGTTGCATAAGGTGGCTAGCGGGTGACTGTCTCTCCCACTTTAGTCGGATCGGATTCGATGAAAAGGGTCCTTATGAAGGGTAAATAGAAATTGGCATATCACGTTGTGGTTTTGGCGTAGGTAAGAAACGTTCTTGCTAGAAACCTATAGCAGCCACGTAAAAACTTGCAACAACAATTAGAGGACGTCTAACTTGTTCTTGCAGCATGTGCCGTGTGATGTGATATGGCCAAAAGGATGTGATGAATGATATATATGTGATGTATGAGATTGATCATGTTCTTGTAATAGGAATCACGACTTGCATGTCGATGAGAATGACAACCGACAGGAGCCATAGGAGTTGTCTTATTTATTGTATGACCTGCGTGTCACTGAATAACGCCATGTAATTACTTTACTTTATTGCTAAACGTTAGCCATAGTAGTAGAAGTAATGTTTGGCGAGACGACTTCATGAAGACATGATGATGGAGATCATGGTGTCATGCCGGTGACGATGATGATCATGGAGCCCCGAAGATGAAGATCAAAGGAGCAAGATGATATTGGCCATATCATGTCACTATTTGATTGCATGTGATGTTTATCATGTTTTACATCTTATTTGCTTAGAACGACGGTAGTGAATAAGATGATCTCTCACTAAAATTTCAAGAATTGTGTTCCCCCTAACTGTGCACCGTTGCTAAGGTTCGTTGTTCCGAAGCACCACGTGATGATCGGGTGTGATAGGTTCTAACGTTCGCATACAACGGGTGTAAGCCAGATTTACACACGTGATACACTTAGGGTTGACTTGACGAGCCTAGCATGTACAGACATGGCCTCGGAACACGGAAGACCGAAAGGTCGAACATGAGTCGTATAGAAGATACGATCAACATGAAGATGTTCACCGTTGATGACTAGTCCGTCTCACGTGATGATCGGACACGGCCTAGTCGATTCGGATCATGTATCACTTAGATGACTAGAGAGATGTCTATCTGAGTGGGAGTTCATTAGATGAACTTCATTGTCATGAACAATAGTCTAAGTTGTCTTCGCAAATTATGTTGTAGACCAATAACTGCGTTGTAGCTCCCTGTTTAATACGATCCTAGAGAAAGACTAAGTTGAAAGATATTGTAAGCAATGATGCGGACTGGGTCCGTAGTCCGAGGAGTGTCCTCACAGCTGCACAGAAAGCTTACGTCTTTGATGCACCGCTCGATGTGCAAACCCCTACAACGTTGTCTGTGGATGTTGTGAACACCTGAGAAACACGTCCTGATGACTACTTGATAGTTTAGTGCACCATACTTTACGGCTTAGAATCGGGATTCCAATGACGTTTTGAACGCCATAGAACATATGAGATGTTCTAAGAGCTGAAATTGGGATTTCAGGCTCATGCCCGTGTTGAGAGGTATGAGACCTCTGACAAGTTCTTTTGCCAAAAAGATGGAGGAGAATGGCTCAACTAGTGAGCATGTGCTCAGAATGTCTGGGTGCTAAAATCACTTGAACCAAGTGGGAGTTAATCTTCCAGGTGAGATAGTGGTTGACATAATTCTCTGGACACTATCACCAAGCTACTAGAACTTCGTGATGAACTATGACATGCAAAGGATGGAGATGATCCCGGAGCTATTAGCCGTTCTTAAGACCGCGAAAGTAGAAATCAAGAAGGAGCATCAAGTGTTGATGGTTTAACAAGATCACTGGTTTCAAAAAGGGGCAAGGGCTAGAAGGGAAACTTCATGAATGGCAAACCAGTTGTCGCTCTAATGAAGGAACCCAATGGTTGAACCCAAACCTCGAGACCAAGTGCTTCTATTGTAAGGGGAAAGGTCACATGGTAGCGGAACTACCCCAAATACATGGTAGATAAGAATAGCTGGAAACTTCAACAAAGTATATTTGATATACGTATTATTGATGTGTACCTCACTAGTACTCCTTGTAGCACCTGGGTATTGGATACCGGTTCAGTTGCTATTATTAGTGACTTGAAGCAAAAGCTACGGACAGAACGGAGACTAGCTAAGGGCGAGGTGACGATGTGTTGGAAGTGTTTCCAAGGATGATAAGATCACCATCGCACGCTCCCTCTATTTTCGGGATTAGTGTTGAACCTAGATAAATGTTATCAGGTGTCTACGTTGAGCATGAATATGATTAGAGCATGTTCATTGCAATACGGTTATTCATTTAAGTTAGAGAATAATGGTTATTCTGTTTACATGAATAATACCTTTATGGTCATGCACCCAATGGTTTATTGAATCTCGATTATAGCAATACACATGATGATAATATTAATGCCAAAAGATGTAGAGTTAATAATGATAGTACCACTTTCTTGTGGCACTGCCGCTTAGGTCATTTTGGCATAAAATGCATGAAGAAACTCCATGCTGATGGACGTTTGGAGTCACTTGATTTTGAATCGCTTGACACATGTGAGCCATGCCTCATGGGCAGGATGACTAAGACCCCGTTTTCAGGTACAATGAAACGGGCAAGTGACTTGTTGGAAATCATACATGCTGATGTGTGTGATCCAATGAGAATTAAGGCGTGTGGTGGATATCATTATTTTCTCATCTTCACTGACGATTTGAGTAGATATGGGTATATTTACTTAATGAAGCAAAAGTCTGAAACGTTTGAAAAGTTCAAGCAATTTCAGAGTGAAGTTAAGAATCATCATAACAAGAAGATCATGTTCCTACGATCTGATCAAGGGAAGATTTTCTGAGTTGTGAGTTTGGCAATCACTTAAGACATTGTGGAATTGTTTTGCTGTTGAAGCCACCTGGAACACCACAGCGTAATGGTGTGTCTGGACGTCATAATCGAACCTTATGAGATATGGTACGATCTATGATGTCTCTTACCGATCTACCGCTATTATTTTGAGGTTATGCATTAGAGACAGCTGCATTCACTTTAGATAGGGCACCATCTAAGTCCGTTGAGACGACGTCGTATGGTTTGGCAAGAAACCGTAGTTGTCGTTTCTCAATGTTTGGGGCTGCGAGGCTTATGGCTTCAGCCGGGAAAAGCTCGAACCCAAAGCAGACAAATACATCTTCATGGGATACCCACTGGTAACGGTTGGGTATACCTTCTATCTCAGATCCAAGGACAAAAATGTTTGTCACTAAGAACGGGTCCTTTCTCGAGAAAGAGTTTCTCTCGAAAGAATTGAGTGGGAGGAAGATAGAACTTGATAAGGTTTTCGAACCCTCACTTCAACCAGAGAGTAGTGCAACACAGAAAGATGTTTCTGTGGAACCTACGACTGTTGAAGAGGAAACTAATGATAGTGATCATGAAGTTTCGGATCAAGTTGCTATCAAACCTCGTAGGTCGACAAGGATAAGTACTACTCCTGAGTGGTACGGTGATCCTGTCTTAAATGTCATGTTGTTGGACAACAATGAACCTACGAACTATGGAGAAGCGATAGTGGGTCCATATTCCGACAAATGGTTAGAAACCGATAAATCCGAGATAGGATCCATGTATCAAAACAAAGTATGGACTTTGGTGGACTTGCCCTATGATCGGCAAGCCATTGAGACAAATGGATCTTTAAGACTAAGACGGACGTGGACGGTAATGTCACCGTCTATGAAGCTCGACTTGTGGCGAAGAGTTTTCCACAAGTTCAAGGAGTTGACTACGATGAGATTTTCTCACCCGTAGCGGTGCTTAAGTCCGTCGGAATCATGTTAGCATTAGCTGCATTTATGAAATCTGGCAGATGGATGACAAAACAAGTTTCCTTACCAGTTTTCTTAAAGAAAGGTTGTATGTGATACAATCAGAAAGGTTTTGTCGATCCTAAGGATGCTAAAAGGTATGCTAGCTCCAGCGATCCTTCCATGGACTAGAGGAAGCATCTCGGAGTCGGAATATACACTTTGATGGAGTGATCAAAGTTTTTGGGTATACAAAGTTTGTTAGAAACTTGTATTTGCAATAAAGTGAGTGGGAGCACTACAACATTTCTGATAAGTATATGTGAATGACATATGGTTGATCCGAAATTATGTTGAATTTCTGGAAAGTGTAAAGGGTTGTTTGAAAGGAGTTTTTCAAAGGAAGACCTGGATAAAGCTGCTTACATATTGGGCATCAAGATCTATAGAGATAGATCAAGACGTCTGATGATACTTTCAAAAGGAACACACACCTTTGACATGATTTTGAAGGAGTTCAAAATAGGTCAGTTAAAGAAGGAATTCTTACCTGAGTTATAAGGTGTGAAGTTGAGTAAGACTCAAAACTTGACCACGGCAGAAGGAAGAGGAAGGACGAAGGTCGTCCCCTATGCTTTTGTCATAGGCTCTATACGGTATGCCATGATGAGTACCGCACCTGATGTGTGCCTTGCCACATGTCTGGCAAGAGGGTACAAAGGTGATCCAGGAGTGGATCACCAGATAGTGGTCAAAAATTATCCTTGGAGGAATAAGGAAATGTTTCTCGGTTATGGAGGTGATAAAGAGTTCGACGTAAAGAGTTACGTCGATGCAAGCTTAACACCTATCCGAATAACTTTGAGTAGAGATACCGGATACGTATAATGGAGCAACAGTTTGGAATAGCTCCAAGTGGAACGTGGTAGCTGCATCTACGATATGACATAAAGTTTTGCAAAGTACATAGCGATCTGAATGTTGCAGACCCATTGACTACAACCTCTCTCACAAGCATAACATGATCAAACCCAGAACTCATTGAGTGTTAATCACATATTGATTTGAACTAGATTACTGACACTAGTGAACTCTTTGGATGTTAGTCACATGGCGATGTGACCTATGAGTGTTAATCACATGGCGATGTGAACTAGATTATTGACTCTAGTGCAAGTGGGAGACTGTTGGAAATATGCCCTAGAGGCAATAATAAATTGGTTATTATTATATTTCCTTGTTCATGATAATTGTTTATTATCCATGCTAGAATTGTATTGATAGGAAACTCAGATACATGTGTGGATACATAGACAAACACCATGTCCCTAGTAAGCCTCTAGATGACTAGCTCGTTGATCAATAGATGGTTACGGTTTCCTGATCATGGACATTGGATGTCGTTGATAACGGGATCACATCATTAGGAGAATGATGTGATGGACAAGACCCAATCCTAAGCCTAGCACAGATCGTGTAGTTCGTATGCTAAAGCTTTTCTATATGTCAAGTATCTTTTCCTTAGACCATGAGATTGTGCAACTCCCGGATACCGTAGGAATGCTTTGGGTGTACCAAACGTCACAACGTAACTGGGTGGCTATAAAGGTGCACTACAGGTATCTCCGAAAGTGTCTTTTGGGTTGGCACGAATCGAGACTGGGATTTGTCACTCCGTATGACGGAGAGGTATCTCTGGGCCCACTCGGTAGGACATCATCATAATGTGCACAATATGTGATCAAGGAGTTGATCACGGGATGATGTGTTACGGAACGAGTAAAGAGACTTGCCGGTAACGAGATTGAGCAAGGTATCGGTATACCGACGATCGAATCTCGGGCAAGTGCTATACCGATAGACAAAGGGAATCGTATACGGGGTTGATTGAATCCTTGACATCGTGGTTCATCCGATGAGATCATCGTGGAGCATGTGGGAGCCAACATGGGTATCCAGATCCCGCTGTTGGTTATTGACCGAAGAGTCGTCTCGGTCATGTCTGCGTGTCTCCCGAACCCATAGGGTCTACACACTTAAGGTTTGGTGACGCTAGGGTTGTAGAGATATAAGTATGCGGAAACCCGAAAGTTGTTCGGAGTCCCGGATGAGATCCCGGACGTCACGAGGAGTTCTGGAATGGTCCGGAGGTAAAGATTTATATATAGGAAGTCCTATTTTGGCCACCGGAAAATGTTCGGGATTTTTCGGTATTGTACCGGGAAGGTTCTAGAAGGTTCCGAAGTGGGGCCCACCTGCATGGGGGGACCCACATGAACGTGGGTAGTGGGGGCAAGGCCCCACACCCCTGGTCAAGGCGCACCAAGATCCCCCCTTAGAAGGAATAAGATCATATCCCGAAGGGATAAGATCAAGATCCCTAAAAAGGGGGGATAACAATCGGTGGGGAAAGGAAATGATGGGATTTCTTTCCCCCACCTTTGTCAACGCCCCAATGGACTTGGAGGGCAAGAAACCAGCCCCCTCCACCCCTATATATAGTGGGGAGGCGCATGGGAGCAGCACCCCAAGCCCTGGCGCCTCCCTCTCCCTCCCGTGACACATCTCCCTCCTCCCGCAGCGCTTGGCGAAGCCCTGCTGGAATCCCGCTACTTCCACCACCACGCCGTCGTGCTGCTGGATCTCCATCAACCTCTCCTCCCCCCTTGCTGGATCAAGAAGGAGGAGACGTCCCCGCTCCGTACGTGTGTTGAACACGGAGGTGCCGTCCGTTCGGCGCTAGGATCATCGGTGATTTGGATCACGACGAGTACGACTCCATCATCCCCGTTCTCTTGAACGCTTCCGCTCGCAATCTACAAGGGTATGTAGATGCACTCACTCTCCTTTATGCTCGTTGCTAGATTACTCCATAGATAGATCTTGGTGACGCGTAGGAAATTTTTTGATTTTCTGCTACGATCCCCAACAGTACTTGCCGACCTTTTGGTTCTTGTTGAGCTTGTTGCTCTTGTCGCGCTTGAGGGGGAACTTCTTGTTGCATTCGTGCATTGTGGCGCCTCTCTTGCAACTCATCGCGAAGGAACTCCTCTTCTTGACGAGTGTGTCGATTGCGAGTTGCCACATTACGATGTGAATCACGTAATGCTCGTTGCGCCTCAAGAGCTTGACCTTCTCGGCCTTGTTGTGCTTGACGTTGAGCCTCGGCATCTTGTTCTTCTTGGTGTTGACGTGCTCGCTCTTGTTGTTGTTGGTGTATTCGTTGCCGTTCTTGTGCTTGCTCGAGAGTAGCTTGGTTTTGACGATGTCGACTTTCTTGCTCTTCAAATAGCTCTTGTGAACTCTTGTCATGAAGGGGGTTCCGGTTGTCATGTCGAGCTTGACGTGCGGCTTGACGAAGAGTGTTTGATGTAGGTGTACTTGAGCCAGACGTGTAGTCGGTATGACGACTTGAGCGGCTTCGTCTTTGAGAAAATGTGGATGAGGATCGTCGGTCGACTATCAAAGTCCGTAACTCGTCGAATTGGGTAGACATGTTGGTGTTGATGATGTCGAATTGCTCTCTTGTTCGTGCTTCAAATTGTCGCGTGTCGGCGGCGACTTGGTCTATGCGCTCTTGCATAGCTTGACTCTCTTGATGTAGAGCTCATTGGACACTGAAGAGATGTTGTTTGGTGACGTAGTTGTTCGATTCTTGAGGATCATCAAAGAGCGGGTTCGTAGATGTACTTGGCATATCCATCATTGCAAGCAAGAATGTGAGTGGGAGAAAGGAGAAGACAATACCAAAGTACCATGACCAAAGTTGAAAATGGATCAATGATCACTCAATAATGTAACCCGGGGATTGCACTATTGGTACCACTTGATGAGGACATCACTAACAAGGTTACACCCACAGCTTCAACTGACACATATACGGGACCAATTACTAGAGCTCGCGCACGCCAATTAAATTACCAGGTATTTTCGTTTCTTGGTAATGAATCTAATGTTCATGAGAATATGATTGCTGCCTAAATTGGATACATTTGTTTTGCTTACAAATGAAGGGCCTAGCTTGGACAAGAAGGATGAACATTGGAGCAAGATCAAGCATGGAGATGATGACATGCGCAAGGGGAACAAGAATGGAGTTACAAGTGATGATTTCAGGACTTTGAAGCCACCATAATGAGTGCGTGAAGCCTTGGACGAAATATACAAGATGCCACTTCATAAATTTCGTCCAGAGGCTATTATAGGTGCTGCGTCACCTTATTATTGGGCCAGGCCCATGTAATTTTGAAAAACTTGAGTATAGGCTGTTTTTAGAGTCCGTATGTGTGGGGAAACAAGAGTTAGGGTTGGTTTCGGACCCCTCCACCAAGGGCCACGAAATTTCCCCTCTTTCTCCCATATATACAGCCCTTAGGGCATTGTTTAGACTTTGGGTTTTGTTTAGATTAAAGTTCGCCATAGCTGTAACTTCGCGTACTTCGTTTATGTTCAATGACCAGACAAAGACGTCACAAAACCCCACTTGATCAATAAAGCTTTCCTCTTAAATTCGCAATATCCAGATTGCAATCTCAGTTTCTTGCTTGTTCTTCGTTTTCCTGCAGGAAACAGACCTTCGTGGTGAGGTTGATCGTGCTCCGGCGTGGTCAATAACCTCTCGGAGTTGGTTTAGCGATTGCTAAGGCGCGACGTCCTCGCACGTTTGTAGTCGGATCGTCACAGTCGACTTCCTCCAAAACGATAGCCACCATCTCATCGAAAGACGGGACACCTTTGCCTCTATCTAGTGGTATCAGATTTCCAGGTTGCTCGGTGAGATTTTACAGTTTTTCGTAGATTAGATCGAGTCTGTTCTTCATACCTATAGTCCACGAAAAAGCCAAAAAAAATTTAGGGTTAGTTCATCATATCCGAACTAGTCTGAGCCATTGCATAATCCTTTCCATGTTTGCTTAGTTGAAGTTGCAGTTGCATCGTCGTGTCAAGTTGCTGGTCTTAGCGTCTAGTCTTTTAGAGTTTCGAGTTCTGGTCATAAGTTGTCACGCCGCCACCGCAACATCTTGATCGCTACTGCCACATACCACCACCGATCCGTATCCATATACCACCACCAATCCGTATCCATATACCACAACCGCTGCCAAATACCACCAACGCTGCCATATTCTACCACCACATATCCACCACCAATCCGAGTTCTTTTCGTTCTAGATTGTCTTTCGAGATCCATCTAGTTTCGGTTTCGTGTTTCCTTGCCTGAGTAGGTCTCGAAAAAAAAAGTCTGGAGACCCCCTAGCAGTTTTTAGGCCAAAATTTCGACAGGTGAAAATATTTTTTCCCTATCCTATTTTTGGCTTTTCTGAGTCTTTTGAGACACGTGCCACCATACTGTTTTTTTACCACACTTTTTCGTAGTCGCTGCCCTGATTTCGAAAAAAAAATCGTCAAAAAATTTTTGTGCCTATCATCTTAGTTTGACTTGGGAAGTGTTTTGAGACCCTCGCCATTATAGTGATTTTCGGCAAAAAAAAAGAGCGCAAAAAAAAAAGAGGCGAAAAAAATATCAGAGTGTGCTTTCCCCTTTATTACGTGCAGCGCCGTGATTTTGTTATTGTTCTAGGCTCGCGTCTCTAGTACGGTCTAGCCTAGGACCAGCACAGTACCGTTGTTGATCGTTTATTCAACTTTGCATCTCTGAATTGATTATTGCTGACCCCTTTTGCTACCATCTTATAAGCCTTCCCAGCTCCACATGCATCTACGTCGTGCGTTTGACTCTCCCTGGTAATCGCTTTATCCAAGCTTTGAGAGTTTTGACTACCACGGTTGCCGATCACCACCTGCTGCTGGGTTAGAATTGGTAAGAATTTGAGATTTGCTTGTCGGATTTGTGACACCCGCCACCACCACCACTTATTAGTAGTCTGTAGGATCATATTCTTGTGTGTTTCTATTGCTGCTAACCATGCCAGTATCACAAGTCGACGAGACTGACTGGGAGAACTTGACGAACAAGGAGCTTCATGAAAAGTTTCAGCAAATGATGAGTGTACAGGTGCAAGATGTGCTAAACAGATTTGACGAGGCCATGGAGAAGATAAAAGGCATGGAGAAGACGTTTGAAACAAAGCTTGATAACAAGTTTGCTGAATTGCTTTCGCGTTTTCTACCACCACCTGCTGCTGCAGCTGTCCCACCTCTACAACAACAACAACAACAACAACAACATCGCCTTCCAAATCAAGTGGGACGAGCACAGCGCGTTCCCCTTGAGCCTTGTCAAGCTTCTGGTGCTGCTGTTGATGTTTCTGTAGCTCTTGCTGCTACTGCAGAGGTGGAGGACCATTACGAGGATGAGGTTGACCAAAATCAGAACTACGTGCAACAACCAGCACCACCACCACCAGGTCGTCCTCATGCATATCATCGCAATGGTAGGGCTGCATCACCACCTGAGGTACATGACCATCTTCCTAAACTGAAATTGAATATTCCACCATTTGAGGGTAGATATGTTCCTGATATATATCTTACTTGGGAGTTAGAAACTGAACAACATTTTACATGTTTACATTATCCCGAGGAATGACGTGTTCCTGCTGATGTTTGTGCTTTCACTAGTTTTGCATGTGTTTGGTGGTCTGAACATTGTAGATTATATCCTATTCCAGCTACTTGGGCTGCTTTGAAAACTGCTATGCGTACTCGTTGGGTTCCACCATATTATCAACGTGAATTACTTCAAAAACTGCAGCGCTTAAGACAAGGAAAAAATTATGTAGAAGAATATTATCAGCAATTACAAACTGGCCTGATTTGATGTGGTATTGTTGAGGAGAATGAAGCTATGCTTGCACGTTTTATGGGTGGATTAAATAGAGAGATTCAGACCATTCTAGAGTATAAGGATTATAATAATATCACTCGTTTATTCCATCTTGCTTGTAAAGCTGAACGTGAAGTGCATGATCGACAGGCATTGGCGCGGACTAACTTTTCTGCAGGTCGACCTTCATCATGGACACCGCGTGCATCCTCTACTTCCACACATTCTACTGCACCGACACCTCCATCAGCTGTTACCTCTAGCCGTGATACAAGGAAGCAGGCACAACCACCATTATCTGCCATGAGCACACCTATTGGGCCTGCACAGAGTTCGTCTTCATCCATGGCATCAACAGGGCACACCAGTGATATTATTTGTCGTCGTTGTAAGGGATGAGGACATTTTGCGAGAGAATGCAAATCTCAGCGTGTGATGATTGCTACTGAGGATGGTGGATATGAGTCCTCTAGTGACTATGATGAGGAGACTTTGGCTCTTATTACACGTGAAGAACACGGTGGAGACGATTCTGATCATGAGACGCAATATATGGCTCCTGAAGATAAGGACAGGTATGAATGTTTAGTTGCTCAACGTGTTTTGAGTGTGCAGGTTACACAAGCTGAGCAAAATCAGAGGCATAATTTGTTCCAGACAAAGGGAGTTTTGAAGGAATGTTTTGTTCGCGTGATCATAGATGGAGGGAGTTGCAACAACTTGGCTAGCATGGAGATGGTGGAGAAGCTATCTCTCACCACAATACCACATCCACATCCTTACTACATCTAATGGTTCAACAACAGCGGCAAGGTTAAGGTAACACGTATTGTTCGTGTGCATTTTAGTATCTCTACATATGCTGATTATGTTGATTGTGATGTGGTACCTATGCAAGCATGTTCCTTATTACTTGGTAGACCATGGCAATTTGATAAAAATTCTGTACACCATGGTAGAAACAATCAGTATACTCTTGTTCATAAGGATAAAAATATTACTTTACTTCCTATGACTCCTGATTCCATTTTGAAAGATGATATTAATAGATCTAATAAAGCAAAACAAGAGAAAAATAAGAGTGAAAATCGTATTGTGGCAAAAGAATTTGAGCAACAAATGAAACCTAATAATAAACCATCTACTCTTGCTTCTGAAATTAAATTGAAAAGTGCATGTTTATTTGCCACCAAATATGATATTGATGAGCTAATGCACCTAGTACTTTCATGAGATTAATGAATGAAGTTTTACGTGCTTTCATTGGACGATTTGTGGTAGTATACTTTGATGATATATTGATTTTTAGCAGATCTTTGGAGGAACATTGGGAACATTTACGTGCTGTTTTTGTTGCTCTACGTGATGCACGTTTGTTTGGTAACCTTGGAAAGTGCACCTTTTGCACCGACCGAGTCTCTTTTCTTGGCTATGTTGTTACTCCACAGGGAATTGAGGTTGATAAAGCCAAGATTGAAGCTATTGAGAGTTGGCCGCACCCCAAAACGGTCACACACGTGAGGAGTTTTCTTGGCCTCGCTGGATTCTATCGGTGTTTTGTGAGAGATTTCAGCACCATTGCTGCACCTCTCAATGAGCTTACAAAGAAGGATGTGCCTTTTGTTTGGGGTACTGCACAGGAAGAAGCATTCACGGTATTGAAAGATAAGTTGACACATGCTCCTTTACTCCAACTTCCTGATTTTAATAAGACTTTTGAGCTTGAATGTGATGCTAGTGGAATTGGGTTAGGAGGTGTGTTATTACAAGGTGGTAAACCTGTTGCATACTTTTCTGAAAAATTGAGTGGGCCTAGTCTGAATTATTCTACTTATGATAAGGAATTATATGCTCTTGTTCGGACTTTGGAAACATGGCAACATTATTTATGGCCCAAAGAATTTGTTATACATTCTGATCATGAATCTTTGAAGCACATTAAAAGTCAAGCAAAATTGAACCGTAGACATGTTTAATGGGTTGAATTCATAGAGACCTTCCCTTATGTTATTAAACACAAGAAGGGAAAAGAAAATGTTATTGCTGATGCATTGTCTTGTCGTCATACTATGCTTTCACAACTTCACTTTAAAATATTTGGTTTGGAGACCATCAAAGATCAATATGTGCATGATGCTGAATTTAAAGATGTATTGCATAATTGTAAAGAAGGGAGAACATGGAACAAGTTCGTCGTTAATGATGGATTTGTGTTTCGTGCTAACAAGCTATGCATTCCAGCTAGCTCTGTTCGTCTTTTGTTGTTGCAGGAGGCGCATGGAGGAGGATTAATGGGACACTTTGTCGTGAAGAAGACGGAGGACGTACTTGCTACACATTTCTTTTGGCCAAAGATGCGACGGGATGTTGAGCGTTTTGTTGCTCGCTGCACTACATGTCAAAAAGCTAAGTCACGACTCAATCCTCATGGTTTATATATGACTTTGCCAGTTCCTAGTGTTCCCTGGGAAGATATATCTATGGACTTTGTTTTGGGTTTACCTCGAATAAAGAAGGGGAGGGATAGCATATTTGTTGTCGTGGATAGGTTCTCGAAGATGGCACACTTTATACCATGTCATAAAAGCGATGATGCTGCTAATGTTGCTGACTTGTTCTTTCGTGAAATTATTCGCTTGCATGGTGTGCCAAATACTATTGTTTCAGATTGTGATACTAAATTTCTTAGCCACTTTTGGAGATGTTTATGGGAAAGTTGGGGACTAAACTTCTTTTTAGTACTACTTGTCACCCCAAAACTGATGGTCAAACTGAAGTAGTCAACAGAACTTTGTCTATTATGCTTAGGGCTGTTTTGAATAATAATAAGAAAATGTGGGAAGAATGCTTGTCTCATATTGAATTTGCTTATAATCGTTCGTTACATTCTACTACTAAGATGTGCCCTTTTGAAATTGTCTATGGTTTCCTACCTCGTGCACCTATTGATTTGTTGCCACTTCCATCTTCGGAGACGGTTAATTTTGATGCTAAACAATGTGCTGAATTTATCTTAAAAATGCATGAGTTAACTAAGGGAAATATTGAGCGCATGAATGCTAAATATAAACTTGTTGGAGATAAGGGTAGAAAACGTGTTGTCTTTGCACCTGGAGATCTTGTTTGGTTACATTTGCATAAGGATAGGTTTCCTAATCTGCGCAAGTCAAAGCTAATGCCACGTGCTGATGGTCCTTTCAAGGTGTTAGAGAAAATAAATGATAGCGCATATAAACTTGAGTTGCCTGCAGATTTTGGGGTTAGTCCCACATTTAACATTGCCGATTTGAAGCCTTACTTGGGTGAGGAACATGAGCTTCCGTCGAGGACGACTTCAATTCAAGAAGGGGAGGATGATGAGGACATCACTAACAAGGTTACACCCACAACTCCAACTAACACATATACAGGACCAATTACTAGAGCTCGCGCACGCCAATTAAATTACCAGGTACTTTCGTTTCTTGGTAATGAATCTAATGTTCATGAGAATATGATGCTGCCTAAATTGGATACATTTGTTTTGCTTACAAGTGAAGGGCCTAGCTTGGACAAGAAGGATGAACATTGGAGCAAGATCAAGCATGGAGATGATGGCATGCGCAAGGGGAACAAGAATGGAGTTACAAGTGACGATTTCAGGACTTTGAAGCCACCATAATGAGTGCGTGAAGCCATGGACGAAATATACAAGATGCCACTTCATAAATTTCGTCCAGAGGCTATTATAGGTGCTGCGTCACCTTATTATCGGGCAAGGCCCATGTAATTTCGAAATACTTGAGTATAGGCTATTTTTAGAGTCCGTATGTGTGGGGAAACAAGAGTTAGGGTTGGTTTCGGACCCCTCCACCAAGGGCCATGAAATTCCCCCTCTTTCTCCCATATATACAGCCCTTAGGGCGTCGTTTAGACTTTGGGTTTTGTTTAGATTAAAGTTTGCCATAGCTGCAACTTCGCGTACTTCGTTTGTGTTCAACGACCAGACAAAGACGTCACAGAACCCCACTTGATCAATAAAGCTTTCCTCTTAAATTCGCAATATCCAGATTGCAATCTCAGTTTCTCGCTTGTTCTTTGTTTGCCTGCAGGAAACAGACCTTCGTGGTCAGGTTGATCGTGCTCCGGCATGGTCAATAACCTCTCGGAGTTGGTTTAGCGATTGCTAAGGCGCGACGTCCTCGAACGTTCGTAGTTGGATCGTCAAAGTCGACTTCCTCCAAAACGATAGCCACCATCTCATCGAAAGACGGGACACCTTTGCCTCTATCACCACTTCGTGTTGATTCTCACACCTACACAAGTAAAGCTTTGAGAGGAGCTTGGATAGGATGGTGGCACAAATTCAATGCAATTGTCAAAGTGACTCAATGATGTTGAAATTGATTCACAATTTGCTCATGCAACAAGTAGATCACAAGCAATAGGTAGCAAACGGAACACACACGCGGATAGATAAATGTGGTTGTGCAACCAAGGGTGAGCGAAAATGTGGAACCCACGGAAAATGCTCATGTTGCACAACACTAGAGAGACGCTAACCGATTTCTTAATAGGCGGATAGGCACTTGTGCGCGACCTATAAGAGGCAAATGTAACGACTTCCTATCACAAGTATGCTATGAGTGTATGATGTGCCGATGATTGAGCACAAGATGATGTATTGCTACCTCATATGATCTCTTTTGATGCAAGGCGTATGATGCTATTTTCCTTTTGCTTATAAGCTTAGGGTGGCTCTTTTGCTTAAAAGCTTGTGAGCTCTTTCTTTGGCCACTTATGCATGCTTCTCGTATCAAGGTAGCTATTGTGTATGCGGAACACTCTTGTGTCACACGAAGATATGATGTTGTAGTATGCAAAATCTATGACTATCACTAATGTGCACAAGTGTCGTGGCCCGACAATACTCAAATGGCTAGTCTCGAAGGGAAAGCTACACAAAATGGCCTATAGGGTGACAATGCAATTGCAAGGTAGAATGACAAACTGTCGTCGATGTTACCGTCCGTGTCGAGGTTGAGAGGTGGTTATGTCGATGTCGTTCCATTCCAAGATAGCCGAAACGCACAAGGAAACGGATAAACCACAACTAGAATGATCCAAGACAAAATGAGGTAAGACCGTATTGATTTTGCTTAGGCAATGGTGGTAGTGGTATGGTATATGTGGGTGTCTGAATGGGTAAGTGGGTGCGGAAGGTGGAACGAAAACTGAGGAAATTCAGTTTCGTCACGGTATAGCGGACGTCCGGTGGGTTGCCGATCGTCCGGTTGCCGGATGGCCGGTAGGTTGCCGATCGTCCGGTGCCTGGGCGATTTCGGGCTCGGGCTAGACTGCTAGGGTTCGTGGTAACCGTGGACAAATTGGTCAAAATTGGCCGAATTTGCGGAAGAAAATTGGGGAAAAGGTGGGGAATATTGAGATCCACTCGTGGCATAGCAAATCCATGGAACAAAATCAACAAAATCTCGGCAAATCAACATATCACAAGAAAAATTGGGGCTATTTTTTGCGGGGAATTTTCAAAATTGGGCTGAACACTACAAAAACAAGCTAGAAAAAACGGGTAGGGGCTCCGATTTCATGTGAAACCGTGGCTCTTGATACCATATGATGTGGGGTCAACCCGTTCTAGGCCGATCTTTCACAAAATGGAGAGGAATCCCACGATGAACACGAAGAACACAAAGGGAAACACGGGGAAAAACACAAGAGGAACACTCAAATCAACACAAAGATGGTCACACAAGTTCTAGATCCGCGATACATAACGAGACACACGATCCATGGTCAACAACGAACGGTACAAGATAGTCTTCTCCGGAAGGAGGTCTTGGGGGTAACCCGTGGGATTTCTCTGTAGCGGAGGTCTTCAATCCGTGTGGATGTTCTCCGAAGAAGGCCGCAGTCACTCTCGAGGAGATGAAACACTAGATGAGCAAAGGCTCTAGGTATCAAATGAGCTATCCAAAAGCTACCCTAGGAAGGAGGAAGTCAACGGGTATATATTCTCCGGACGAGGGGGTACATGGGCTTCGGCCCTGTTATTGCGCGCAGGCAGACGGGTCGGACATCCGCTGGGTCTCCGGACGTCCGGTGGCTCGGGAGGGACCAGACGTTCGGTGCGCCTCGAACTTCCGGTAATATTCGCTGATTTCGGTTCTGTAAAGGATGTCACGGACGTCCGGTGTCTCCCTGTCGTCCGGTCGTCTAAGAGTCACCGGTCGTCCGGTGCCTGACGGTCGTCCGGGGCATGGAGGTGACCGATCGTCCGGTGTCGGCCAGGCGTCCGGTGCCTGAAGCATCTTCCGCGGCACTTCTTCTTGTTCCATGCACTTGTCGATCCCGCGGCCTTGTCTACTGTTCAGAGCTGTTACGTGGCCTTCATCCAAGTACCTGAATATGCATAGAGTTTCTGATGAGGGTAGAAGCCATGTCTCATGTGAATCGAGAGGAAATTGATAAAGGAGCGAATTCACCTCGGCTTCGACAGCTCTTGCACGGGCTCGTGTCATTGGTCCTTTGGGCACTTGGTGAGGCGACGGTAGGTCCATGCGAATGGCCTTGGGATGCTCCGCATCAGAATTGAAGTTGATAAAGTCAAGATTTAAGCTACTGAGAGTTGGCCGCAGCTTAATACGGTCACACGCGTGAGGAGTTTACTTGGCCTTGTTGGTTTCTATAGGCGTTTTGTGAGAGATTTCAACACCATTGTTGCACCTCTCAATGATCTTACAAAGAGCCTTTTGTTTGGGGTGCCGCATAGTAAGAAGCCTTCACGATATTGAGTGATAAGTTAACACATGCTCCTTTACTCCAATTTTCTTATTTTAATAAGACTTTTGAGCTTGAATGTGATGCTAGTGTAACTAGATTAAGAGGTGTATTATTACAAGATGGTAAACTTGTTGCATACTTTTCTGTAAAATTGAGTGGGCCTACTCTGAACTATTCTACTTATGATAAATAATTATATGCTCTTGTTCGGACTTTAGAAACATGGCAACATTATTTATGGCCCAAAGAATTGGTTATACATTCTGATCATGAATATTTGAAACATATTGAAAGTCAAGCAAAGAATCATAAACAAGCTAAATTGGTTGAATCCATTGAGACTTTCCCTTATGTCATAAAACACAAGAAGGGTAAAGAAAATGTTATTGCTGATGCTTTGTCTCGTCGCTATATTATGCTTTCACAACTTGACTTTAAAATATTTGGTTTGGAGACCATCAAAGATCAATATGTGCATGATGCTGAATTTAAAGATGTATTGTGGAATTGTAAAGAAGGGAGAACTTGGAACAAGTTCGTTGTGAATAATGGATTTCTGTTTCGTGCTAACAAGCTATGCATTCCAGCTAGCTCCGTTCATCTTTTGTTGTTGTTGCAGGAGGCGCATGGAGGAGGATTAATGGGACACTTTGGTGTGAAGAAGATGGAGGACTTTCTTGCTACACATTTCTTTTGGACAAAAATGAGATGGGATGTTGAGTATTTTTTGCTCGCTGCACTACATGTCAAAAAGCTAAGTCACGACTCAATCCTCATGGTTTATATATGCCTTTTCCTGTACCTAGTGTTCCATGTGAGGGTATATCTATGGACTTCGTTTTAGGTTTACCTCGAACAAAGAAGGGGAGGGATAGCATATTTGTTGTCGTTGATAGATTTTAGAAAATGGCACACTTCATACCATGTCATAAAAGCGATGATGCCGCTAATGTTGCGATTTGTTCTTTCGTGAAATTATTCGCTTACATGGTGTGCCAAATACTATTGTTTTAGATCATGATACTAAATTTTTTAGCCACTTTTGGAGATGTTTATGTGTTAAGTTGGGGACTAAACTGCTTTTTAGTACTACATGTCACTTCCAAACTAATGGACAAACTAAAGTAGTCGATAGAACATTGTCTACTATGCTGTTTTCAAGAATAACAAGAAAATGTGGGAAGAATGCTTGCCTCATATTGAATTTGCTTATAATCGTTAACTACATTCTACTACTAAGATGTGCCCTTTTGAAATTGTGTATGGTTTCTTACCTCATGCACGTATTGATTTGTTGCCTCTTCCATATTTGGAGAAGGTTAATTGTGATGCTAAACAACATGCTTAATTGATCTTAAAAATTCATGAGTTAACTAGGGACACAAGTGAGGTAGAAAATATGTTGTCTTTGCACTTGAAGATCTTGTTTGTTTACATTTGCGTGAAAAGTGGTTTCCTGGTTTGCGCAAGTCAAAACTAATGCCACGTGCTGATGGTCCTTTTAAGGTTTTAGAGAAAATATGATTATTCATATAAACTTGAGCTGCCTTTAGATTTTGGGGTTAGTCCCACTTTTATCATTGCAGATTTGAAGCCTTATTTGGGTGAGGAAGATGATCTTCCCTCAAGGACGACTTCATTTCAAGAAGGACGGATGATGAGGACATCAATACCATTGTTACACTCACAACCCCTGCTGCTATACATATTGGACCAATTACTAAAGCTCGCGCACACCTATTAAATTACCAGTTACTTTTGTTTGTTGGTAACGATTATGATGTTCATGAGAATTTGATGCTACCTAAATTGGATACATTTGTTTTGCTTACAAATGAAGGGCCTAGCTTGGACAAGAAGGATGAAACTTGGAGCAAGATCAAGCATGGAGATGTTGGCTTGCCCAAGGGGAACAAGAACGATGTCTCAAGAGATTATTTCAGGACTCTGGAACCACCATAATGAGTGCATGAAGGCTTGGAAGAAATATACAAGATGCAACTTCATAATTTCGTCCAGAGGCTTTCGAAATACTAAAGTATATGTCATTTTTAGAGTTCGTATGTTTGGGGAAACAGAGTTAGGTTTGTTTCACACCCCTCCTCCAAGGACTCACGAAATTTCCCCCTACTTCTCCATATATACAACCCTTAGGGCGTCGTTTTGTGTTTGGGTTTTGTTTAGATTAAAAGTTTGCCATAGCTGCAACTTTGCGTACTTCGTTTGTGCTCAACGACTGGACGAAGACGTTACAGAACCCCACTTTCATCAATAAAGGTTTCCCCTTAAATTCGCAATATCCAGATTGCAATCTTAGTTTCTTGCTTGTTCTTCGTTTGCTTGTAGGAAATAGACATTTGTGGTCATGTTGATCATGCTTTGGCATGGTCAATAACCTCTCGGAGTTGGTTTAGCGATTGCTAAGGCGCGATGTCCTCGCATGTTTGTAGTCGGATCGTCGAAGCCTACCCCACCAAAAATGATAGCCACCATCTCATCGAAAGACGGGACACCTTTGCCTCTATCAATTTGCCACTAATATTTTTATAATTGGGTACAACAACGCATTTCAAATGATTGTTGTTTCGATAGTGTAAATCGGAATTGCAATTTTTTGGTCAACATACCAAAATCTACTATGAGGTTGCATCACAGTATTCATTCAAAAGTAAATCTACTATGAGGTTACATACATGTATTTGTTGTTACTGAGAGTTTGACAACCCATTTTTTTCTCCGTAACTTTTAATTCTAATTGGTAGTCCTGTTTTAGCTTAAGTACAAATATATACTTTCTTGAAGTTATACCTCAGAAGCTGCATCAAAGTCGAATAAATCAAGGCCCTTCCCAAGCTGAAGGTGGTCTTTCATGGGGAAACTAAAGCTTCTCCGACTGCCTACCTATATGACATAACTGAAACTAATTATGAAACGTTGAAAATACATAAATAGCATCACCTTGAAAAGAAAAAAAGCAACAGTACTGCATATGAAGTTATATGGATATCTACTACCCCCTTTCTGGTGACAGAGCTTTCGTCATCCCCTACAGTCACATCTGGATGTGTAGTATTAGGAATACATTGTGCTTCTAACTGAAGCTTATCAGTTAGGTGAACAAGATCCTCTTCTAGTGCAATAAGACTTTCTTTCAGGTTTTTTTTCCTATAATATCCCAAAATGAGTCAAAAATTATAAGTTGCCAAATTCCATTTGCAAATACTTGAATGTCAGAAAACACCCATAACAATTCTACCTTCGCCAACAAGGTCTTTTCGCAAAGATGGTGTAAGGGCATATTTCTCCCTAAGTGGTTTTGGTGATTGATGACAATGCTTTTGCAGACTAATCGTGTGCATTGAGCATTTCAGATATCTCATGTCTAGGCACAAGACAATTAAGTGCCCCTTGGAACCTATCGAAGACGGTGTTTCCTTTTGTTTCTTTTCGGTGGAATTGAGTCATAGGAAAGCCGTACTATTAAGAGGGGGTCCGCTTCGGAAATGTTAGGGTGGAATCAACACGTACACATCTATTCGTTTGCACCACCTTTCCTTCGCTTCATTGGAGCATCGGCTGTTTTCCTTGTCATTGCAAAAAGCAGAGGCTTTCTACTACTACTACTATGTGGCATGCGGTAGTACTGCTCAAGGGAGCGGTAGTACCGCAGGGGCCCACTGTAGTACCGCAAGGGCCCACGGTTGTATAGCTTCGTGGCTACGGTAGTACCGCACATCGCGGTAGTACAGTGCCAATGGCGTGGTAGTACCGTGTGCCCTACCTCAACGCCATTGCTAGTGCGGTAGTAGGAGTGGAAGTAATTTTTTACTTCCGCGTCCTATGCGGTAGTACCGCTCCGGGCAAGTGGTAGTACCGTGTCGGGTTTTTGCATCGATCAAAACTCTGCGGAAGTAGTCGCAGATGTAATTTTATTAGTCCCCGCTCTTCCCCCACCAATCTGAACCTTGCCTTGCGGTAGTACCGCAAGGGCGTGCGGTAGTACCGCTCCGGCAGTACTACCACCCGTTGCTACACACAACAGGGCTAGGTTTGGCTCCTGCCACGCCAGCGGTAGTACCACACCCCATGCGATAGTACCGCAAGTCTGGTGCGGTATTACCGCATGTCGCGGGAAGAGTTAGTGGATAATGGTTGGATTTGTTCTTCCACTATATAAGGGGAGTCTTCTTCCTCAAGAAGACTCACCTCTTCCTCCCCAAGCTTCATTGTTGCTCAAAGCACCATTTTTGCCCTATCACTCTCCCTAGCCAATCAAACTTGTCTATTTCCAAGGGATTGGTTGAGAAGGCATCGATCTACACTTCAACCAAGAGAAATTTGATTCCCCCTGTCGGGACCCCGATCCTATGTCACACCGGTCTAGCACGTAACACACCATATCACTTTGCGGCCTCACGCACGGTATCCCCACGGGTGCCAGCTTACCTGGCCCGGGACCGTTTGCGCATTTTGGCTCACGTATATGATAGTGTCGCTAGCATACAGAGAACCCGGGCCGACATGACTAGTTATAATCCCAAGGAGGCACTAACTTACAGGGACAGGCATACATGACCTAGCAACGAACGTGTCGGTCATCAACGTATGAACCCAAGTCGTAGCAAGCTACATGGACTTAAAGGAACAACGCGTGACATTTCCTAGAGGGACATACACAGGAAGGAAGAAGGACACATGCCGGCCAGCCTAAGTGTTCCGGAGCAGTAGCAAGCTACCAAGGCTCAGTGGAAGCACTAGGAGACATTTCCCCCTAAGAGACGCTACCAAGAGGAAACAACTAGGTTGTCGGATACCACACATACCAAGCATTTCAATAACATACACACAATATGCTCAATATGTGCAAATACAACCTGGCATCACAACAAGACTCTAAGAAACAAAGTATTTATTCATTAGGCTCCGAGGAGCCAGATGTTACAAACATGGGTCTCATGACCCAACATTCAGAGCATACAAGAAACAAGCGGAAGCACAACATGTCTGAGTACAGACATCTACAAATGAAAAAGGCTGAAGAGCGTGACTATCTACAACACTCGTCCAAGATCGTAGCTGAGGTAACAAGCTACTTGTCGAAGTCCAAGCGGAACTACTAGTGAGACTGAAGGAGATGCAAAACATAAATTAAGCAAACATGAGTACAAAGGTACTCAGCAAGACTTACATCAGATCCTATCATACATGCACTTGTATGAAGAAGGCAAAGTGGGGTTTAGTTGCAGCAAGCCAGCTTTGACTCAGTGGCTATCCTGCTGCTGGTACCTCTTTTGAGGTGGCGCACACGAGTCCACTAAGCACCACACAATACACCACTATGGATTCATCCCCATATCCCTACGAGAAGGTCGTCCATAGAACTCACACTTGTCTTGAGTATTTTAGAGTATCCACTTCAAGTTGTCTGTGTACCACGTAAGCATCCAAGAAGTCCATAACCGTGGACCCGGCTATTCGAATAGATCATGATAACCCTGCAGGGGTGTACTTCTTCACACACGCTCTCGCCACTTACCGCCATGTACACGTCGTGTATCTCGACAACCTTCAAGCGGAAGCCTGGCGAGGGTGTCGGCCACGACCTGACTAACCACACAAGACTCTAGTCCAGGTTTATCGCCTATTCGGGTTCCATCCGTAAGGAGATTCGGCCAGGGTGTCGCTCACGGCCCCAAATGATGTGCGCAGGGTTCCCAAGCCCACCTCGCCGGATGGATCTACGCTTGGTACACCGTGCCATGGTGCCTAGTCTGTCCCAAGCCCACCTGGCCGAGTGCCACTTGATAGACTACTAGCACTACCTACAAACACCAGAAACTAGTTGGAACTCCTGGACAGAGACCAAGTCGGTTAATAAGTCCAGAGGGGCACTTAAGCATTCCAATGTGTGGTAGTAGCTGGTCATTGGACAACATACACAGAACTCAGTTCTTAGGGACGGTTCCAGTGAGACAACCCACCATGTACTCCTACGTGGCCTCTCACCGCTACCTTTACCAAAACATGTTCACACACTTGACTCTCAGCATCAGAACATATCACTTCACTCCAATTCATTCCCAATGAATCAGACCTTACACACTCTAAGCAATAGCAGGCATGGCATGGTAAGATCACAACATGGCTTCAATCAACTCCTACACATGCTAGTGGGTTTCAACTATTTACTGTGGCAATGACAGGTCATGCAGAGGAATGGGTTCAACTACCGCAGCATAAAGTAGCAGTTGAATCGTTGTTGTCCTAATGCAATAACAGAGAGCGGGAGCTAGAGAGGGATTGTATCGGAATGAACAAGGGGGTTTGCTTGCCTGGTATAACAACGTGCAGAGCACTGCTCCTCTGGCAGGTACTCTAGACGGTCTCCGGAGCTGGACCTATCGAGAAGAACGGTGCTGACAATCAAACACAAGCATATGCAACAATATGATACATTAACATGGCATGAAGATGTGATGTTATTTGAGCTAATGCAACTAGCATTCTATTTGAAAGAAGTCCATTTGAACCAAAGGTTCAAATGCAATTCCAAATTTAACATTTAAAAGTGCCATTAATCTGTTTTTCACCTATACATCTAGTATAAGTTGGTTTATCATGCATGAAACTGGTACAGATGGATAGATTGAATTTTTTGATAAATTTTCATATATAAATTATTTCATTCTGAGCTACGATTTAATTTCTGTGATTTTTTTGAAGTTTAAACAATTTTCTGGATTTTCTTGAAATAAAACAATTCCAGAAAATTGTTTATTGCGTCAGCACTACGTCATGCTTGCGTCAGCAGCGCTGACTCAAGTCAAACCTGACGTGTGGGGTCCACACGTTAGTGACACAGGGTTAAACTAAACTAACTAAAAGGGTTAGTGGCACTTGGGCCTACTGTTAGTGTCACAGTTCTAACTAACAAAGTTAATTAGCACTAACACTAATCCTAACAACTAATTAGCTGGACAGGGCCCACATGTCAGTGAGAGAGAGGGGAAGGTCAAACTGGGCAGTGGGGTCAACCCACGTTGGTCAACGGGTCAGCAGTCGCCGGCGTTTAGCCACCGGTGAGTCCAAACGCGGCGGTGAGCTGCGGGATTTGCCTACAAGGCGTCTTTTGGTGCGTGGAGCATAGCTACGGGATGCGGACGCTCGTCCGCATCCAACCGTGGTGGTGGTGTAGCCGGGGAGTGGCCGGAGTGGCGTCGGCGACGAGCTCGGCGGCGGCCGAAGCTCGGTCGAGCTCGGGCTCGTTGTTGAAGTGGCCTAGGCAGGGCGGCGCTAGCACCTACGGCTCCTACGCGATGTGGGGAGTGCAAGGGGCACAAGCCCGGGACCATATGGTCACCGGAGCACCACCGGCGATGAGCGCGGGCGGCGGTGCATGCAGGTGGACGCGGTGCGGCAGCTACGGCGTGCGAGAGAGGGAGCGGAGAGGGGGAGCAGGGGCAGGAGCTCACGGTGATTCTGACGGCGGTCTCAGCGAGCTCGGGGGAGGTCGGACGACGGCGTGCAGGCGGTGGGGATCCACGGCGGGCGGCGGTGAAGAAGACGACGGTGGCGTCGATGGAGGCCGTCCGGGGGTGCGTGGCTCAATGAGGAGGACGCCGACGACATGGCGGAGGTTCTGAGCACGGGGAGAGGGCGAGGGGAAGACGGTGGCTACGGCAACGGCGAACGGCGGCGACGGCAGCGCTCGGGTCCGAGCGGAAAAGCGAGGGAGAGGAAGAGGAGAGGGCTGGGGAGAGTAAGAGAGAGTCCGGGGGGGTGTGCATGGCATCGTCCAGACGCAGCGGCAGAGGGATAGGCAGGCAGGGAGGGAGGAGGTTGCGCGGCGCAGCGGTGCACGCGTCAGGCACGCGCCCGTCCTCCTGGCGGGAGGAAGACGACAGGGGAGGGGGGCAACTGGGCTAGGCTGGCCAACTGGGCCGGCCAGGCCGCACAGTGCTGGGCCAGCACGGGAGCTGGCCGCAGGTAAGCCCAGGTAAGAGTTTTTCCCTTTTTTGTTTTTCTTTTCTAATTTCTGACATTTGTTTTAATTTAAAATAAATCATTTAAAATATTCTGACAACTTTGCACGGACCTAAGGATTTAACCCAAGCCCCTCACAAGTTTCCAGAATTATTGGACATATATTAAAAATATAATAAATATATATCCAATGCAAATATTTATTGCATTAATTCCAAATGCCCCAAATAATTATTTATGAGTTCCTAAAAATATTGGTTTGATTTTTATCTCTAGCCAATATTTTCAGAGAGCAACATGAACACTTTCTTGGACCTTTTTGGAGCAATTTTTATCTGGATCATTTTCAAAAAGATCCCTCAGGCTTTCACATGTCCCCATTTCAAATTCATTTGAAAATTTAAACATGATGCAAACACCAAAGCTAGCCTAGTGCATACCAGAACTAGGGTTGTAACACCCCCCCCACTAATCCATTGCGGATCTTGTTACTCTTGGGTGTTTGAGCACCCTAGACGGTTGAGGTCACCGCGCAGCCATAGTCCATTGTGGTGAAGCTCCGTTGTGTCGTTGGGAGCCTCCAATTCGGTTGTGGAGATAGCCCCAACCTTGTTTGTAAAGGTTCGGTCGTCGCCTTTAAGGGCACCACTAGTGGAATCATGGCACCTCGCATTGTGTGAGGGCGTGAGGAGAATACGGTGGCCCTAGTGGCTTCTTGGGGAGCATTGTGCCTCCACACCGCTCCAAACGGAGACGTACTTCCGCTCAAAGGGAAGGAACTTCGGTAACACATCCTCGTCTTCACCTGCTCCACTTGTGGTTATCTCTTACCCTTACTTGTGCAATTTTTAGTTGTGTTTCATAGCTTGCTTGCTTGTGTGCTTATTATTGTTGCATCATATAGGTTGCCCACCTAGGTGCATATCTAGACAACCTATATTGTTGCTAAGTCTAATTTGGTTAAGAAAAGCTAAAAATAATTAGTTGCCTATTCACCCCCCCCCCCTCTAGTCAACCATATCGATCCTTTCAATTGGTATCAGATCCTCGTCTCTTTATTAAGGACTTTACCGTCCAAAGAGTATGGGTGACAATGTAGTTGAGACGGAGGGAAAATCCAGTGGAACTCCGTCCTTGACTACGTCCGATGGGGGATCTTCGGTCTCTCATGAGGAGTTCAATGTGGCTTTGGACACATTGAAAGACTCATTGACGACCGAGGTCAAAGGCATGTTCAAAGAATTTCTTGAGGGACTAAAATTACCCACCGCAGCGTTGGAAGTGGCTCGTCCCGCTAACAACGTGTCGGATGCTATTCCCGACAAGGGAGAAGCTAGTAGTGAGCAAGTCCATGTGACTAAGAATAGGAGTGGCATTTTTGCTCACTCCGCACCTCCCATCAATTAAGGAGGATCCGTTCCTACACCGCATTTAAATTCGGCTTGTCCTCCTCCTAAGTTTGTGAAAAATTCTGATTTTGCTACTTGGACGTTTCATTTTAAACATCATTTAAATCATTGTTCTACTAATCTTTGGAGAATCATTGAGCAAGGTTTCTACCCGCATGATCCTTACAACTTAACTCCAAGAGAAGCTGCGGATCATCAATTCAACGAGTACGTTCTTTGCATACTTCAAGAAGCTATCCTTCCCAAAGACATTGCACATCTTCGACCCTTCTCCGTGGCCAAGGAAGCATGGGAGCATGTTGGTTCCTTGTACAAGGGAAGGACAAGCATTCAACGCTCAAACTATGAAGTTGTGCAAGATGAAGGCGATGAGTTTGCCATGATCGAAGATGGAGATCCCCGTGAACTTTATCGGAGATTAACCACTCTTGCGGTCTCACTTCAAGATCATGGGAGCAAGGATACAGATGAAAATTGGATCAAGCGCATGTTTCTGAATGCCATGATGCCTTATCACAAGGCCATGTCCTCCGTCATCCGCCAAAGACCGGACTTCCACACTTTGTCCTCAAGTGAAGTGTTGGATGAGTTCGTTGCCATGAGGATCTTGGATAAGACCACCGACAATGCGGTGTCGCGACCTCAACGATCAAAGAAGCCCAACCTTACTTTGAAGGCCAAGACTTGTGAGGAAGAAGAGGATGAAGATGATTGTTGCCTCAAAGACACCAAATATGCCTATCATGAGCACATGGCTCTAGCATCACGACAATTTTGGGGCAACAAGAAGAATTGAAGGCTCCACTTCAAAAAGAACAATTCAAGTGGCTTCAAGGGCAAGCAACGAGTGAGGATGTGCTACAATTGTGGCAATGTGAGTCACATTGTTGTAGATTGCCCATATGAGAAAAGAGATGACAACAGCGGCAAGCTTATCCAAAAGGACAAGGCCAAGTCTTATCCCAACAAGAACAACTTCAACAAGAAGAATCCTCCCAAAGGTTTTGATGAGGACATCACTAACAAGGTTACACCCATAGCCCCAACTGACACATATACATGACCAATTACTAGAGCTCGCGCACGCCAATTAAATTACCAGGTACTTTCGTTTCTTGGTAATGATTCTCATGTTCATGAGAATATGATGCTGCCTAAATTGGATACATTAGTCTTGCTTACAAATGAAGGGCCTAGCTTGGACAAGAAGGATGAACATTGGAGCAAGATCAAGCATGGAGATGATGGCATGAGCAAGGGGAACAAGAACAGAGTTACAAGTGATGATTTCAGGAATTTGAAGCCACCATAATGAGTGTGTAAAGCCTTGGACGAAATATACAAGATTCCACTTCATAAATTTCGTCCAGAGGCTATTATAGGTGCTGCGCCACCTTATTATTGGGCCAGGCCCATGTAATTTCGAAATACTTGAGTATAGGCTATTTTTAGAGTCCGTATGTGTGGGGAAACAAGAGTTAGGGTTGGTTTCGGACCCCTCCTCCAAGAGCCACGAAATTCCCCCCTCTTCCCCCATATATACAGCCCTTAGGACGTCGTTGAGACTTTGGGATTTGTTTAGATTAAAGTTCACCATAGCTGCAACTTCGCGTACTTCGTTTGTGTTCAACGACCAGACAAAGACGTCACAGAACCCCACTTGATCAATAAAGCCTTCCTCTCGAATTCGCAATATCCAGATTGCAATCTCAGTTTCTTGCTTGTTCTTCGTTTGCCTGTAGGAAACAGACCTTCGTGGTCAGGTTGATCGTGCTCCGGCGTGGTCAATAACCTCTCGGAGTTGGTTTAGTGATTGCTAAGGCGTGACGTCCTCGCACGTTCATAGTTGGGTCGTCAAATTCGACTTCCTCCAAAACGATAGCCACCATCTCATCGAAAGATGGGACACCTTTGCCTCTATCAGTTGGTACCAGATTTCCAGGTTGCTCGGTGAGATTTTACAGTTTTTCGTAGATTAGATCGAGTCTGTTCTTCAAACCTATAGTCCATGAAAAAGCAAAAAAAATTAGGGTTAGTTCATCATTTCCAAACCAGTCTGAGCCAGTGCATAATCTTTTCCGTGTTTTCTTAGTTGAATTTGCGGTTGCATCATCTAGTTCTTTAGAGTTTCGAGTTCTGCTCACAGTTTGTCACGCCGCCGTGAAAGTGCAACTAATCCCCGGGTGGTTTTGGTAATTAATAACAACATATATATCATTGAACTAATATTTACTTAAGAATCATTTCAGAGAAGTTCGATGATATGGGTATGGAAATGTCTGAAGAAGTGGACCCCTCAAAATGCTAAGACAAGCATTGGCAAAAGCTCAAGACTCTATTTCTGGTTTAGTGATCAAAGATCACATTGAGTCCATAGGAAAAGCCAATACTATTAAAAGGGGATGAGGTTGTGTTAATGATCTGGTTGCTCAAGTGCTTGGTGATCTAGCTCCCTCAACTATCAGCACTCTTCACTACTTAACACACTCATAAGTAATCTCGGACAAACCGATTCTGCAAACTCAGTCCCACCGAGATGAACCACCTCAGTTATTCTTCCAAACCCTAATTTCTCGATCCATCCGATTTTGATTTTCGGTCTCACCGAAACTGGACTGCCAACCTTCTGTAACCAATTGACATCACTTCGGAATATCCGAGTTGTTAATTTCGGTCCCACCGAGATGGCAAGCTCCTACCTTTGACTCACTTCGGACACACCGAGATGGTATTTTCGGTCCCACCGAAAATCCCAACGTTCACTATATTTGAACTTTCGGTCTGACCGAGTTTTCACTTCGGTCTCACCGAGATGGCTCAATTATGTGTGTAACGGTTGGATTTTGTGTGGAGGCTATATATACCCCTCCACCCCCTCTTCATTCGTGGAGAGAGCCATCAGAAAGTCTACCACTCCTACCATACACTTTCTGAGGAGAGAGCCATCAGAAAGTCTACCACTCCTACCATACACTTTCTGAGAAGAGAACCACCTACCCTTGTGTTGAGATCAAGCCATTCCATTCCTACCATATGAAACTTGATTTCTAGCCTTCCCAAGTTGCTTTCCACTCAATCTTTTCTTCCACCACAGCCATATCAGTGAGGAGAGTTGAGTGTTGGGGAGATTATCATTTGAAGCACAAGAGCAAGGAGTTCATCATCATCAACACCATCTATTACCTTTTGGAGGGTGGTGCCTCCTAGATTGGTTAGGTGTCGCTTGGGAGCCTCCGTCTTTGAGATGTGGAGTTGAACCAAGAAGTTTGTAAGGGCAAGGAGATCGCCTACTTCGTGAAGATCTACCCCGAGTAAGGCTAGTCCTCCGTGGGCGTAGGCCATGATGGAATAGACAAGGTTGCTTCTTCGTGGACCCTTTGTGGGTGGAGCCCTCCGTGGACTCGCGCAGCCGTTACCCTCCGTGGGTTGAAGTCTCCATCAACGTGGATGTACGATAGCACCACCTATCGGAACCACGACAAAAATCTTCGTGTCACCAAACTGCGTTTGATCTTCTCCACCTCTCTTTACTACATGTGCAATTTACTTTCCGCTGCTTATACTCTAGAATTGCATGTGTAGGGTGATACTTGAATTGATCTTAATTGTGAAACTGCCAAAAACATTGCATGATCAAAAGGCAGATTTTTTATATTGTCAAGTAGTCTAATCACCCCCCCTCTAGACATACTTTCGATCCTACAAGTGGTATCAGAGCTTTGGTCTCCATTGTTTTGGTTTCCATTGCATTGGACTCCATAAGCTTGGTTTCACAACCTAGGAGAGTATGGCATCTAGTGAGGGTAATTATCGTAGAGGTCCTTACTTTGATGGTAAAATTTTTGCTAGTTGGAAGCATAAAATGAAAATGCATATTCTTGGTCATAACCCAGCCGCATGGGGCATTATTTGTGTTGGTATGCAAGGTGATTTCTTCGAAGAAGGAAAAGTTCCGGATCGCGAAGCTACATCGGAAAAGTTGCGGATGTTGCACAACAATGCTCAAGCTTGTGACATTCTCTTCAATGCTTTGTGTCCCGAGGAGTTCAACAAAATCAGCCGTCTTGAGAATGCTAAAGAGATTTGGGATACTTTGGTTGAAATGCACAAAGGTACTGAATCTGTGAAGGAATCAAAGCTAGATATTCTTCAAGGTCAACTTGACAAGTTCAAGATGAAGGATGGTGAAGGAGTCGCTGAAATGTACTCTAGGCTTGCTCTCATCACAAATGAGATTGCCGGCTTAGGAAGCGAAGAAATGACCGACCGATTCATCATTAAGAAGATTCTCAGAGCTTTGGATGGAAAGTATGACACCGTGTGCACTTTGATCCAAATGATGCCAAACTACAAGACTCTCAAGCCAACTAAAGTCATTGGAAGAATTGTTGCTCATGAGATGACACTTAAGGATAAGGAAGAGCTTCACAACAAGTCAAGTGGTGCTTACAAAGCTACAAGTGATGCTCCTACTACCTCAAGTGACAAGCTAATTTCCAATGAAGAGATAAGCCTAATGGTCAAGAACTTCAACAAGTTCTACAAGAATAGAAGCAAAGAAAGAAGCTCAAAGTCTAGATCATATGATGAAAAGAGATCTTCTAGTCGTGATCGAAACTGCTACAATTGTGGAAGACCCGGACACTTCTCAAATGAGTGTACGGCTCCCCACAAGAGAAGAGAAGAATCTCCAAGAAGAAGAGCAAGAGATGAGTCACCTCGGAGAGAGAGGAGTAGAGATGATCGTTATGAACGAAGACCCTCTCGGAGAAGCAAGGATTCGGAGAGGAAAGACAAGTCATCAAGGAGCTACACAAGAAGAAGACATCAAGCTCATGTAGGTGAATGGGTCTCCGGCTCCGACTCCGACAATCAATCCGATGGAAGCTATCACTCCGACTCCGACTATAGTCAAGATGAAGGTGTTGCCGGACATGCACTCGTATCCTCCAACTCCAACTCCTACGACTTATTTGATTCACCAAATGAGGGAATTGGAAGATGCTTCATGGCTAAAGGCCCCAAGGTAACACACCCTGAATTCATTGACTTTGATAGTGATGAGGATGACTTGCTTGGTGAAGATGAGCTCTTGCATGATAAATCTAGTGAGCTTAGTAATGATGAAAATGCTAGTAGTCTTTATAGACGAGAAGAGTCGAATGACAATGCTATGAAGGAGATTGAGCGTCTAACTAAAGAACTAAACACTCTTAAGTTAGCTCATGAAACAACTCAAGAAGATCATAGAGAGCTCCTAAGATCTCATGAGAAGCTACGCTTCGAGAAGCTCACTCTAGAGCAAGAACATGAGTTTCTAAAAGCGATCAATGACGATCTTCGAAAGAAGAGTTCTTCATATCTTGCCAAACGACTTCTCTTGTCTAATTTCTTGCCACCTATTAAGACTAAGCATGACAAGCATAAGAAAAATTCTTCCTCTAGTAGTAACAATAACAATGTTAAATCTAATATTGTTGCTTCTAGTAGTTCTCTTGATTCCACTAACAATGTTTCAAGCCAAGTTACACTTGAGCAAGAAAATAGCTTATTGAAGGAAATCATAGAGAAAGGTGTCTACAAGAGTCTTGCCGGAAGCAAGAACTTTGAGGAGATTGTTCGCAAACAAGGAAGACACCGGAAGAATCAAGGGATTGGTTTTGAGCGAAAGTTCAACGCCGAAGGTGTTGAGTGGGAAGAAGGTCAATACCCTACTCCACAGTTTGTTTCACAAAAGGAGAAGTATGATCCTACTTCTTCCAATGTGGAACAAGCTCAAGATGACCTTCCACCACAAGACCACAAGCTAAAGGCCAAGGACAAGCTTCAAGAGGAGATTGATGCATTCATTGAAGCACTTCAAGCCATGGTCAAGTGGGTTCCCAAGGACACATCAAGTTCTACTTCGTCAAGCTCAACTACAACCCCAAGGATTCCCATCAAGATGATGTGGATCCCGAAGAAGAAGAACTAGAAGGTTCTTGAGGGTGACTCCGCCAACAAACTTCACTCATATTCATTTTGGCAAGAACTTGTGCAATCAACTTCCACATCATGCACTAGTTCATGGAGTCACAAACCCTCTTGTTGGTAAGTCAAGGGACAAGGTAATCATTGCTTTCATGGACATCATCTTTTGTGAACTTCAATCTATGTCTATGGATATTCTTGTTTGTTCCTTGTGGGACTAACCCATGTAGGTATTGAAAGTGCCCTAATCCAAAGGATAGCTCCCAACTCTTGATGATCTACATCAACATTGAGCATCCACATCTTCAACATCTACATGAAGTCTTCTACGACAACCCAAGGTTAGTTTGACCCTTTAAAAGGGGTTCTCACATCTAGGGGGAGCTTTGCTCTAAAAATTGAGCTAAAGCATCTCCAAATGATGTGAACACATAAATGCTTTATGTAAAAGTGGTAACCCCACTTGCGCTTAAACGATGAGTATGACCTATGATCAAATGTTCTCATTTGGCTCCTAAGTCAATATACTCATATATAGATGACCTAGTCATCGACAAATTGTGTGCTAGTAGCTAGAGTTTTGGTTGTGCATGTTTGACACATATTTCAGTTGCTATCTTATTATGTGAGCATGTTGAATGCATGATTTTATCCATTCAAGGACATCCATTTGTTGTTTTGATTGTTTTGATTTTTCTGGCCAAATGGATGGACAAGAATGCCTAAGCACCTTCCCTAGCTATCTATGCTTTCTTGTCTCAAATTCTCTTCATGCTCATATCACAACTTTGAACAAGTCATTTTCGGACTCTCCGAGTGAGGAGCACTCGGAGCCACCGATCCGTCTAAGGCTGACTTCCAAAACCTTCTAAGTCCATTTCGGTCTGACCGGCTTTTCCATCTCGGTCCAACCGAAACGCTTAGACTGATCTAGGTTTCATCTCGGTGAAACCGAGTTCAAAATCTCGGTCTGACCGATATGTGTAACTGCACAGCAGTTATACATTTCGGTGACACCGAGTTTTTCAACTCGGTCCCACCAACAGCATGGGGTTATATATACCTGAGGGCTGCGCGCGATTTAACTCTTCAAACCGTTCGCCCCCAAGTCCCCTGCTGCTGTCGCCCTGGTCTACGGATCGTCGCCGTCGTCGCCTGTGCGCCCTCGCCGCAGGTCTCCGCCGCCGTCAACGGTAATCCTCTCCGCGCCGTTGCCGCCGTAGAAGGACTCCACCAAGTTAGGGTGAGTCCCGATCCCTTTCGTGCTCCCCATCTGACTCTTGCACGAATGGCTTGCCTTGAATCTGTCCACGTTTGAGATATTTCCTATACATCAGATCAGATTCTCTAGTTTCGAGCGAAATTCTTAGGTTTAGGTTTCCACGGAACGCATCTCGGTGAAGCCGATTTTGAAACTCGGAATGACCGATTCGGCCTCTGGCCATTGCATTGCATCATTCGGTCTAACCGAGTTGTGCAAATCGGTGTGACCGAAACTTAGTTTCAGTGAAACCCTAGGTTATCGGTAGGACCGAAACCCAGTTCGGTCTGACCGAAAGTGGTGTGTAGGCCTCTGTATACACTTCGGATTCACCGAAACTTAAAATCGGTTTGACCGAAATACATTCTGTGAAAACTCAAAACTAAGTTTTGAACTCATTTTTTTTGCAAAAACCTCTGCAGTTGTGATAACTCTTCTACTCTGCCTATACCTTATCTTTTCACAGGTTATCAGCCATATCAGATGTCAGTGACAGCCAGAACAGGTCTGAATCACCGTTTGCTGAAATTCCAGAGGCAGATACCAGTCCTGAGGATAGCAGTTCCAGTGATGATGGTGAGAGGAGCATCCCTAGTGGTTTGCCTCCTGCAGCCACCAGAACCAGGAAGAAGAGAAATTCTGATGATGAAGACTCTGACTTCGTTGCTGAGGAAGTTACCTCCAAGCCAAAGAGGAATGTTGTTGCCAAAGAGCACCAAGGGCAGCAGTCAAGGAAAGGCACAAGCAAGGTAAAGCAGTCAGCTGTTGCAAAGAAGGTCAACTTGGAAGAACCAGCTCCAAGTAAGGTGAAGAAAACTTCCAAGAGGAAGAGGGTAGTATATGCTGAACCTCAAGTTGATGCTGCTGAAGAAGAAGAAGAAGAAGATGCACCCCAGCCTCCTCCTCAGAAAGCTAAGTTCATGGGTGATGCTATTCGGGCTCAAGCCTCCTCTAAGCCCAAGAAGCCTGCTCAAGCAAAGGCAGCTCCAGCCAAGCCCAAGAGAACAACCAGAAGCATTCCAGCTTCTGAGAAAAACAAAGGTGAGATGCCACCGTCTAAATCAGATGAAGAGCATGTGTTGCTTAAGCTCCGTCCTAAGTTGCCACTCCACAATGATGCTCATCCTCAAGCTGAGGACATGAAGGCAAGGAAGGATAAAGGTCTCAGGCTATGGAGACAGTCTGATCCATATGCCGTGAGGAGAAGGACTGCTGTGGACTCCAGATTCCACACCAGAGAGTAGCAGGATTTCTATGAGACCGTGCTGATGGATAAGAAGCCCATTGTTGCTGACACCAGGTATGTTGACTGGAAGTACATTGACAGTGAAGAGCACCGAGACTTCTTTCCCCATGTGCATGAGAGCTTTACTGCATGTGGAGTTGCTGATTTTGTGGGTCAAGAGCTGACAGCTTGGAATGACGAGATGATCATGCAGTTCTACGCCACAGCCCACTTCTATCCTGATGGCAAGATCACCTGGATGACTGAAGGTCAAAGGTTTTCCTCGTCTGTTGAAGAATGGGCAGAACTTCTGAATGCTCCAGTGCAGAGAGAGGACGACATTGATGTCTATGGGATTCCTAAGAAGAGTCATGATTCGATGAAGAACATGTACAAGGAGATCCCCGCTGCTGATTTGGAAGGGTGGAAGCTTGGCTCAGTGTACTATCTCCAGGCAGGTCTGACCACCACTAACACTATTTTGAGGCATACATTGATGCCTAAGTCTGGAGACCACCGCATGATTCGAGGCTATTCTATCAACATGCTGCACATTCTTGATGAGAAGGCACCTTTCAAGGTGATGGACTTAATGGTAGAGACCATTAAGAGGACTGCAGCTGACCAGAAGCGGTCATGTGGGTTTGCCCCTCAGATTCAGATGCTCATCAATGCCAAGTTTGGCACGGGCAAATTCATGTTGGATAGGAAGCACTTGCTACTGCAGCCAGAGCATGAGGACAATGTAGTTGTGATGGATGAGGAGGATCCAACCTCAGTTGAAGGACAGGCCAAAATCGAAGCTGCGAAGAAAGCTAAAGCTGACAAAGAGGCAGCAGCAGCAGCAGCTAAGCCAAAGAGCTTTGGAGAACAGATTCTTGAAGCTACCCAGAGGATTGAACAACGCCTGGCCAACATTGAGCAATATCAGGAGAGCCTAGAGAGGATTGTTGAGGACAAGATCCACGCTCTGGACGTGAAGCTGACAGAGATTCAGGTGTCCGTCAACAAGCTAGAGGCAGACATGGAAGAAGCAAGGCAGGAGAGAGCAGAACTCATGCAGGATGATCTAGTCCAGGACTCTCATCGCCAGACTGCTCAGGTTCCCAGAGGATCCAGATCTGCAGCTATCCCAGTGACTGACTCCAGGGCTACCACTTCAGCACCAGCTACAGCTCCAACAGTTACTCCAGCTCCAGCATCCACTCCTCCAGCGCAGACATCAGCAGAAGTCTTCGCCGATGCAGTCATTTCTACACCGACATCTACCCAGACGGGAGCCGCCAGCAGAGCCCGCAGTGACGCTTAGTTCTATACCTTTTCGAACTTTTTGGTAACTTGTTGCCAAAGGGGGAGAAATTGTATAGATCATAGGGCTTCGAGAGAGAGAGTGCTCTTTCGTTCTTTTGCCGTTTTCTTTGAGATACATTGGTTTCTTTTGGTCTTTCGAAACTTTCAGTGTGCTTGCTACTAAGTTTGATGCTACCTTAATGAGTGCTTGGTCATACTATGCTTTAATGTGTGCTTAATGCTTATC
>LR738712.1:339118541-339243243 GCA_902687465.1 Secale cereale
ATGCTTATCATATGCTATTCCTTATTGTATGGCTATTTACTCTTGTCTTGGTGATTGAGTGCATGTTATTCATTCTTATCATTTTGTGCGCTCCACCAAGATGTATGTGACATGGAAGAGTGACCCATAATCCTAATCGATTGTGCATTTGCATTCAAACGCAAATTTTAAATAATGCACAAATTTAGGGGGAGCTCTTGTTTATCACATACTTCTCAAAGCGACGATATTATTCATTGATTATATCTTTTGTCGAAGCTTTGATCTATATGTTGTCATCAATTACCAAAAAGGGGGAGATTGAAAGTGCAACTAATCCCCGGGTGGTTTTGGTAATTAATAACAACATATATATCATTGAACTAATATTTACTTAAGAATCATTTCAGAGAAGTTCGATGATATGGGTATGGAAATGTCTGAAGAAGTGGACCCCTCAAAATGCTAAGACAAGCATTGGCAAAAGCTCAATACTCTATTTCTGGTTTAGTGATCAAAGATCACATTGAGTCCATAGGAAAAGCCAATACTATTAAAAGGGGATGAGGTTGTGTTAATGATCTGGTTGCTCAAGTGCTTGGTGATCTAGCTCCCTCAACTATCAGCACTCTTCACTACTTAACACACTCATAAGTAATCTCGGACAAACCGATTCTGCAAACTCAGTCCCACCGAGATGAACCACCTCAGTTATTCTTCCAAACCCTAATTTCTCGGTCCATCCGATTTTGAGTTTCGGTCTCACCGAAACTGGACTGCCAACCTTCTGTAACCAATTGACATCACTTCGGAATATCCGAGTTGTTAATTTCGGTCCCACCGAGATGGCAAGCTCCTACCTTTGACTCACTTCGGACACACCGAGATGGTATTTTCGGTCCCACTGAAAATCCCAACGTTCACTATATTTGAACTTTCGGTCTGACCGAGTTTTCACTTCGGTCTCACCGAGATGGCTCAATTATGTGTGTAACGGTTGGATTTTGTGTGGAGGCTATATACACCCCTCCACCCCCTCTTCATTCGTGGAGAGAGCCATCAGAAAGTCTACCACTCCTACCATACACTTTCTGAGGAGAGAGCCATCAGAAAGTCTACCACTCCTACCATACACTTTCTGAGAAGAGAACCACCTACCCTTGTGTTGAGATCAAGCCATTCCATTCCTACCATATGAAACTTGATTTCTAGCCTTCCCAAGTTGCTTTCCACTCAATCTTTTCTTCCACCACAGCCATATAAGTGAGGAGAGTTGAGTGTTGGGGAGATTATCATTTGAAGCACAAGAGCAAGGAGTTCATCATCATCAACACCATCTATTACCTTTTGGAGGGTGGTGCCTCCTAGATTGGTTAGGTGTCGCTTGGGAGCCTCCGTCTTTGAGATGTGGAGTTGAACCAAGAAGTTTGTAAGGGCAAGGAGATCGCCTACTTCGTGAAGATCTACCCCGAGTAAGGCTAGTCCTCCGTGGGCGTAGGCCATGATGGAATAGACAAGGTTGCTTCTTCGTGGACCCTTCGTGGGTGGAGCCCTCCGTGGACTCGCGCAGCCGTTACCCTCCGTGGGTTGAAGTCTCCATCAACGTGGATGTACGATAGCACCACCTATCGGAACCACGACAAAAATCTTCGTGTCACCAAACTGCGTTTGATCTTCTCCACCTCTCTTTACTACATGTGCAATTTACTTTCCGCTGCTTATACTCTAGAATTGCATGTGTAGGGTGATACTTGAATTGATCTTAATTGTGAAACTGCCAAAAACATTGCATGATCAAAAGGCAGATTTTTTATATTGTCAAGTAGTCTAATCACCCCCCCCTCTAGACATACTTTCGATCCTACACGCCGCCGCACCATATTCATCGCTGCTGCCACATACCACCACCGCTGCCATAATCTACAACCGCTGCCATATCCTACCACCATATATCCACCACCAATCCGAGCTCTTTTCATATTAGGTTTGTTCTCGAGATCCATCTAGGTTTCGGATTCGTGTTTCCTTGCCTGGGTAGGTCTCGGAAAAAAAGGACCCCCGGGCAGTTTTTAGGCCAAAATTTCGGCAGGTGAAAATATTTTTCCCTATCCCGTCTTTAGGCTTTTCTGAGTCTTTTAAGACAGGTGCCATCATACTGCTTTTTTACCGCACTTTTTCGTCGTCGCTGCCCTGATCCCAAAAAAAAATCATCAATTTCTTTTCTGTCCATATCATCTTAGTTTGACTTGGGAAGAGTTTTGAGACAGTCGCCATTATAGTGATTTTCGGCAAAAAAAAAAAGGAGCGCAAAAAAAAGAGGTGATTTTTTTTCAGAGTGTGCTTTTCCCTTGATTACGTGCAGCGTCGTGATTTTGTTAGTGTTCTAGGCTCGCGTCTCTAGTACGGTCTAGCCTAGGACCAGCACAGTACCGTCGTTGAGCGTTTATTCGACTTTGAATCTCCGAATTGATTATTGCTAACCCTTTTTGCTACCATATTATAAGCCTTCCCAGCTCCACATACATCTACGTCGTGCGTTTGACTCTCCCTGGTAATCGCGTTATCCAAGCTTTGAGAGTTTTGACTACCACGGTTGCCGATCACCACCTGCTGCTGGGTAAGAACTGGTAAGAATTTGAGATTTTCTTGACGGATTTGTGACGCCCCACCACCACCATTTTCAAGTAGTGTGTAGGATCATATTTTTCTGTGTTTCTATTGTTACTAACCATGCCAGGATCACAAGTCGATGAGACTGACTAGGAAAAACATGACGAACAAGGAGTTGCATGATAAATTTCAGCAAATGATGGGTCAACAGGTAGAAGATGTGATGACCAGTTTTGACAATGCACTAGCGAGGACGGATGGCATTGAGAAGTCAATTGACACCATGTTGGATGCCAAATTCGCTGAAGTGCTTGTGCGTCTACCTCCACCTGTTGCACCATTCCAACAACAACAACAACAACCACCTTCACGTTGCGAAACCGCCCTCCGCAAAGCGAGCCGTGTCGCTCTTCAGCCTGGCCAACCTAGTTGTGCTGCTGTTGATAATTCTGTGGCTCCTGCTGCTGCTGAGGAGGAGGACGATTACGCGGGGGATTATGAGGAAGAGGTTGATCAAAATCAGAACTACGTGCAACAACCAGCACCACAACAACCAGGTCGTCCACATGCATATAATCGCAATGGTAGGGCTGCACCATACCCTCAGGTGCCCGATCATGACCATCTTCCTAAACTAAAATTGAATATTCCATCATTTGAGGATAGATATGTTCCTGATATATATCTTACTTGGGAGTTAGAAATCAAACAACGTTTTACATGTTTAAAATATCTCGAGGAGAGACGTGTTGCTGCTGCTCTTTGTGCTTTCACTAGTTTTGCTTATGTGTGGTGGTCTGAATATTGAAGATTACATCCGGATAATATTCCAACTACTTGGGCTGCTTTGAAAACTGCTATGCGTACTCGTTGGGTTCCACCATATTATCAACGCGAATTACTTCAGAAATTGCAGTGTTTAAGACAAGGAAAAAAATTATGTAGAGGAATATTATCAGGAATTACAAACTGGCCTGATTAGATGTGGTATTGTTGAGGATAATGAGGCTATGCTTGCACGTTTTATGGGTGGCTTAAATAGGGAGATTCAGACAATTCTAGAGTATAAGGAGTATAATAATATCACTCGTTTATTCTATCTTGCTTCCAAAGCTGAACGTGAAGTGCAGGATTGATGAGCCTTTGCGCGAACTAATTTTTTTTGCAGGTCGACCTTCATCATGAACACCACGTGCATCATCTACTTCGACACGTCCGACTGCACCACTGCCTACTTCATCCGTCACTTCTAGCCGTGATAAAAGCAAACAGGCACCACCACCATCAACCAGGAGTACACCTTCCGGTCCTGCGCAGAGCTCTTCTTCATCCATGGAATCCAATGGGCCAACACATGATGTTATATGTCGTCGTTGCACTGGTCGTGGTCACTATGCGAGCAAATGCCCATCGCAGCGTGTCATGATTGCTACTGAGGATGGTGGTTATGAGTCCGCTAGTGACTATGATGAGGAGATTTTGGCTCTTATTACACGTGAAGAACATGGTGGAGATGATTCCGAAAATGAGACGCAATACATGGCTCCTGAAGACGCTGACATGTATGAACGTTTAGTAGCTCAACGTGTTTTGAGTGTGTAGGTCACACAAGCGGAGCAAAATCAGAGGCATAATTTGTTCCATACAAAGGGAGTTCTGAAGGAACGTTCTGTTCGCGTCATCATAGATAGAGGGAGCTGCAACAACTTGGCTAGCATGGAGATGGTGGAGAAGTTATCTCTCATCACAAGAACACATCCACATCCTTAGTATATCCAATGGTTCAACAACAGCGGCAAGGTTAAGGTAACACGTACTGTTCGTGTGCATTTTAGTATCTCCACATATGCTGATTATGTTGATTGTGATGCGGTACCCATGCAAGCATGTTCCTTATTACTTGGTAGACCATGGCAATTTGATAAAAATTATGTACACCATGGTAGAAACAATCAGTATACTCTTGTTCATAAGGATAAACGTATTACTTTGCTTCCTATGTCTCCTGATTCCATTTTGAAAGATGATATTAATAGAGCTAATAAAGCAAAACAGGAGCAAAATAAGAGTGAAAATCAGATTGTGGCAAAAGAATTTGAGCAACATATGAAGCCTAATAACACACCATCATCTCATGTTGCATCTGAAATTAAATTAAAAAGTGGATGTTTACTTGCCACAAAATCAGATATTGATGACCTAGATTTAAGCAAATCTGTTTGCTATGCTTTTGTGTGCAAAGAGGCATTATTTTCATTCGAGGACGTGCCTTCCTCTTTGCCTCCTGCTGTCACTAACATTTTGCAGGAGTTCGCGGACGTCTTTCCACAAGACGTGCCACCGGGATTACCACCTATTCCAGGGATTGAGCATCAGATTGACTTAATTCCCGGTGCATCGCTACCCAACCGCGCACCATACCGTACCAATCCAGAGGTGACGAAGGAGATTATGTGTCAAGTACATGAGATACTCGACAAAGGTTATATACGCGAATCTCTTAGTCCTTGTGCTATTCCTATTATTCTAGTGCCGAAAAAGGATGGTACATCGCGTATTTGTGTTGATTGTAGAGGCATTAATAATATTACTATTCGTTATCCTCATCCTATTCCTAGGCTCGATGATATGCTTGATGAATTGACCGGCTCTACAATATTCTCCAAAGTTGATTTGCATAGTGGATACCATCAAATTCGTATGAAATTGGGAGATGAATGGAAAACAGCATTTAAAACTAAGTTTGGATTATATGAGTGGTTAGTCATCCCTTTTGGGTAAACTAATGCACCTAGTACTTTCATGAGATTAATGAATGAAGTTTTACGTGCTTTCATTGGATGATTTGTGGTAGTTTACTTTGATGATATATTGATTTATAGCAGATCTTTGGAGGAACATTTGGAACATTTACGTGCTATTTTTATTGCTCTACGTGATGCACGTTCGTTTGGTATCCTTGGAAATTGCACCTTTTGCACCGACCGAGTATCTTTTCTTGGCTATGTTGTTACTCCACAGGGAATTGAGGTTGATAAATCCAAGATTGAAGCTATTGAGAGTTGGCTACAGCCCAAAACGGTCACACACGTGAGGAGTTTCCTTGGGCTCGCTGGATTCTATAGGCGTTTTGTGAGAGATTTCAGTACCATTGCTGCACCTCTCAATGAGCTTACAAAGAAGGATGTGCCTTTTGCTTGGGGTACTGCATAGGAAGAAGCATTCACAGTATTGAAAGATAAGTTGACACATACTCCTTTACTCCAACTTCTTGATTTTAATAAAACTTTTGAGCTTGAATGTGATGCTAGTGGAATTGGGTTAGGAGGTGTGTTATTACAACATGGTAAACCTGTTGCATACTTTTCTGAAAATTGAGTGGGCCTAGTCTGAATTATTCTACTTATGATAAGGAATTATATGCTCTTGTTCGGACTTTGGAAACATGGAAACATTATTTATGGCCCAAAGAATTGTTATACATTTTGATCATGAATCTTTGAAGCACATTAAAAGTCAAGCAAAACTGAACCGTAGACATGCTAAATGGGTTGAATTCATAGAGACTTTCCCTTATGTTATTAAACACAAGAAGGGAAAAGAAAATGTTATTGTTGATGCATTGTCTCGTCGTTATACTATGCTTTCACAACTTGACTTGAAAATATTTGGTTTGGAGACCATCAAAGATCAATATGTGCATGATGCTGAATTTAAAGATGTATCGCAGAATTGCAAAGAAGGGAGAACATGGAACAAGTTCGTCGTTAATGATGGATTTGTGTTTCGTGCTAACAAGCTATGCATTCCAGCTAGCTCTATTCGTCTTTTTTTATTGCAGGAGGCGCATGGAGGAGGATGAATGGGACACTTTGGCGTGAAGAAGACGGAGGACGTACTTGCTACACATTTCTTTTGGCCAAAGATGAGACGGGATGTTGAGCGTTTTGTTGCTCGCTGCACTACGTGTCAAAAAGCTAAGTCACGCCTCAATCCTCATGGTTTATATATGCCTTTGCCTGTCCCTAGTGTTCCTTGGGAAGATATATCTATGGATAATGTTTTGGGTTTACCTCGAACAAAGAAGGGGAGGGATAGCATATTTGTTGTTGTGGATAGGTTCTCGAAGATGGCACACTTTATACCATGTCATAAAAGCCATGATGCTGCTAATGTTGTTGATTTGTTCTTTCGTGAAATTATTCGCTTGCATGGTGTGCCAAATACTATTGTTTTAGATTGTGATACTAAATTTCTTAGCCACCTTTGGAGATGTTTATGGGCTAAGTTGGGGACTAAACTGCTTTTTAGTACTACTTGTCACCCCCAAACTGATGGACAAACTGAAGTAGTCAATAGAACTTTGTCTACTATGGTTAGGGCTGTTTTGGAGAATAACAAGAAAATGTGGGAAGAATGCTTGCCTCATATTGAATTTGCTTATAATCGTTCGTTGTATTCTACTACTAAGATGTGCTCTTTTGAAATTGTCTATGGTTTCCTACCTCGTGCACCTATTGATTTGTTGCCTCTTCCATCTTCGGAGAAGGTTAATTTTGATGCTAAACAACGTGCTGAATTGATCTTAAAAATGCATGAGTTAACTAAGGAAAATATTGAGGGCATGAATGCTAAATATAAACTTGTTGGAGATAAGGGTACAAAATGTGTTGTCTTTGCACCTGGAGATCTTGTTTGGTTACATTTGCGTAAGGATAGGTTTCCTAATTTGCGCAAGTCAAAGCTAATGCCACATGCTGATGGTCCTTTCAAGGTGTTAGAGAAAATAAATGATAATGCATATAAACTTGACTTGCCTGCAGATTTTGGGGTTAGTCCCACATTTAACATTACAGATTTGAAGCCTTACTTGGGTGAGGAAGATGAGCTTCCGTCGAGGACGACTTCAATTCAAGAAAGGGAGGATGATGAGGACATCACTAACAAGGTTACACCCACAGCCCCAACTGACACATATACATGACCAATTACTAGAGGTCGCGCACACCAATTAAATTAGCAGGTACTTTCGTTTCTTGGTAATGATTCTCATGTTCATGAGAATATGATGCTGCCTAAATTGGATACATTTGTCTTGCTTACAAATGAAGGGCCTAGCTTGGACAAGAAGGATGAACATTGGAGCAAGATCAAGCATGGAGATGATGGCATGCGCAAGGGGAACAAGAACATAGTTACAAGTGATGATTTCAGGACTTTGAAGCCACCATAATGAGTGTGTGAAGCCTTGGACGAAATATACAAGATGCCACTTCATAAATTTCGTCCAGAGGCTATTATAGGTGCTGCGTCACCTTATTATTGGGCTTGGCCCATGTAATTTCGAAATACTTGAGTATAGGCTGTTTTTAGAGTCCGTATGTGTGGGGAAACAAGAGTTAGGGTTGGTTTCGGACCCCTCCTCCAAGGGCCACGAAATTCCCCCCTCTTCCCCCATATATACAGCCCTTAGGGTGTCGTTTAGACTTCGGGATTTGTTTAGATTAAAGTTCGCCATAGCTCCAACTTCGCGTACTTCGTTTGTGTTCAACGACCAGACAAAGACGTCACAGAACCCCACTTGATCAATAAAGCTCTCCTCTTGAATTTGCAATATCCAGATTGCAATCTCAGTTTCTTGCTTGTTCTTCATTTGCCTGCAGGAAACAAACCTTCGTGGTCAGGTTGATCGTGCTCCGGCGTGGCCAATAACCTCTCGGAGTTGGTTTAGCGATTGCTAAGGCGCGACGTCCTCGCTTGTTCGTAGTCGGATCGTCAAAGTCGACCTCCTCCAAAACGATAGCCACCATCTCATCGAAAGACGGGACACCTTTGCCTCTATCAGGTTTGGTGGCCCGAGAAGAATATGTTGAGGATGACGATGATGAATAAGATGATGAGAAGGTTACTATGGCCACCATTGTTATTGCAACAACTCCACGATCATCCCTCTTCGACTCGCCAAATGAGAACATCACCGCCAAATGCCTCATGGCTAAGGCCACCAATAAGGTAACCCCCAACATCAATTCTACCATCACTTCTAATCCTTCGTTGATGGATTGTATTGATGAGAGTGAGGGGGCGGAGGAGGAGGAAAATGAATTTGAGTTGTTTATGAGTAAACTCAAAGGGAAACCCAAGAAGCATTTCGTTACTCTCTTAGAACAACTCGGTGATGCCAATGCCATGATTGAGGCTCACGAGGAGACCATTTCTAAAATGGAGGGTCATAGTCGAGACTATGCCTATGAGATATTGGATCTCTCTAATGCTCTTGAGGAAGAGAGTGGTCTTCGTTTGGCTCTTGAGGAGTCACACAACGATGATCATGCTAAATTAAAGGAAGATCTCGATCATGCTTTAGTTGTCTCTCTTGTGCTCAATTCCGAGAAGGCAAAGCTTGTGGTTTACCATGCAAGACTCAAGGAGGAGTTTGTTACGCTTGATAAGGCTCACAAGGTCTTGAATAGTGTACATCCTAGCCTCAAAGAGTCTCATGATCAACTTCAAGTTTCGCTAACCAAGGAGAAAGCTACCTTTCCTCGCATGGTTTTATTTGATAATGCAAATGGTTCTAACCTATGTTGCGAGCATGTACATCTTGTTGAAGAGAATGCCAAGTTGAAGAAGCAACTTGAGAAAGGCCTTGTGTCTTGCATACAAGGTGAGAAGAACCTCAACGATCTTTTGAGCAATCAAAAGGAAGTTGTGGTGAAGGAAGGAATTGGGTTTGCTCCCAAGCCCAAGATGAAGAAGAACGACAAGACCAAGCAACCCGCTCCTCTCAATCAAACCTTTGTAAAGGAGGGAGAGGGTACTCCGAAAAAGAAGAAGAACATTGTGAAGAGTGGTGGAGTCAAGAAAAACACTGTCACTCCTTCCAACAAAACCGGCGACTTTAACCCTTCTTATGTTCTATGCCGTGCTAGTGATGGACATGTTTTTACTAAATTAGTTGGTTCTTCTTATGAGTACATTGAATGGTATATTTGGGTTCCTAAGACCCTTGTTACTAACCTCAAAGGACCCATTACAAAATGGGTACCTAAATCCAAGCATTGATCTCTTGTAGGAGTTTGCTTACGGTGGGGGATCATGGTTGCTCGATAGTGGAGCCACAAATCATATGACCAGAAGCAAAGACTTGGTGGTGCACGTGCACCAAGGTTCATCTATGGCCACCAATGTCGAATGGGGTGATGCTTCATCTTCTAAGGTACTGGGGGCTTGGCAAGGTTATTGTCTATCACAATCTCACGATCGAGAAAGTCATGCTTGTTGAGTCCCTTGCATACAACTTACTTTCTGTTGGTCAACTTCCACTCATGGGCTTTGCCACATTCTTTAATACTGATATCGTGGCCCTCTTGTGGAGCAAGACTCTTAAAGTAGCCTTTGTTGGGCATGTCGAGAACGGTCTCTATGTGGTTAACTTCTCGGAGCGACCCACTAAGACCGCAACTTGCCTAATGGCTAAAGTTTATGTGGGATGGCTTTTGCATCGCAGTTTAGCCCATGTCAATATGAGATCTTTGTAAAGTATTCTCAAGGGGGACCATGTCCGTGGACTAACAAATGTTAGTTTTGCCAAAGATCGTGCTTCCAGTGCTTGTATTGAAGGAAAGTTACATGAGAAGGCTCAGCCTCCCACGATATCATCTACTCAAAAAGACCGTTAGAGCTCCTCCACATGGATCTCTTTGGTCCTCCATCCTTTGATAGTCTTGGGGGTAGAAAGCATTTCTTGGTGATTGTAGATGATTATTCAGGATACACTTGGGTATACTTCTTCAAGAGGAAGAGTGAGACCCAACAAACCGTCATCAACTTTGCAAATGAAGCTCAACGACAACATGATGCAAAGATCTTGATGATTCGAAGTGACAACGGCATCGAGTTCAAGAGTTACACCTTGGATGAGTTTCTTAGTGATGAGGGGATCAAGCATCAATATGCCGCACCGTATACCCCTCAACAAAATGGTGTGGCGGAAAGAAAGAAGCGAACATTGATGGACGCGGCAAGGACCATGATGGCGGAGTTCAAGTCTCCGTACAACTTTTGGGCCGAAGCCATCAACACTGCTTGTCATCCATCCAATCGGCTCTATCTCTGCAAAGGCTTGAACAAGACTCCATATGAGATACTTACTGGTAACAAGCCGAATCTCAAGTACTTCCGGGTGTTCAGTTGTAAGTGTTTCATACTCAAGAAAGGTGTTCGTTTGTCTAAATTTGAAGCTAGAGCTCATGAGGGCATATTGTTGGTTATGCTACAAACTCTCATGCTTACCATGTCCTCAACAAGTCCAATGGACTCATTGAGGAGACGTGTAACGTAGAGTTTGATGAGAATAACGGCTCCCAAGTGGAGCAAAGTGGTACTTGTGATGTAGGTGATGAAATTCCTCCTCAAGCCATAAGAAGAATGGGTGTTGGTCATTTCCTACCCATTGAGGAACCCCTTGTGGCCGACGGAGAAGGACAATGTTCCACTCAAGTGGAACCATCACCAACCCGAGACCCACACGCTTCTGAAGAACAAAGTGAAGGCCCTCAACCCGATGAACAAGGCTAAGTGCAAGATCAACCACAAGATGGTGGTGATCCACCAAGTGATGCACAAGGCCAAGTTCCCTCTCTCGAGCATGTTCAAGATCAAGAGTAAGCTCAAGATCAAGATCAAGCTCATGACGACACTCAAGATGATCAACTCATAGCTCCTCAACTATCACTTGAAGAACAATTGGAGCGTCGTGCTGCCAAAGTTGCTTCTAGGCTCAGTTCTAGAGAGCATCACATGGATAATATACATGGAAGCATCACAAAGGGGGTAAGCACTCATAGACAATTAGAAAATTATTGTGCTCATCAAGCGTTTGTCTCTTGTGTTGAACCTCAAAAGGTCTATGAGGCTCTAGAAGTACCCCATTGGCTCAATGCCATGCATGAAGAACTCCATAACTTCAAGCACAACAAGGTGTGGCGTTTGGTGCCAAGGCCGAAGGAGAACCATAACGTCATTGGACCCAAATGGATCTTTAAGAACAAGCAAGATGCTCACTGAATTGTCATCTGCAACAAGGCTCGTTTGGTGGCCCAAGGCTACTCCCAAGTCGAGGGTATCGACTACGGTGAAACATTTTCCCTCGTTGCTCGCCTTGAATCTATACGTTTGTTGCTTGCCTATGCTTCTCATCATAACTTTAAATTGAAACAAATGGATGTGAAAGGTGATTTTCTAAATGGTCCTCTTCATGAGTTGGTGTACGTCAAACAACCCCCGGGGTTTGAGGATCCTAAGTTCCCCAACCATGTGTATCAACTCGATAAGGCGCTCTATGGCCTTAACAATCCCCACGTGCGTGGTATGAGCATCTTTCCGAGTTGTTGCAAGATCGTGGGTTTGAAATTGGGAAAATTTACCCCACTCTATTTACGAAGAAGGTCAAAGGGGAGTTATTTGTATGTCAACTATATGTTGATGATATTATCTTTGCTTCACCTAACAAAGCTTTCAATGATGAGTTTGCCGCACCCATGACCGCGGAGTTTGAGATGTCCATGATGGGAGAGTTGAAGTTCTTCCTTGGGTTCGAGACCAAACAAAGAAGAGAAGGAATCTTCATCAATCAAGCCAAATACACTCAGGACATGCTCAAGAGGTGCAATCTAAGTGATGTCAAGCCGGTTACTACTCCAATACCTACCAAGTGCCAACTTGACATTGATCCCAATGGTAAAGCGGTGGATCAAAAGGTATATCGTTCTATGATTGGATCCTAGCTTTACCTTTGTGCATCTAGACCGGATATCATGTTGAGTGTGGGAATTTGTGCACGGTTTCAAGCCTCACTGCCCTCCTTTCGAGAAGGGTGTCTTGTGTTTGTTTTTGTTTTGTTGTCTTTTGTCTTTCATTCTTGTTGCCGAGTCTGTGTGTACGGTGCCTTGTGTGTGTTAGCATGTTTGTGTGTTCTTTCGTTTGGAGGTTACTTTGCATAAACCTTTTTCCGAAACTTGCACTTTATTGGGAGAACGGTACTACCGTGGCTCGCCACAGTACTACCGCAAGAGATACGCACGATACTACCGCAATCAGCACGACAGTAATTTTTTACTGTCGCTGGAGAGCAGTACTACCGCCCAGTGCGCGGTACTATCGCCCGGGCGGTACTACCGCGATGACACACGGTACTACCGCGTCGTTAAGAGCGAGTGGGGGTCATAAGCGGGCAGGGGGAGTTCCAACTCCCCCATACCCATTCAACTTTATCTCCCCACGTCGTCTCTCTCTCTCTCTCTCTCCCAAGAACGGCGCCGGAGGATCTCGCCGGATCTCCGCCTCCGACCACTCTCCTCACATTCTGACCAATGGGATCGTTCCCCACTTCGCCCTCTTGCCATGGAACAAGGTTTCTTCCCCAAATACCTCTTCTTTTGCCTTGTTGTTTGACTCTAGGTTTTTGGGGACATGAATGTTGTTCTTGAGATCTTTAGGCCTTATCCGTGCAAGAATAGGGTGTAGGAGAGTAGTTGTCCAGTAGAGATGTTAGTTGGTATGTTGCTACTCAGGAGTTGTGATCAATCGTAGTACGCTCTTTTGTCTCACGTGTTCATAGATTGGATCAGCTTTCGGATCTGACCCCGAGTGGTACTACCGCAGCTCGTGTGCGGTACTACCGCTCTGGCGCGTTTGTCTCGTACGGTACTACTGCTCCTCTAGAGCAGTACTACCACGCTAGGCGCGGCAGTAATATTTTAGTACCTCTCTAGGCACGGTACTACCGTGCCATTCCGGTGCGGTACTACCGTGGCTAGAGCAGCAGTAAAATTTTAGTACCAAAACATGGAGCAGTACTACCGTCTACTTCAAACCTTCTTCGTAGCCACTACTTATTATCATTTCTACGTGTTTCACGTGCTTTGTTGTGGTCTTTGCATTGATCCTTCTTGCTTCTCTTGCGTGTTCTTGTGTTTGTGTCATAGGTGGTGGCTCCGGTTCAAATGTGCGTCGCTCGAATCCCAGCCGTGACCCAGGGTCGAAGCGTCTGCGCAACTCAGAGGATGCTCCTGAGGGCTCCAATGCCCCCCAACGCAGAACCAAGACCACCGCCACCAAGCACAAGGAGCCAACAATGGGTATGGACGAGATTCTGTTAGCTGAGTTTGTCCCTAGGAGGAAGATCAATCCCTATGTGAAGCCCCGTGCACACTTTAGAGGAGATGATCTATTCTGGACCAAGCAGCACCATCTTATCTTCACGGAGGTGATCAAGGGAAAGCACAAGTGGATGCACACTGGATTGACATGGCTCATATGAGGAAGGAGGAGTACCGGGCCTATTTTGCTGAGGCTCTGGACCTCGTGGAGCAATTTAGCATTGAGCACTTGATGTCTTTTCATATGGACTTTGACCCTGAGATTGTGGCCTAGTTCTTTGCTTCGGTCCACTTCCATCCTAAGGAGGAACGCAACATGACCTGGATGACCAATAGACATCAGATGACTGCTACTTGGAAGGACTTCATGGATTTGCTTCAGGTTGCTGATGAGGAGCTCCACACGCCTGTTGGTGTTTGCCCTCATGCCAACCACGAGTGAGCCAACATGAACAAGCTTCAACCCTTCTATGTGGAGAAGACGCTTGCTAGTGGCAAAAAGACATGTGTTCTGAACTCTTTTCTGGATATTATGCATCAGATCTTCCGCAACTCCCTGTTTCCCCACATTGGTGACAAGGATAAGGTACATGCGTTTCTCGTGGATATGATGCTCCTTTTTGAGGAGGCACGTCATGCTTAGACGCAACCACTTGATGTCTCACATATCATGTGGTGTGAGCTACGTTTTGCGGTGTTCAACCGTAAGGTGCCCATCTATGGACCTTACCTGATTCTTTTGATTACCAAGACTTGGGAGAAGCTTTACCCCGATGATGAGTTTGAGGCTCCCCACTGGATTCGTCATGAGCCTATCAAGCTCCGCATCAAGAGCCAGTGGGCTAACACCACTACCCGTGCTAAGGTTGCAGCTGCTTAGATGGATGTGGATGAGGATGAGATTGAGGAGGAGGAAGCTGATGAGGACAGTTCTGGTGGATAGACTCCTTCCTCTTTTGAGCCCTCATGGGCTAAGAAGCTGAAGAACAAGATGAAGGCTTTGTTCTGCATGCAGGCCAAGGGGCAGTACAAGTCACATGTTGCTCAAAAGCTGGTTCGCCAGCGTGATAAGAAGATCTTGAGGACATTCTACGAGGACGTGTCTAGTGGATCTGAGAAGGTCATCACTCCAGAGGCTGAATGGATAGCAAAGCAGGGTTAGATGTGGACTGATTCTGAGGAGGAGCAGGAGGAGACCGACGAGACGCGTGATGACTGATCGCTTCAGCCTGAGCTGCCACTTATGTCGTAGGTTTCCTCTCTGCCCTTTTGGTGTCTTGATGCCAAAGGGGGAGAGAATGTATGATTTGCGTGTCTTGTGCCGTGTTATTTGCTTTGTTTGCTTTCGTTCTGTTGAACCTCGTTTGCTTTGTGTTGGTTTGCATCGTGTGTGTGAGACCTAACGACTATCATATGTTGTGAGACATATGTATTCTACTCCTTCCTATCTTAAATATGTCTAAGCTATTTAGTAGGTTGTGAACTTATGCTTTATTTTGCCTTGTTATTTTATGCTCACGATCTTCTCCTTGCATCCATGCATAGTGCCATATTATTAGTTGGAAGGATTTTGTTGTCTATAAAATATAGGGGGAGTATTGATCCTAGTATGTGCGATGTGCAGTCCAAATCATCTTTCTAAGAATGCACATATCTAGGGGAGCTTGCCTATATTTTATATACATGTTGGGTTTGCTTATGATCTTATTCATATCTATGTGCAAATCTCGTATTTTCATCAATTCACCAAAAAGGGGGAGATTGTAAGGGCATATTTCTCCCTAAGTGGTTTTGGTGATTAATGACAATGCTTTTGCAGACTAATCGTGTGTTTGAGATATCTCATGTCTAGGCACAAGACGATTAAGTGCCCCTCAAAACCTATCGAAGATGGTGTTTCCTTTTGTTTCTTTTCGGTGGAATTGAGTCATAGGAAAGCCGTACTATTAAGAGGGGGTCCGCTTCGGAAAGGTTAGGGTGGAATCAACACGTACACATATATTCATTTGCACCACCTTTCCTTCACTTCATTGGAGCATCTACTGTTTTCCTTGTCATTGCAAAAAACATACGCTTTCTACTACTACTACTCTATGGCATGCGGTAGTACCGCAGGGGCCCACGGTAGTACCGCTCCGTGGCTACGGTGGTACCGCACATCGCGGTAGTACCGTGCCAGTGGCGTGGTAGTACCGTGTGCCCTACCTCAGCGTCGTGGCTAGTGCTAAAGTAGGAGCGGAAGTAATTTTTTACTTTCGCGTCCTACGTGGTAGTACTGCTCTGGGTGAGTCGTAGAACCGTGCCGGGTTTTTTCATCGATCGAAACGCTGCGGAAGTAGCCGCGGATGTAATTTTATTAGTCCGCGCTCTTCCTCGACCAGTCTAAACCCTGCCTTGCGGTAGTACCGCAAGGGTGTGCGGTAGTACCGCTTCGGCAGTTATACCGCCCATTGCTACATGCAGCAGGGCTAGGTCTGGCTCCTGCCGCACCAGCGGCAGTACCGCAAGTCTGGTGCGGTAGTACCGCATGTCGCCGACAGAGTTAGTGGATAACGGTTGGATTTGTTCTTCCACTATATAAGGGGAGTCTTCTTCCTCAAGAAGACTCACCTCTTCCTCCCCAAGCTTCATTGTTGCTCAAAGCTCCATTTCCGCCCTATCTCTCTCCCTAGCCAATCAAACTTGTTGATTTCCAAGGGATTGCTTGAGAAGGCATCGATCTACACTTCCACCAAGAGAAATTTGATTCCCCCCACTAATCCATTGTGGATCTTGTTACTCTTGGGTGTTTGAGCACCCTAGATGGTTGAGGTCACCGCGGAGCCATAATCCATTGTGGTGAAGCTTCGTGGTGTCGTTGGGAGCCTCCAATTCGGTTGTGGAGATAGCCCCAACCTTGTTTGTAAAGGTTCGATCGCCGCCTTCAAGGGCACCACTAGTGTAATCACGGCACCTCGCATTGTGTGTGGGCGTGAGGAGAATACGGTGGCCCTAGTGGCTTCTTGGGGAGCATTGTGCCTCCACCCCGCTCCAAACGGAGACGTACTTACTCTCAAAGGACGGTAACACATCCTCGTCTCCACCGGCTCCACTTGTGGTTATCTCTTACCCTTACTTGTGCAAGTATTCGTTTTGTTTCATAGCTTGCTTGCTTGTGTGCTTATTATTGTTGCATCATATAGGTTGCCCACCTAGGAGCATATCCAGACAACCTATATTGTTGCTAAGTTTAATTTGGTTAAGAAAAGCTAAAAATTGTTAGTTGCCTATTCACATCCCCCCTCTAGTCAACCATATCGATCCTTTCAGCTGGTCTAGTTTCCCTTTCATTTTGTTAGCAACTGCATTTCTTTCATCTCGGAGCCGTTCGATCGCCTGTCATATGCCATGATTAGGAATTGTAGGAATGCTTTTGTTAACACCATATTATACAGTACATAACTAATTAACCAATTGTATTCAGTTAATGAATGTAAAGACAGATGTCTTCGATAGTTTTGTAGATCTTATGGGATGGAACAGTTTAAAGGGAACAGAATAAGTACCGTGCACTGAGATGTGAATGAACAAAGACCTTATTAACCTTGCAAATTAACTCAATGACACAAAAAATTGACTGGCGGGCAATATTACATCAATTCAGTGCAACCAAACTCTGCTAATGACTGAGCTTTTCATAATGCAATGTCATGTGGATCATCCCCTTTAGGCGTAGGAGACCCACATGTTAAAGTTATATTGATGTTGGCCATTGGACTTTTGTATTCTAGCCCATTGACATTCTCTTGTACATGTATATATGATGGCTTTGGCCTCCTAATAATATGAAGTTGCATATTCCTAACATGGTATTATAACCTAGATTCTTTTTTCCGCACGTTTGCAACTCGTGCTGAATCAATTGGCGGCTACCTCATCCCCAAATTCATTTGCCACCGCCCTTCGGTCGCTGATCTGGTAGTCGCCGTTCTCTAGGACCGTCCTCGAGTGGGTGTGCGGGGCGCTGCCTTCTTATGACCCTGCTTGCGTCGTTTCCTGTCCTAGCTGGTCCAGATCAACGAAGGGCTCGCCATGCCATCTAGATCGAAGAGGCTGGGTCTGGTAGCATGTACGCTTGTTCGCTACTCCCTCCTAGCGCTACAGATCCTCCACTGGCTGCACCTCCCGCCGCATCCCTGCTAGCTCCGGCCGTCGTTTGTTCTTCAGGCTGGCCGCTAAAGTCCGATGCGGATCCGCCTCAACTACAAGCTTTAGTCACGGTGGTCCTCCATCCTTCAACCCCACTGCCTCCGTTGCGGATCCCTAGCTTTCGCCGTCGTTGCTGATCTTCTTGCCGACCATCGCACCAGCTCCGCCGTTTCCACTACCTTCCGTGCGCCGCCGCCATCTCGCGTTGTTCTACTATCGCAGAGGCTGAATTGCGTCGTGTGTTTTGGCCTTCGGCGAAGCAGGCTGGCTTGGCTTTTGGCTGATTAGAATTGGCCCATTTCTTTCCATAAAATAATGGAGTACTATGTCATTGTCTCCAGCCGCTGGTTGTCCTTCGGTCTTCAGCTCAAAGAGGCACCTTCCATCTTTGCTCGGTTCCACTCCTCAGGTGTTGTTGTCTATTACTCCGAATTTCTCAGATGGTAGCAGCCGCTTCACATCGACTCCTATTATGGCTTCCGGACACGGTTGTAGCCGCTCTTCCTCAACTTCCTTTGTGGCTTTTGCACGACATGGTACGTGCTCTACGTCGACTTCGCTTGCGGCTTCCACATGCGGTGGTGGTCGCTCTACGTTGACTCCTCACACTGCTTCCGCGCGCGGTGACCGCTCTATGTCGACTCCTATCGCGGCTCCCACGCGTGGCGGTGACCACTCTACCTCGACTCATCTCGTGGCTTCCGCGCGCGGCAGTGACCGCGCTACGTCTACTCTTGCGGCTTCCGCGCACGACAGTGATCGCTCTATGTCGGCTCCCCCTGTGGCTTCCACATACGGCTCAACATTGACTCGTTATTCTCATTCAACTCTACATGCGGCTTCCACGGGTGGTGGAGACAGCTTATTATCGGCATGTGTGATGCCGGGTCAACCCGTTCTAGGTCAATCTTTCACGAAGAGGAGGGAAACTCATGATGAACATGAAGAACACAAAGGGGAAACACGAGGGGAAATGGGAGAAAACACTCAAATCAACAAGAGATGGTCACACATGTGCTAGATCCTCAACACAACGAGATACACGGTCCAAATCCAACAAAGGAAAGATACAAAGGTAACTAGTTCATCTCCGTGAGGAGGTCTTGAATCCGCGAAGGATCTTCCCGTGAGAGGTCTTGAATCCGTGTGGATCTTCTCCGTGGAGGGGCCGCAGTCACTCACAAGAAGATGAACCACTAGTGGATGAGCAAAGCTCTGTCTCAAATGAGCTAAACCTAAACTAACCCTCAAATGGAAGAGGGGGAGGAGTATATATAGTATAAGCCACGAAGGGGTAAGTGACGGGCGAAGGGGTACACGGGCTCGGCCGAAGTCACGCGCACAGGCGGGGTCCGGATGATCCGGATGGTGGCCCGGATGATCCGGGTGTCAGGGGTCCGGATGATCCGGGCGACCGTCCGGATCGTCCGGCTTCGTGGGCAAGCTTCGGGTGCCTCGGGGCATATTACCCGGATCATCCAGGTGTCGGTCCGGATCATCCGGGCTTGGTCCGGATCGTCCGGCTGGGGGTCCGGATGATCCGGGCAAGTCCAGTCTTGCTCCGATTCTTCTCCATCTTCGCGTATGCTTCTCTCCTTCGATCGTACTTGCTCCTTAGCTGCTCCATGTGCATAGCACATATGTTTGAGGTAGTAGCCATGTCTCATAAGTGGAAAGTGAAGGTTTGGAGAGGAGCGATTCAACCTTGTGTCCAAAGGTGGGTACTTGAGGTCCTGTCGAAGTGAACATCGGGATGATCGTGGGATGCTCCTCATCATCTCCTCCCCCTGATGCGGGGTCAACCCGATTCTAGGCCGGTCTTTCACGAAAGGAGGGATCCCACGAGGAACACGATGAACATGAAGAACACAAAGGGGAATCACGAGGGAAAACACTCAAGAACAAGTCCAATCACACATCCACTAGACAATCAAACACACAAGATCACAAGGTACATGAACAACAAAGGGAAAGATACAAGGTAGAGTTCATCTCCAATAGGAGGTCTTGAATCCGCGAAGGATCTTCCCATTTAGGGGTCTTGAATCCGTCGTGGATCTTCTTCGTAGAGGGGCCGCGGTCTCTCCTAGGAGTAGAACCACTAAGATAAGCAAAGCTCTAGTCTAAAATGAGCTATCACATTTGCTAACCCTAAAATGGTGGAGGTGGAGGAGTATATATAGTCTAGTACACTAAGGGGTAAGTAGATGGGGGGATACATGGGCCTCGGGCCCTGTCCATGCGCGCAGGCAGGCGCCGGATGTCCGGCTGGGGGCCGAATGTCCGGGCTCTCATGAGACGCCGGATGTCCGGGGCGGTTGGCCGGATGTTTGAGCTAGCGGGGCCAAGCCTCGGGTGCGGTTCTGTTGCTGGCGCCGGATTTCCGGGCTGAAGGCCAGATGTCCGGCGGCTACTGAGGCGCCGGATGTCCGGGCTGGCGCCGGATGTCCGGCAGCTGTAACTTCAGTCGCTCCGTCTTCTTTCATCTTCTATTCCAAGCTTCCCTCGCGGATGGTGTAGGTGTTCCTCGGCGCTTGCACTCCTCCTCGTCATCCGTGAAGCTCCGACAATACCTATGCATGTACATGAGTGGAGTGTCAAGTAGTATACCATCCTCGAAGGGGTCAAGTGAACATGTGTAAAGGAGATGATTCACCTTTATGTATGAGAAGTGAACATGTGTAGGTGTTCCTTTGTTTTCGACTTCGAGATCACGTGATACAACGTGTCGTGGCCAAGTCGGACTTCCCAACTTCCGAGTCACCCGCAGAAGAAAATTAGTGCTAATTTCAGAGTGTGCTCCTCCCTTGTTTACGTGGCCAAGTCTAGAAAATTCTGTCTAGGCAGTTTTTAGAAAATTTGTAGACTTTCTCGAAAAAAATGTGGAGGAAAAAAGTGAGGGGAAAAGTGCAAAAAAAGTGAAAAAGGAAAAAATTCTGAGTGTGCTGCTCCCTTGTTTACGTGCATCGCCGTGATTCTGTTTGTGTTCTAGGCTCACGTCTCTAGTATGGTCTAGCCTCGGACCAGCACAGTGCCATCGTTGAGTGTTTATTCACCTTTGCACCTCTGAATTGATTAGTGCTGACATTTTGCTACCATATCATAAGCCTTCCCAGCTCCACATACATCTATATCGTGCGTTTGACACCACATGGCAATCGCTTTGTCCAACCTTTGAGAGTTTTGACTACAATGGTTGCCGACTCCACCTGCTGCTGGGTAAGAACTGATAAGAGGTTGAGATTCACTTGCCGGATTTGTGATTAGACACCCCACCACCACCACTTTCTAGCAGTGTGTAGGATCATATTCTTGTGTATTTCTATTGCTGCTAACCATGGCAGGATCACAAGCCGATGAGACCGACTGGGAGAACATGACGTACAAAGAGTTGCATGATAAGTTTCAGCAAATGATGAGTGGCCAGGTGGGAGATATATTAAACAGATTTGAAGAGGCCATGGAGAAGATAGAGGTCATGGAGAAGTTGTTCGAAATAAAGCTGGATAACAAGTTTAATGAATTGCTCACACGTCATCCACAACCACCATCGGCTGCACCTGAAGCACCTCTGCAATGAGAACAACAACGCCCCCTTCTGAATCAGTTCGGACGAGCGAAGCGTATTCCTCTTGAGGATGGCCAAACTTCCGGTGCTGCTGTATCTACTGTTGATGCTTCTTTGGCTCATGCTATTGCTAGTGCCGAGGAGGATGACAATTATGTGGGCGATTACGAGGATGAGATTGATCAAAATCAGAACTACGTGCAACCACCACCACCAGGTCATCCAGATGCATATAATCGCAACGGTAGGGCTGCACCACCACCTCAAGTACTAGATCCTGACCATCTCCCTACACTAAAATTGAATATTCCACAATTTGAGGGTAGTTATGTTCCTGATATATATCTTACTTGGGAGTTAGAAACTGAACAACGTTTCCATGTTTACAGTATCCCGAGGAGAAACGTGTTGCTGCTTCTCTTTGTGCTTTCACTAGCTTTGCTTGTGTGTGGTGGTCTGAACATCCTAGATTATATATGAATAATATTCCAACTACTTGTGCTGCTTTGGAAACTCCTATGTGTACTCGTTGGGTTCCACCATATTATCAACGTGAATTACTACAAAAACTACAGCGTTTATGACAAGGGAAAAATCTGTAGAGGAATATTATCAGGAATTACAAACTGGCATGATTAGATGTGGTATTTTTTAGGGTAATAAATCTATGCTTGCATGTTTTATTAAATAGAGGGATTCAGACCATTTTAGAGTATAAGGAGTATAACAATATCACTTGTTTATTCCATCTTGCTTGCAAAGCTGAGCGTGAAGTGCCGGATCAACAAGCCTTGGCGCGAACTAATTTTTCTGCAGGTCAACCTTCATCATGGACACCGCGTGTATCATCTACTTCTACTCGTCCGGCTGCACCACTGCCTACTTCATGGCGAGGCCGATCTGCTGACGTGGTTGAACTAGTGTAGTCTTTTCTTTGAAGCACAACTGACAGCGGAAGCAGAGAAGGTGGGCATCGCATCCTTCCACCTAGTGGGCAACCCCAGCTATGGTATGGGACTGCTTCATGGCGCCAACTTGTTGTGTTGCTTAACACTCTGTTCGGTCCACTGTCACACAACAACGCCCTCCATGAGCTCATCTCTCTCAAGCGCACATGCATAGTGGTTGCCTTCAATAGACAATTCCACACCCTTCTTTCTCGTGCATGTGGCTACCGGTGCATAATCCGGTGATGATTTACACCAGCAACCTACAAGAGCCCCTCCAACTGGATGTTGAATGTGGTGATCAAACACTCTCCTGGAAGCTACTACCTCCGTACGGGTTTATAAGACCCGGTGACCAAATCAATAGTACCAAGGCATTTGTCTTTCCAATTAAGTATTGCCTTCATTAGCCCAAAAGCTTCCATGCTTTCTCTCTCACTTCCCTGCCTCCCCCAATGAATAACATGCATGCGAGGCTCCCACAGCCTATTTCTCTCACCTCCGTGCATGTCCTTCTCTCACCATCGTGAATGCGCCATTGGATTGCATGCATGCGTAGCCTGTTTATTTTTTCTAACTTGCAGGCACATGCCTTGACTTAGTAAATCCGGACAGGGCAGGTTGGCCAAAGCGCCCTTTAAAACCTGACGGAGGTAGTATGAGCTCCACCGGCAGCACAACCCACTAGATGTGGTGTCACTCAACCCCAAGGGGCAGCAGTAGCCCAGGCATGGCGCCAACGACGCACGCTGTCTCGGGGGGAGATGGCTACCCATCGTGCCCACGGCCTATGCTTCTACTGCAACAAGCAATTTGCTCTACGTCACCGCTGCAAGAAGTTGTACATCATGGAGATTGATCCATTCCTTGATGATGATGATGATGATGATGGATCCAACGGTGAGACTGAGACGATGGCCATCTCCCAAGCTGCCATTGCTGGTGTGCAGCCTCACTCAGGGCACACTCTATGGCTCATTGTCACCATTGGTGGCAAGGATTGGGGGCCCTGCTCGATTCCGGCTCCATGCATAACTTCATAGCTGACCATGTCTTCGACCACTAAAGTGCAGCTGTGTCCGCGCCCCAGCACCCACGCAATAGTGGCAAATGGAGATCGCGTCAACATCACAGGCTTATGTCGTGACCTCGCTACATCCATTGAAGGCAATGCATTAATTCTGGAATGCTATGCCATACAGCTCGAAGGGTTCGACATTATCCTCGTCATATAGTGGCTTAGCACTCTCGGGCCTGCTCTATGGGACTTCACCAGCCGACCATGTCATTCTGTTGGGCTGGTCGCCAGGTGACCTGGTACGGTCTTTTTCGTCCCCGCGAGCGCATTGCGTAGCTACCGAGATCATCAATGAGCACCTCGACTACTTCAGTAAGATCTTCTCCAAGCCCCATGGTGTTCCACCACAACGGGAACATAGCCACTACATTCATTTCTTCGAGGCATGGAGACAGTGGTTGTGCTCCCATACCGGTACCACAACTACAAAAGGACGAGCTTGAGAGACAATGTGATGAGATGCTTTGCAAAGGGACGATCTGATGTTGCCACTTTGCCTTTCCTCGTCAGTCCTCTTGGTCAAGAAGAAGGATGGGACGTAGCACTTTTGCGTCAACTATCGCGCCCTTAACGACAAAACCATCAAGGATAAGTTCCCTATCCCAGTGGTGGACGAACTCCTTGATGAACTCCATGGCACGAAGTTCTTCACCAAGTTAGACCTACGCTTGGGATATCATCAAGTGCTCATGCATCCCCGGGACATCGAGAAGAGATCCTTTCAAACTCACAAGGGCTTGTTCGAATTTATGGTGATGCCTTTCGGGCTTACCAATCCTCTAGAAACATTCCAGGGGCTCATGAATGATGTGATCCTCCCTTTCCTACGTCGTTTTGTGCTTGTATTTTTTGACGACATTCTCATCTATAGCCCCACATGGTCTAATCATCTTCGACATGTGTGTGCAGTACTCCAGATGCTTCGCCAATACCACTCTTTGTGATGAGAACATAAATACCATTGTTACACCTACATCCCATGCTGCTATACATACGGGGCCAATTACTAGAGCTCGCGCACGCCAATTAAATTACAAGGTACTTTCGTTTCTTGGTAATGATTCTAATGTTCATGAGAATATTATGTTGCCTAAATTGGATACATTTGTTTTGCTTACAAATGAAGGGCCTAGCTTGGACATGGAAGATGAATATTGGAGCAAGAACAAGCATGGAGATGATGCACGCGCAAGCGGAACAATAACGGAGTTTCAAGTGATGATTTCAGGACTTTGAAGCCACCATAATGAGTGCATGAAAGCTTGGACGAAATATGCAAGATGCCACTTCACAAATTTCATCCAGAGGCTATTATAGGTGCCGGGTCACCTTATTATTGGGCCAGACCCATGTAATTTCGAAATACTTAAGTATAGGTTGCTTTTAGAGTCCGTATGTGTGGGGAAACAAAGTTAGGGTTGGTTTCGGAGCCCTCCTACAAGGGGTCATGAAATTCCCCCCTACTCCTCCATATATATAGCCCTTAGGGTGTCGTTTAGACCTTTGAGTTTTGTTTAGACTAAAGTTCGCCATAGCTACAACTTCGCCTATTTCGTTTGTGTTCAACGACCCGACAAAGACGCCACAGAGCCCCACCTTGATCAATAAAGTTTTCCTTGTATATTCACAATATCCAAATTACAATCTTAATTTCTTGCTTGTTCTCCATGTGCTTGCAGGAAATAGACCCTCTCGGAGTTGGTTTAGCGATTGATAAGACGCGACGACTTCTTTGCACGTTCGTAGTCAGATCGTCAAAGTCTACTCCTTCAAAAGTGATAATCACCATCTCATCGAATGACGGGTCACCTTTGCCTCTATCAGCTGGTATCAGATTTCGAGGTTGCTCGGTGAAATTTTACAGTTTTTCGTTGTTTGGATCAGGTCTGTTATTCATACCCATAGTCCACGAAAAAGCCAAAAAAAATTAGGGTTATTCAATCCTATCTGGACCACTCTGAGCCATTGCATAATCATTTTGGTGTTTGCTTTATTGAATTTAGGGTTGCATCATCATCTCGAGTTGCTGAACTTAGCGTCTAGTTACCTTAGAGTTTCGAGTTCTGGTCACTGGTTTTCACGTCATTGTCGCACCATCTTCATCGCCGCCGCCATATGCCATCACCAAATATCCGCTGCGAATCCGAGTCCATATACGCCACCACATATCTGCCGCTATCACATCAATCCGAGTCCACCTCCAACATACATCTGTTATCAGTCCGAGTTCCACCATATACATATCTGCCACCAGTTCGAGTTCCACCAGATTCATCTCCGCCACCAGTTCTAGTCTGAGTACAGTATTTGTTCCTTTGTTTTCGACTTCGAGATCACGCGATACAATGTGTCGTGGCCAAGTCGGACTTCCCAACATCCGAGCCACCCGTAGAAGAAAAATAGTGCCAATTTCAGAGTGTGCTCCTCCCTTGTTTACGTGGCCAAGTCTAGAAAATTCTGTCTAGGCAGTTTTTAGAACATTTGTAGACTTTCTCGGAAAAAAAATTGCAGAGGAAAAAAGAGAGGGGAAAAGTGAAAAAAAAAGTGAAAAAGGAAAAAATTCAGAGTGTGCTTCTCCCTTGTTTACGTGCATCGCCGTGATTTTGTTAGTGTTCTAGGCTCACGTCTCTAGTATGGTCTAGCCTCGGACCAGCACAGTGCCATCGTTGAGCGTTTATTCACCTTTGCACCTCTGAATTGATTAGTGCTGACATTTTGCTACCATATCATAAGCCTTCCCAGCTCCACATACATCTATATCGTGCGTTTGACACCACATGGCAATCGCTTTGTCCAACCTTTGAGAGTTTTGACTACAATGGTTGCCGACTCCACCTGCTGCTGGGTAAGAACTGATAAGAGGTTGAGATTCACTTGCCGGATTTGTGATTAGACACCCCACCACCACCACTTTCTAGCAGTGTGTAGAATCATATTCTTGTGTGTTTCTATTGCTGCTAACCATGGCAGGATCACAAGCCGATGAGACCGACTGGGAGAACATGACGAACAAGGAGTTGCATGATAAGTTTCAGCAAATGATGAGTGGCCAGGTGGGAGATATATTAAACAGATTTGAAGAGGCCATGGAGAAGATAGATGTCATGGAGAAGTTGTTCGAAATAAAGTTGGATAACAAGTTTAATGAATTGCTCACGCATCTTCCACAACCACCATCGACTGCACCTGAAGCACCTCTGCAATGACAACAACAACGCCCCCTTCCGAATCAGTTCGGACGAGCGAAGCGTATTCCCCTTGAGGATGGCCAAACTTCCGGTGCTGCTGTATCTACTGTTGATGCTTCTTTGGATCCTTCTATTGCTAGTGCCGAGGAGGATGACAATTATGTGGGCGATTACGAGGATGAGATTGATCAAAATCAGAACTACGTGCAACCACCACCACCAGGTCATCCAGATGCACATAATCGCAACGGTAGGGCTGCACCACCACCTCAAGTACTAGATCCTGACCATCTCCCTACACTAAAATTGAATATTCCACAATTTGAGGGTAGTTATGTTCCTGATATATATCTTACTTGGGAGCTAGAAACTGAACAACGTTTCCATGTTTACAGTATCCCGAGGAGAAATGTGTTGCTGCTTCTCTTTGTGCTTTCACTAGCTTTGCTTGTGTGTGGTGGTCTGAACATCCTAGATTATATCCGAATAATATTCCAACTACTTGTGCTGCTTTGAAAACTCCTATGTGTACCCGTTGGGTTCCACCATATTATCAACGTGAATTACTACAAAAACTGCAGTGTTTATGACAAGGGAAAAATCCGTAGAGGAATATTATCAGGAATTACAAACTGGCATGATTAGATGTGGTATTTTTTAGGGTAATAAATCTATGCTTGCACGTTTTATGGGTGGATTAAATAGAGGGATTTGGACCATTTTAGAGTATAAGGAGTATAACAATATCACTTGTTTATTCCATCTTGCTTGCAAAGCTGAGCGTGAAGTGCCGGATCGACAAGCCTTGGCGCGAACTAATTTTTCTGCAGGTCAACCTTCATCATGGACACCGCGTGCATCATCTACTTCAACTCGTCTTGCTGCACCACTGCCTACTTCATCCTTCACTTCTAACCCTGATAAAGGAAAACAGGCACCACCACCATCAGCCAGGAGTACACCTTCCAGTCCTGCATAGTGCTCTTCTTCAACCATGGTAGAAACAATCAGTATACTCTTGTTCATAAGAATAAACATATTACTTTGCTTCCTATGACTCCTGATTCCATTTTGAAAGATGATATTAATTGAGCTAGTAAAGCAAAATAGGAGCAAAATAAGAGTGAAAATCAAATCGTGGCTAAATAATTGGAACAACAAATGAAACCTAGCAATAAACCATCATCTCATACTTATGAAATTAAATAAAAAAAGTGGATGTTTACTTGCCACCAAATCTGATATTGATGATTTAGATTTCAGCAAATCTGTTTGCTATGCTTTTGTGTGCAAAGAGGCATTATTTTCATTTGAGGACGTGCCTTCCTCTTTGCCTCCTACTTTTACTAACATTTTGCAGGAGTTTCCTGACGTCTTTCCACAAGACGTGCCACCGGGATTACCACCTATTCGAGGGATTGAGCATCAAATTGATTTGATTCCCGGTGCATCACTACCCAACCGTTCGCCATACCGTACCAATCCAGAGGAGACGACAGAGATTATGCATCAAGTAGAGGAGCTGCTCGACAAAGGTAATATATGCGAATCTCTTAGTCCTTATGTTGTTCCTATTATACTAGTTCCCAAAAAGGATGGTACATCGCGTCTGTATGTTGATTGTAGAGGCATTAATAATATAACTATTCGTTATGTCATCCTATTCCTAAGCTAGATGATATGCTTGATGAATTGAGTGGCTCCACAATATTCTCCAAAGTTGATCTATGAAGTGGATACCATCAAATTCATACGAAATTGGGGGATGAATGGAAAACAACATTTAAAACTAAGTTTGAATTATATGAGTGGTTAGCCATGCCTTTTGGGATAACTAATGCACCTAGTACTTTCATGGGATTAATAAACAAAGTTTTACGTGCTTTCATTGGACGTTTCATGGCAGTCTATTTTGATGATAGACTGATTTACAGCAGATCCTTGGAGGAACATTTGGAACATTTGCATGCTACTTTTATTGCGCTAAGCAATGCAAGTTTGTTTGATAACCTTGGGAAGTGCATATTTTGCACCGACCGAGTATCTTTTCTTGGCTATGTTGTTACTCCACGGGGAATCGAAGTTGATAAAGGCAGGATTAAAGCTATTGAGACTTGGCCGCAACCCAAAACGGTCACACATGTGAGGAGTTTTCTTGGCCTTGCTCGTTTCTATAGGAGTTTTGTGAGAGATTTCGGTACCATTGTTGCACCTTTGAATGAGCTTACAAAGAAGGATGTGCCTTTTGTTTGGGGTACTGCATAGGAAGAAACCTTCACGGTATTGAAAGATAAATTGACACATGCTCCATTACTCCAACTTCTTGATTTTAATAAGAATTTTGAGCTTGAATGTGATGCTAGTGGAATTGGGTTAGGAGGTGTGTTACTACAAGATGATAAACATATTGCATACTTCTTTGAAAAATTGAGTGGGCCTAGTCTGAATTATTCTACTTATGATAAGAAATTATATGCTCTTGTTCGGACTTTAGAAACATGGAAATATTATTTATGGCCCAAAGAATTTGTTATACATTCTGATCATGACTCTTTGAAACATATTAAAAGTCAAGAAAAACCGAATCGTAGACATGCTAAATGGGTTGAATTCATTGAGACTTTCCCTTATGTCGTAAAACACAAGAAGGGTAAAGAAAATAGTGTTGCTCATGCATTGTCTTGTCGTTATACTATGCTTTTACAACTTGAATTTAAAATATATTGTTTGGAGATCATCAAAGATCAATATGTGCATGATGCTGAATTTAAAGATGTATTGCAGAATTGTAAAGAAGGGAGAACATGGAACAAGTTCTTCGTTCCGTGCTAACAAGCTATGCATTCTAGCTAGCTCTGTTCGTCTTTTGTTGTTGCGGGAGGCGCATGTAGGAGGATTGATGGGACACTTTGGCGTGAGGAAAATGGAGGATGTACTTGCTACACATTTCTATTGGCCAAAGATGAGACGAGTTGTTGAGCGTTTTGTTGCTCACTGCACTACATGTCAAAAAGCCAAATCACGGCTCAATCCTCATGGTATATATATGCCATTGCCTATACCTAGTGTTCCTTGAGAGGATATACATATGGAATTTGCTTTAGGTTTACCTCGAACAAAGAAGGGGAGGGATAGCATATTTTTTGTCGTGGATAGATTTTCAAAAATGGCACTCTTCATACCATGTCTTAAAAGCCATGATGCTGCTAATGTTGTTGATTTGTTCTTTCATGAAATTATTCACTTGCATGGTCTGCCAAATACTATTGTTTCAGATGGTGAAACTAAATTTCTTAACCACTTTTGGAGATGTTTATGGGCTATGTTGGGGACTAAACTACTTTTTAGTACTACATGTCACCCCCAAACTGATGGACAAACTGAAGTAGTCAATAGAACTTTGTCTACTATGAATACTAAGAAAATATGGGAAGAATGCTTGCCTCATATTGAATTTTCTTACAATGGTTCGCTGCATTCTACTACTAAGATGTGCCCTTTTGAAATTATGTATGGTTTCCTACCTCGTGCACCTATTCATTTGTTGCAACTTCCATCCTTGGAGAATGTTAATTTTGGTTCTAAACGACGTGCTAAATTGATCTTAAAATGCATGAGTTAACTAAGGAAAACATTGAGCGTATGAATGCTAAATATAAACTTGCTTGAGAGAAATGTAGAAAACATGTTGTCTTTGCACCTGGAGATCTTGGCTGGTTACATTCGCGTAAGGATAGGCTTCCTGATTGGCGCAAATCAAAGCTAATGCCCCATGCTGATGGTCCTTTTAAGGTGTCAGAGAAAATAAATGATAATGATATAAACTTGAGCTACCTATAGATTTTGGGGGTAGTCCCACTTTTAACATTGCAGATCTAAAGCCTTATTTGGGTGAGGAATATGAGCTTTCATCGAGGACGGCTACACTTCAAGAAGGGGAGGATGACGAGGACATCAATACCATTGTTACACCCACAACCCCTACTACTATACATACGGGACCAATTACTAGAGCTCGCGCACGCCAATTAAATTAGCAGGTACTTTCGTTTCTTGGTAATGATTCTAATGTTTATGAGAATATGATGCTTACAAATGAAGGGCCTAGTTGGACAAGGAGGATGAACATCGGAGCAAGAGCAAGCATGGAGATGATGGCACGCGCAAGGGTAACAAGAACAGAGTTTCAAGTGATGATTTCAGGACTTTGAAGCCGCCATGATGAGTGCATGAAGGCTTGGACGAAATATACAAGATGCCACTTCACAAATTTTGTCCAAAGGCTATTAGGTACTGCGTCACTTTATTATTGGGCCAGGCCCATGTAATTTCGAAATAATTGAGTATAGGCTATTTTTAGAGTCCGTATGTGTGTGGAAACAAAGTTAGGGTTGGTTTCGGACCCCTCCTACAAGGGGTCACGAAATCCCCCTACTCCTCCATATATACAGCCCTTAGGGTGTTGTTTGGACTTTGGGTTTTGTTTAGATTAAAGTTCACCATAGTTGCAACTTCGCGTACTTCTTTGTGTTCAACGACTGGACAAAGACGTCAAAGAACCTCATCTTGATCAATAAAGATTTCCTCTTATATTCGCAATATCTAGATAGCAATATTAGTTTCTAGCTTGTTCTTCGTATGCTTGGAGGAAATAGACCCTCGTGGTCGGATTGATCGTTCTCCGGCGTGGTCAATAACCTCTCGGAGTTGGTTTACAGATTGCTAAGGCGCGACGTCTTCACACGTTCGTAGTGGGATCGTCAAAGTCTACTCCTCCAAAAACGATAATCCCCATCTCATCGAAAGACGGGTTACCTTTGCCTCTATCACTTCACCACGCGTTCTAAGTATTCTTTCGGCAAGGCCACGGTGGCTTATTTGGGACATGTCATTTCCTTAGATGGTGTGGCCATGGATCAGCAGTAGGTCCAGGCCGTGGTGGACTGGTCGTTGCCTCGGACCATGCGGGTAGTGCGCGGCTTCTTGGGACTCACAGGTTACTACCGTAAGTTTATCCACGACTTTGCCTCTATCGCACAGCCCCTCACCCGCCTTCTTCGTAAAGAAGGATTTACGTGGTCTTTGGAAGCCAAACAAGCTTTCATTAGCTTGCGGAAAATAGCACTCATGTCCACTCCACTCCTGCACCTACCAGACTTCTCCCTCGACTTTGCCATCCAGCGTGATGCCTCCAACACCGATTTTGGTGTTGTGCTGCATCAAGGTGATGGTCCCCTAGCATTCTTCAGCAAGCCCATAGCGCCACAACATGCTAAGCTAGTGGTGTATGTGTGGGAACTCATCGGGTTGGTTCACATGGTGTGCCATTGGGTCCATATCTTTGGGGAGCACACCTTCAATATACATACAGACCATTACAGTTTAAAGTTTTTACTTGATCAATGTTTGTCCACCATACCGTAGCACCGTTGGGCAAGCAAGCTTCTTGGATTTGATTTTCGTGTCGAATACAAGCCAGAGAAACAGACCGTCGCTGGCGCGCTCTCTCGGTGGGAGGCAGATAGTTCATCCATGGTGTCAGACCTACCCATTCCACACATTGCACTCTTTGATGATCTTCGCAAGGAAGCTGACACAGACCAGATCTTGCTGGACCTCCGAACAAAAATTAGTGCAGCACAACATCAGGGTCCATGGTCATTGGCGGATGGCCTAGTTCTCTGCGAGGGCTGCATCTACGTGTCAGCGTCCTCGTCGTCGCTAGTAGCCATTGCATGAACATGGCATGGGACATGAGGGCATCTAGAAGACGCTGCATAGGTTGCGGGTGACTTTTATGCTTCCAACGCAGAGAAGTTGGCACATGAATACATCCGGGCTTGTGCATCTTGCCAACGCAACCAGAGTGAGCAACTGCACCCAGCAGGCATATTGCAGCCCCTTGGTATTCCATATATGGTATGGTGTGACATCGCCACGGACATTATTGATAGTCAGCCCCATGTTCATGGGAAGTCAATCATCTTGACGGTAGTCCACCATTTCTCCAAGTCAGCACACTTCCTTCTACTCAGCGCATTGTTTGATACTGTGGTACACCTACATCGCATTCCATCATCTATTGTGAGTGATCGTGACCCTGTCTTCACCAGCATGTCCTGTACGGAGTTGTTCGGATTGGCAGGCGTGAAGCTCAACCTCAGGTCTTCTGTTCAGCCGTAGTCACACGATCAGTCAGAGGTGTCTAACACGATCATTGTGATGTACCTCCGCTGCCTAACAGGTGATCGGCCTCGTCAATGGCACCATTGGATCCCTTGTGCGGAGTATTGCTTCAACACTTCCTTCCAGACATCACTCAAGACAACCCCATTCAAGGTGGCAGGGACCCTCCTGTTCTCCGTTCCTATATTGGTGGTGAGTCCCGATTGTCGGTTCTACATCAGCTAAACGATGATCGCGATGAGTTCCTAGCAGAGGTCAAGGATAGGCTACTGCAAGCACAACGGTAGCACAACCTCCACTATGACCACAAGCATCGAGAGGTGGAGTTCATAGCGAGTCATGGGTATGGCTTCGACTGTTGCACCTTCCCATAGCCTTGCTGCCGGTTCAGGGCCATAGAAAGCTTGGTCCACGTTATTTTGGACCATATAAGATATTGCAACACATTGGGACAGTTTCTTATTGTTGAGTATATATGTGTTGCATGTATTACATATATTGTGGCCCACCTCCTAGTTGTGTATAGTTGAGGTCAAGGCCTACCTGTACTTATATATATGTGCACCAGCACCCAATCAATACAACGAATATTGTATTGCCAAACAATCTCTCTACGTGGTATCTATCGCAAGTCGATTCTAACCCTAAACTAGCTGCCGCCGCCGCGCCTCCATCGTGCCACCGCCGCTCCCTCCACCCGCCGCCGCCACCCGCCGCCGGTCGCCGCCGCTTTCTGTTGCACTAGCCGCCGCCACCGCAGGTCCTCGCTGCCGCCGCCACGTACTATCCTCCATGCGCCGCCGCCACCGCAGGTCCTTGTCACCGCCTCTGCTGCGTGGTATCCTCCGTGTGCCTCCTCGCGCAACCGCCGCTACTCTACCTCCTGTACTGCTGCTGCATCCTTTGCAAGCTAGCCAGGCCGATTAGAATCCGTCAAGCTGTGTGCATGTCTACTTGCTAGCTAGTACGTGCTTGCGTGTTTATTAGCTGCGGCCGCCTTTTCCTACCCTAGCCACCGCCGCCGCCGATGTGATGTCTTCTACCACGTCTCTCTTCGGCTACAAGTACGTGGATGCGCCCGCTCCCTTCACCACGTCGCAGGTTTTTTCGACCGATCATCCAGCATACTTCGTCGTGCCGCCGCAGCCGGCCGGTACAGGCTCCGCGGCTCTTCTCGCCACGCCGATGGTCGGTGGCCATGATCCGGCCGCCCTAGTTCAGCCCTACGGCGGCTTTGCCTCGCTGCCGGTCTCACCACCATAGGACCCTACTTCTTTGGCTGCACTGCACTCAGCCCCATCACCGACGGCGCTTGGTACATGGACTCGGGCGCCACCGCCCACATGAAATCTCATCCTAGCACTCTAACCTCCTTCATTCCGGTTCATATTCCTACTCGCATCACCATTAGTAACGGTTCCTCTTTACCTATCACACATGTTGGTCGTACTTCGTTTCCTTCCACATCCACGCCTATCACTATGTCTAATATTCTGGTTTCTCCTGATTTAGTTACGAACCTTGTATCTGTTCGTCATCTTGCTTGTGAGAATCCCATTACCGTTCAATTTGATGATGTCAGGTTTTCTGTGAAGGACGCCCGTACTCGGATGGTCTTTCACCGTTGCGATAGTCCCGACGAGCTCTATCCGGTGCACTCCTCCGCCACGGCCTCCACCACCCAGTCGCCCTCGTCGCAGGTGTTGACCGTTGGCATGCTCGTTTGGGACACCCGAACCCCACCAGTTTACGTCAAATTCTTAAGAGTTTTTCATTCTCATGCATTAGGATCGACGACCATACTTGTGAGGCTTGTCGTCTTGGCAAGCATGTTCGTCTTCCATTTAGCGCATCTACCACTATTTCCACTTTTCCGTTTCAACTATTGTATGCAATGTTTGCACATCCCCGGTTGCAAGCAACACGGGCTACCTATACTAATTGGTGGTCTTAGATGATTTCCCTCATTATGTGTGGACATTTCCTCTTCGTTGCAAGTCCGACGCCCTTGCCACACTCACTGCCTTTTATTCCTATGCCACCACACAGTTCGATCGTCCTATCATTGCATTACAAACTGACAACTTTAAAGAGTTTGACAATGTCGTTGTTCATAACCTTCTAGCCTCCCACGGCACTATCTTCCGCCTCACTTGTCCCTACACGTCCCAACAAAATGGCCAGGCCGAGCGTATCCTTTGCACTCTTAATGACTGCGTCCGCACGTTGCTCTTTCACTCTAATGTGCCTCCTCGGTTTTGGCTGGACGCTCTCGCCACCGCCACCCTCCTCATCAACATCCGCCCGTGTCTCCCACGCTGGAACTATGCCCCTCACCATCTCCTCTTTGGTGCGCCCCCATCCTATTATGGCCTTCGCATCTTTGGTTGTCTCTGCTATCCTAGCATCGCCGCCACCGCGCCTCATAAGCTTGCACCTCGATCTGTCGCTTGCATCTTCCTGGCATACCCACCTAACACTAAAGGTTACCGTTGTTACGACCCTGTCCCACATCGTGTATTCACCTCTCGACACGTTTACTTTGATGAGAACGTGTTTCCCTTTTAGCAGCAGGTACCTCTCATCGCCCCGTCGCCGCCGGCCAGCTGCAGCCCTTCGGCGAACCCGTCAGGTGGACGGCCCTACTCGGATATTGGACCGCCTCCGGAATTTGGAGGCTCTCGCGCCGTGGGACGAGCTACGCCTCGCGCCCCCACGACACCCTCGCCGTCACCGCCTGCTCCCTCCTCGGCCGCCTCGGGCGCTGGCGCCCTCGCCGGCACCCTAGCCGGCCTCGACTGCACCCTCCCCGGCTGCTGGCTCGGCCGTCACCGCCGACTCGCCCGCTGCCGTCGTCTCGGCCACTGCCGCGGGCCCCGCTGCCTCGGCTCTCGGCGTGATGACTCGCACCCGGGCCAGTGTGCTCCGGACAAGCACGCGCTACTCTTCCGATGAGTATGTGTGTGCCGCCTCGACTTCGACGCCGTCACCCATCCCCACCTCCACTCGCGCTGCCCTTCGGGATCCCCTCTGGCTCGCAGCGATGCAGGAGGAGTTCGACGCCCTGCAACGCAACCGCACCTGGCATCTTGTTCCGCGACCCCCTCGTGCCAATGTCATCACTGGCAAGTGGGTGTTCCACCACAAGACTCGCCCGGATGGTTCTCTCGAGCGCTACAAGGCTCGGTGGGTGGTTCGTGGATTTCAGCAGCGTGCGGGCGTCGACTTCACCGACACTTTTGCTCCGGTCGTGAAACCGGGCACGATCCACACCGTGCTTCAGTTAGCGGTCTCGCAAGCCTGGCCAATGCATTAGTTGGATGTCTCCAACGCCTTCTTGCACGGTCATCTTGCCGAGCAGGTGTTCTATGAGCAGCCCACTGGTTTTGTCGACGCTGAGCATCCGGACTTCGTGTGCTTGCTCTCACGTTCTCTTTACGGGTTGAAGCAGGCGCCACGGGCTTGGTACCAGTGTATCACAACCTTCCTGGAGTCTCTGGGCTTTCGGTCCACTCGCTCCGATGCCTCACTCTTTGTGTATCATCAGGGAGCTGACACTGCATATCTACTTCTCTATGTCAACGACATCATCCTCACGGCGTCCACCCCCGAGCTCCTTCAGCGGCTGATGGCCCGTCTTCGTGATGACTTCGCCCTCAAGGAATTGGGGCCTCTGTACTACTTCCTCGGCATCGCGGTGGTCCGTCGAGCTGACGGCTTTTTTCTGCATCAGCAGAAGTACGCCCACAAGTTTCTGGAGTCTGCCGGTATGCTTAACTACAAGCCGGCGCCGACCCCCGTCGACACAAATGGAAAGGTCTCTGCAATGGAGGGGTCTCTTGCATCCGATGCAGCGTCCTAATGCTCTATTGTTGGTGCTTTACAATACCTAACGCTAACCCGACCAGACATGTAGTACGTTGTTCAGCAGGTGTGCCTCCACATGCACTCACCACGTGACTCTCATTGGACCTTTGTGAAGCGTATTCTCCGTTACATACGCGACACCATGTCCTTGGGACTCACCCTAATGGCCTCCGCCTCCACCGACCTCGTCGCCTACTCAGACGCCAACTGGGCAGGATGCCTCGACACCCGACACTCTACATCGATTTCCTACTTCCGTCTTCGAGGAGTTTGGTCCAGTTTTTGTGTCTCCGGCGACGCTTCGACTACGGGGGGCCGGGGGGTGTTGAGTATATATGTGTTGCATGTATTACGTATATTGTGGCCCACCTCCTAGTTATGTATAGTTGAGGTCAAGTCCTACATGTACTTATATATGTGTGCACCAGCACCCAATCAACCCGGCACTCTCCACCAATGATGCATGGTCGTGCTTGCCTCCAACCTGAAAAGATACTCAAAGCGTGTATTTGCCGTGGTATTCATGAACTATTGGTCCAACAGATGGGTGTTGCAGCTGCTGAAGCCTCTTGGATGCCACTTGCTGATTTCCAGAAAACATACACCAATCATCAGCTCGAGGACGAGCTAACTCGCGAGGGAGGAAGATATGGGCATCCCCTTTAGGCGCAGGAGACCCACACAGGGGGGCGCAACACCAGCAGATGTAGGCAGTAGTGGCTAAAGGAAAGGATTAGTCTTATCCTTTTCGTTTGGCATGATTTTACCTTTTACAAGTCTGGTTAGTTATATTCCAAGTTTGTTTAGATTATGCCTCAGTCCTCAAGTCTTGTAACATGGGCTACATGATGCTCACCTCTAATCTCTGATCAACCAGGAATAAACCAATCTATGTTCCGTCAAGTCATTTCTTCCCCTGCCTTTGCTGTCCAACAACCCCTCTCCGGCTGGCATCACGCCGCAAAGATCCAGGGGTTTGGCGCTTACTTCAAAAGTTCAGATAGCTACCATCTCTGCTCTAATCCTCCTCAAATCACCCACCACGTGACAACAAACATACTCATTCTGATTCAGTATTGACAATTGGCAAGACAAAATGCATGACATAATATATCAGAAGGCATATCTGGAAGAGCGAAACAAAAGCTCACGGTTAGAATGACCATATGTGTTATAGGTCTAACATGGTGTGTTTGGAAGAGCTCAACAAACTCTTAGGGTTATTGGTATGACCGTGTCACGCCCCAGATGCGATTATATCCCGATCACGCAATAAAGTCATGATTGGGGCACAACCACATTTCGGGCGCTTAGCAAGATGGATATCATTACATCGTACCATCACATAAATAGATGGTGATACATACAAAAGGCATACAAATGCCACATGAATACAACAACATCATACACAAGACATCCGATTATGGATGAAAACACATGAAAAGCACAACGACATCCATCCTGCTATCCCAGGCTGCCGACCTGGAACCTATCCCAAGCTCAAAGAAGAAGAAGAAGAAAGAACTCCAACACAAGTAAACATCGCTCTCACGTCAAGTCACCGGAAACCTATACCTGCAACTGGTGTTGTACTATCTGTGAGCCACGAGGACTCAGCAATCCCATTACCATTTGTACCAAGTCTAGCAAAGCTTAATGGGTATGGAAAGGATAAGTGGTGAGGTTGCAGCAGCGGCTAAGCATTGTATTGTGGCTAACTTATGATTTCAAGAGAAAGATGAGAACCTTTGCAAACGGTCGCAAACTAGTAATGATCGCTAAGTGATTCTGAACTACCTACGAGTCAAACATAAGCCCACCATGTTCTCTTCCCGAACTTAATCAAAAAGAAATGATCACGGTAACTCACACGATTGGTGTATTTTATTTCGGGTCCTCTGTCAAGTTCTCTACAACCGGATATTAACAAATTCCAATCTGCCACATAACCGCGGGCACGGATTTCGGAAGATCATAACCCTGCAGGGGTGACCCAACTTATCCCATCACAAGCTCTCACGATCAGCAGAGGTAAAAGCTCCATCTTGGGGATAACCCGATCAGACTCGGAATCCCAGTGCACAAGACATTTCGACAATGGTAAAACAAATCCAGCAAGACCTCCTGGCATGCCGATACCCTGATAGTAGCTGCGCGTATCTCATCTCAGACCACGTCCGGATGGGACACGCTACGTGTAAACTAAATACCTCGGGTAACCCTGTGGTGGTCCCGCAGGCTGCCCAGTTTGGACCAACACTCATGAGGAGCACTGGCCCGGGTTGTAAATTAAGTCCTCGGGGTGGAAAATTCCCTATGCAAGTTTTAGTTATTAGGAAAATGGTAAAACCAATGTTGGGCCTTGCTGGAGGAGCTTTATTCAAAGCGAACTGTCAAGGGGGCCCATAAACCCCAACCGCGTTAGGAATGCAAAATCAAGGAACATAACACCGGTTTATCGGAACCTAAGGCAGCATGACTGGAACAAAACACCATGCAAAAGGCCAAGCCGTCCACCCATTACCAAGTATATATGTGCATTAATTAAGTAAGAGATATTGTGATATTCCAACATATTCATGTTTCGACATGGAGCAAACTTCATCTTCACCTGCAACTAAGAATGCTATAAGAGGGGCTGAGCAAAGCGGTAACATAGCCAAACATCGGTTTGCTGGGATGGTGAAAAAGGTTAGACGATGTTTCATGGCTGATACGTGTCGGTGCACAAAACGAGGGGTATACTTTTTGTACCCCTATAACTGTGCACGTGAAGTCTGAGCCGCAGGCACCGCCACACCAAGCAAGGCAAGGGAGGTGAGCCAAGGTGAGACCGAAGCTCAAGAGAACAAGCCAAGACCACAAAGAGCAAAGGGACGAAGCGGGTTCCCCCGGCAAGATCCTTGCCGGGAGCCAGTTTTAGCAGCCCCGGCAAGATCCTTGCCGGGGCCGGCTTTAGCAGCCCCGGCAAGATCCTTGCCGGGGCCGGCTTTAGCAGCCCCGGCAAGACCCTTGCCGCGGCAACTCGCCCCACGCCTATGGAGCGAAACACCCTTGAGTCCGCTGGACCCATGGGGCAAGAATTCGGGAGACATCCCCGTAGTGACATGCCGATCTTTGTGAAGACATTCAAGATCAGATACGCACTAAGAAGACGACGACCCTTGGCGGGATCTCAGCCAAGGAAGACCACAATACCCCCGGCAAGCACCTTGCCGGGGATGGCAGCAGGCGCCGCGGCAAGACCCTTGCCGGGGCCCCGGCAAGGCCCTTGCCGAGGACATCCGCGGGGCCACCATCAGGCCCACACCGACCAAACTTCCACCGCCTTATGGAGCTGTCGACCCAACCAGCTGGGCAGGCACCTGTGTGGCGGCATGCAGATCTTCGTGAAGACCCACCATTGCGCCACCTCAGCTGCCTGCCTGCCTACATGGCATCTCAGGCATCGCTGGCCAGGGCGCGTGTCGGCACAAGAAGGAGCGGCAACAGACAAGACAGATATCTCCCCCGTCCTCGATAAAGCAAGGACACCTAAGCAATACGCATTAAATGCGCCTTGTCATGTAATGCGAGGGATAACCTCGCATCACTCTACCCTTTCCACCTCCTGTGTGCCACTTTGGCAACCCCTTTTTCTATAAAAGGAGGCCCGAGGCGACCAGGGGAAGGATTCGGCTTTTTGGAGCTCCTCACGCCCCCATAGCTAGCTGAAGAACACAGATATACAATCCACCAAAGCAGGAGTAGGGTTTTACACATCCTCGCGGCCCGAACCTGGATAAACGAACCGTGTGCTATCTGTTTGATCCGCTCTTCTCTCAACCCCGCGCCCCGCAACCGTAGTAGGGATTCTTGTGATCCCATAGGTGTCGTTCCCAATACACCAACAATACGTCTCCATCGTATCTACTTTTCCAAACTCTTTTGCCCTTGTTTTGGACTCTAATTTGCATGATTTGAATGGAACTAACCCGGACTGACGCTGTTTTCAGCAGAATTGCCTTGGCGTTATTTTTGTGTAGAAATAAAAGTTCTCGGAATGACCTGAAACTTCACGGAGAATATTTTTAGAATATATAAAAATTATTGACGGAACGAAATACCGGAGGGGGCCCACACCCAGGCCACAAGGGTGGGGGGCTCCCCCCCAAGGCGCGCCCCCTACCTTGTGGCCCCCTAGAGCTCCACCGACGTAAACTCGAACTCCATATATTCTTTTTCGGGGAGAAAAAATCAGAGAGAATATCACATCGTGTTTTACGATATGGAGCCGCCGCCAGCTCTTGTTCTTCGTCGGGAGACCTGATCTGGAGTCCGTCTGGGGCTTCGGAGTGTTGAGATCGTCGCTGTCGTCATCATCAACCATCCTCCATCACCAATGTCATGATGGCGCTGCCGTGCATGAGTAATTCCATCGTGGGCTTGCTGGACGGTGATGGGTTGGATGAGATTTATCATGTAATCGAGTTAGTTTTGTTAGGGTTTGATCCCTAGTACCCACTATGTTCTGAGATTGATGTTGCTATGACTTTGCTATGCTTAATGCTTGTCACTAGGGCCCGAGTGCCATGATTTCAGATCTGAACCTATTATGTTTTCAGGAATATATTTGTGTTCTTGATCCTATCTTGCATGTTAATAGTCACCTACTATGTGTTATGATTCGGCAACCCTGGAGTGACGATAACCAGGACACTTCTCGGTGATGACCATAGTTTGAGGAGTTCATGTATTCACTAAGAGCTAATGCTTTGGTCCGGTACTCTATTAAAAGGAGGCCTTAATATCCCTTAGTTTCCATTAGGACCCCGCTGCCACGGGAGGGTAGGACAAAATATGCCATGCAAGTTCTTTTCCATAAGCACGTATGACTATATTCGGAATACATGCCTACATTATATTGATGAATTGGAGCTAGTTCTATGTCACCCTAGGTTATAACTACTACATGATGAATATTCACTGGTACGCGTCGGTGCTATACAAACGGGTTTTAACTCCTTTCCGCGATGGCATTTGGAACCGTCGCCAAGTGAGTGTGGGCGATAGGGAGGTCCTTCCCACACGACCCAGAAACCGTCGGGGATATGCCCTCCTAGCACACACGCTCGCCAAAATGAGGTCGTGTGCGACCGAGGAGCGCTCAAATATGGTAATATGTACAGTAGAGCTAAAAATACAATTATACAGGCCAAATTGTTTCCAGTCGCAAGTACATCCCACACAGTCAGTCCCCACTAAACGTTTCCGTTTGTATGTACATCCCACACAGCCGCTCCAAGGAAAATATTTCATTTCACAGGTACATCACACCCAATTTTTCTTGTTAAATCGTTTGTGATAGCGTTGCCATTGCACATGATATTAACAATCTTATCATTTGCGTTATTGAATGCATCACACACGGTGCGTAGAAGAAACTGTGTGGCAAAGGTTGTCCATCACACATTGTTTTTTGTGGTAAACATTTGCGCAAGGTGGCCTAACGCAAACAGTTTTCAAGATGATGTCGTATGTGAAGTGGAGATTGATCGCACACGTAGTGGATCCTAGAAACGTTTCCGATCTCCACGTCTATCGCCGTTGTTTTGTTCTCTCAAACCGTGTGAAGTGTAATCCCTAATTAATCCTAATATAAAAATCACATGTTTTGAATTTGAAACTAACCAATCACTTATTTCATATCCGACCATGTTTATTACAAATATAGGTCCAACCACAAATGCATAATTCGATGCAAATGTACATATACTGAAGAACTACAGAAGCACCAAGTAAAGAATGATGAACCACAGTTGTTGAAGACTGTAAAGAGAGAGGCGAAAGACATTCTAGTTGCTGGAGAAGGTGAAGTGGAATGCCCATATTGTGCCCTCCTCCATGCATAATGCGCGCATGACTCTAGGCCAACCCATTGTGATGGTTTCCCATCCATCCTTCACTGTCTTCATTACGACTTCTCGATGCTCATTGTAGTCTCGATGAAATACTTTAACCTTCATTGCGTGTCCACCAATCATGTATTTTGCGAGGAAATCTTCAGTGAACTACTTCGGGAACCACTGCGAACGAAAAATATTCAGACATTGTTGTCTAACAACTCATTATGGGCAGTAAAAAGTGAAGGCTGCAAAGTTTGTAGTTACCATCCTACAGCTCACTATTGTGTTGGATAGAGCATAAACAAATAGTTTGCTTGCCACCATTCGTATCTTTTTGCTAACAATCCTTATCAGTTTCCTCACTTGATGCTTGTTCATGAATATCTCATTGCCCGATACGCAAAAAGGGTCGATGCCTGGATCCTTGCCAAGGGCATATGTGCCTACAAGCAACAAGTCAATATTAGAAGCTAACAAGTGTCCAGGCCTGGATCTATATGCACTACATTGTAGAATGACGGGGGTGATAGAGGCGAGGGGCCCGATCTTTCGATGAGATGGTGGCTATCGTTTTTGGTGGAGTAGACTTTGACGATCCGACTACGAACGTACGAGGACGTCGCGCCTTAGAAATCGCTAAACCAACTCTGAGAGGTTATTGACCACGCCGGAGCACGATCAACCTAACCACGAGGGTCTATTTCCTGCAAGCAAACGAAGAACAAGCAAGAAACTAAGATTGCAATCTAGATATTGCGAATATAAGAGGAAAGCTTTATTGATCAAGGTGGGGTTCTGTGACGTCTTTGTCTGGTCGTTGAACACAAACGAAGTACGCGAAGTTGTAGCTATGGCGAACTTTATTCTAAACAAAACCTAAAGTCTAAACGACACCCTAAGGGCTGTATATATGGGGGGAGAGGGGGAGATTTCGTGGCCCTTGGAGGAGGGGTCCGAAACCAATCCTAACTCTCGTTTCCCCACACATACGGACTCTAAAAACAGCCTATACTCAAGTATTTCGAAATTACATGGGCCTGGCCCAATAATAAGGTGACGCAGCACCTATAATAGCCTCTGGACGAAATTTATGAAGTGGCATCTTGTATATTTCGTCCAAGGCTTCACGCACTCATTATGGTGGCTTCAAAGTCCTGAAATCATCACTTGTAACTCCGTTTTTGTTCCCCTTGGGCATGCCATCATCTCCATGATTGATCTTGCTCCAATGTTCATCCTTCTTTTCCAAGCTAGGCCCTTCATTTGTAAGCAAGACAAATGTATCCAATTTAGGCAGCATCATATTCTCATGAACATTAGAATCATTACCAAGAAACAAAAGTACGTGGTAATTTAATTGGCGTGCGTGAGCTCTAGTAATTGGTCATGTATATGTGTCAGTTGGGGCTGTGGGTGTAACCTTGTTAGTGATGTCCTCATCATCCTCCCCTTCTTGAATTGAAGTCGTCCTCTATGGCAGCTCATCTTCCTCACCCAAGTAAGGCTTCAAATCTGCAATGTTAAATGTGGGACTAACCCCAAAATCTGCAGGCAGCTCAAGTTTATATGCATTATCATTTATTTTCTCTAACATCTTGTAAGGACCATCAGCACGTGGCATTAGCTTTGACTTGCGCAAATTAGGAAACCTATCCTTACGCAAATGTAACCAAACAACATCTCCAGGTGCAAAAACAACACGTTTTCTACCCTTATCTCCAACAAGTTTATATTTTGCATTCATACGCTCAATATTTTCCTTAGTTAACTCATGCATTTTTAAGATCAATTCAGCACGTTGTTTACCATCAAAATTAACCTTCTCCGAAGATGGAAGAGGCAACAAATCAATAGGTGCACGAGGTAGCAAACCATAGACAATTTCAAAAGGGCACATATTCGTAGTAGAATGCAACGAACGATTATAAGCAAATTCAATATGAGGCAAGCATTCTTCCCACATTTTCTTGTTATTCTTCAAAACAGCCCTAAGAATAGTAGACAAAGTTCTATTGACTACTTCAGTTTGTCCATCAGTTTGGGGGTGACAAGTAGTACTAAAAAGTAGTTTAGTCCCCAACTTAGCCCATAAACATCTCCAAAAGTGGCTAAGAAATTTAGTATCACGATTTAAAACAATAGTATTTGGCACACCATGCAAGCGAATAATTTCACGATAGAACAAATCAGCAACATTAGCAGCATCATCGCTTTTATGACATGGTATAAAGTGTGCCATCTTCGAGAACCTATCCATGACAACAAATATGCTATCCCTCCCCTTCTTTGTTCGAGGTAAACCCAAAACAAAGTCCATAGATATATCTTCCCAAGGAACACTAGGGACAGGCAAAGGCATATATAAACCATGAGGATTGAGTCGTGACTTAGCTTTTTGGCATGTAGTGCAGCGAGCAACAAAACGCTCAACATCCCGTCTCATCTTTGGCCAAAAGAAATGTGTAGCAAGTACGTCCTTCGTCTTCTTCACGCCAAAGTGTCCCATTAATCCTCCTCCATGCGCCTCCTGCAACAACAAAAGACGAAGAGAGATAGCTGGAATGCATAGCTTGTTAGCACGAAACACAAATCCATCATTAACGACGAACTTGTTCCATGTTCTCCCTTCTTTACAATTTTGCAATACATCTTTAAATTCAGCATCATGCACATATTGATCTTTGATGGTTTCCAAACCAAATATTTTAAAGTCAAGTTGTAAAAGCATAGTATAACGACGAGACAATTCATCAGCAATAACATTTTCTTTTCCCTTCTTGTGTTGAATAACATAAGGGAAAGTCTCTATGAATTCAACCCATTTAGCATGTCTACGGTTCAGTTTTGCTTGACTTTTAATGTGCTTCAAAGATTCATGATGAGAATGTATAAAACATTATGTGGGCTATAAATAATGTTGCCATATTTCCAAAGTCCGAACAAGAGCATATAATTCCTTGTCATAAGTAGAATAATTCAGACTAGGCCCACTCAATTTTTCAGAAAAGTATGCAACAGGTTTACCATCTTGTAATAACACAACTCCTAACCCAATTCCACTAGTAGCACATTCAAGCTCGTCTTATTAAAATCAGGAATTTGGAGTAAAGGAGCATGTGTCAACTTATCTTTCAATACCGTGAATGCTTCTTCCTGTGCAGTACCCCAAACAAAAGGCAGATCCTTCTTTGTAAGCTCATTGAGAGGTGCAGGAATGGTGCTGAAATCTCTCACAAAACGCCTATAGAATCCAGCAAGGCCAAGGAAACTCCTCACGTGTGGGACCGTTTTGGGCTGCGGCCAACTCTCAATAGCTTCAATCTTGGCTTTATCAATCTCAATTCCCTATGGAGTAACAACATAGCCAAGAAAAGATACTCGGTCGGTGCAAAAGGTGCACTTTCCAAGGTTACCAAACAAACGTGCATAACGTAGAGCAATAAAAAATCACGTAAATGTTCCAAATGTTCCTCCAAAGATCTGCTATAAATCAATATATCATCAAAGTATACTACCACAAATCGTCCAATGAAACCACGTAAAACTTCATTCATTAATCTCATGAAAGTACTAGGTGCATTAGTTAACCCAAAAGGCATGACTAACCACTCATATAATCCAGACTTAGTTTTAAATGTTTTTTTCCATTCATCTCCCAATTTCATACGAATTTGATGGTATCCACTACGCAAATCAACTTTGGAGAATATTGAAGAGCCACTCAATTCGTCAAGCATATCATCTAGCCTAGGAATAGGATGACGATAACGAATAGTAATATTATTAATGCCTCTACAATCAACACACATACACGATGTACCATCCTTTTTCGACACTAAAATAATAGGAACATCACAAGGACTAAGGGGTTCATGTATATAACATTTGTCGAGTAGCTCATGTACTTGACGCATAATCTCCTTCGTCTCCTCTGGATTGGTACGATATGGTGCGCGGTTGGGTAGCGATGCACCTGTAATTAAGTCAATCTGATGCTCAATCCCTCAAATAGGTGGTAATCCCGGTTGAACGTCTTGTAGAAAGACGCCGGCGAACTCCTGCAAAATGTTAGTGACAGCAGGAGGCAAAGAGGAAGGCACGTCCTCAAATGAAAATAATGTCTCTTTGCACACAAAAGCATAGCAAACAGATTTGCTTAAATCTAGATCATCAATATCAGATTTGGTAGCAAGTAAACATCCACTTTTTAATTTAACTTCAGATGCAACATGAGATGATGGTGTGTTATTAGGCTTCATTTGTTGCTCAAATTCTTTTGCCACAATCTGATTTTCACTCTTATTTTGCTCCTGTTTTGCTTTATTAGCTTTATTAATATCATCTTTCAAAATGGAATAAGGAGACATAGGAAGCAAAGTAATATGTTTATCCTTATGAACAAGAGTATACTGATTGTTTCTACCATGGTGTACAGAATTTTTATCAAATTACCATGGTCTACCAAGTAATAAGGAACATGCTTTCATGGGTACCACATCAGAATCAACATAATCAGCATATGTGGAGATACTAAAATGCACATGAACAGTACGTGTTACCTTAACCTTGCCGCTGTTGTTGAACCATTGGATGTAGTAAGGATGTGGATGTGGTCTTGTGGTGAGAGATAACTTCTCCACCATCTCCATGCTAGCCAAGTTGTTGCAGCTCCCTCCATCTATGATGACGCGAAAAGAACATTCCTTCACAACTCCCTTTGTATGGAACAAATTATGCCTCTGATTTTGCTCCGCTTGTGTGACCTGCACACTCAAAACACGTTGAGCAACTAAACATTCATACATGTCAGCGTCTTCAGGAGCCATGTATTGCGTCTCATTTTCAGAATCATCTCCACCATGTTCTTCACATGTAATAAGAGCCAAAATCTCCTCATCATAGTCACTAGCGGGCTCATAACCACCATCCTCAATAGCAATCATGACACGCTGAGATGGGCATTTGCTCGCATAGTGACCACGACCAGGGCAACGACGACATATAACATCATAAGTTGGCCATGTGGATGCATTGGATGAAGAAGAGCTCTGCGCAGGACCGGAAGGTGTACTCCTGGTTGATGGTGGTGGTGCCTGTTTGCTTTTACCACGGCTAGAAGTGACGGATTAAGTAGGCGGTGGTGCAGCCGAACGTGTCGAAGTAGATGATGCACGCGGTGTCCATGATGAAGGTCGACCTGCTGAAAAATTAGTTCGCGCCAAGGCCTGTCGATCATGCACTTCACGTTTAGCTTTGGAAGCAAGATGGAATAAACGAGTGATATTATTATACTCCTTATACTCTAGAATTGTCTGAATCTCTCTATTTAAGCCACCCATAAAACGTGCAGGCATAGGCTCATTATCCTCAACAATACCACATCTAATCAGGCCAGTTTGTAATTCCTGATAATATTCCTCTACATAATTTTTTCCTTGTCTTAAACGCTGCAATTGCTAAAGTAATTCGCGTTGATAATATGGTGGAACCCAACGAGCACGCATAGCAGCTTTCAAAGCAGCCCAAGTAGTTGGAATATTATCCGGATGTAATCTACAATATTCAGACCACCACACACAAGCAAAACTAGTGAAAGCACAAAGAGCAGCAGCAACACGTCTCTCCTCGGGATATTTTAAACATGTAAAACGTTGTTCAGTTTCTAACTCCCAAGTAAGATATATATTAGGAACATATCTACCCACAAATGGTGGAATATTCAATTTTAGTTTATGGAGATGGTCATGATCGCGTACCTGAGGGTATGGTGCAGCCCTACCATTGCGATTATATGCATGTGGATGACCTGGTTGTTGTGGTGCTGGTTGTTGCATGTAGTTCTGATTTTGATCAACCTCTTCCTCGTAATCCCTCGCGTAATCATCCTCCTCCTCAGTAGCAGCAGAAGCCACAGAAGTATCAACAGCAGCACCAACAGGTTGGCCAGGCTGAAGAGCGACACGGCTCGCTTTGCGGAGGGCGGTTTCGCGACGTGAAGGTGGTTGTTGTTGTTGTTGGAATGGTGCAACATGTGGACGTAGACGCGCAAGCACTTCAGCGAATTTGGCAACCAACTTGGTGTCAATTGACTTCTCAATGCCATCCATCCTCGCTAGTGCGTTGTCAAAACTGGTCATCACATCTTCTCCCTGTTGACCCATCATTTGCTGAAATTTATCATGCAACTCCTTGTTCGTCATGTTCTCCCAGTCGGTCTCGTCGACTTGTGATCCTGGCATGATTAGCATCAATAGAAACACAGAAAAATATGATCCTACAAACTACTAGAAAATGGTGGTGGTGGGGCGTCACAAATCCGTCAAGCAAATCTCAAATTCTTACCAGTTCTTACCCAGCAGCAGGTGGTGATCGGCAACCGTGGTAGTCAAAACTCTCAAAGCTTGGATAAAGCGATTACCAGGGAGAGTCAAACGCACGACGTAGATGTATGTGGAGCTGGGAAGGCTTATAATATGGTAGCAAAAAGGGTCAGCAATAATCAATTCAGAGATGCAAAGTTGAATAAACGCTCAACAAAGGTACTGTGCTGGTCCTAGGCTAGACCGTACTAGAGACGCGAGCCTAGAACACTAACAAAATCACGGCGCTGCACGTAAACAAGGGGAAAGCACACTCTGATTTTTTTTTTCTGCCTCTTTTTTTTGCGCTCCTTTTTTTTGCCGAAAATCACTATAATGGCGAGTGTCTCAAAACACTTCCAAAGTCAAACTAAGATGATAGGCATGAAATTTTTTTGATGATTTATTTTTCGGAGTCAGGGCAGTGACGACGAAAAAGTGCGGTAAAAAAACAGTATGGTGGCACGTGTCTCAAAAGACTCAGTAAAGCCTAAAAAGAGGATAGGGAAAAAATATTTTCACCTGTCGAAATTTTGGGCTAAAAACTGCCTCGGGGTCTCCATACTCCAAGACCTACGCAGGCAAGGAAACACGAATCTGAAACCTAGATGGATCTCGAGAACAGACCTAATATGAAAAGAACTCAGATTGGAGCTGGATATATGGTGGTAGGATATGGCAGCGGTTGTAGGTTATGGCAGCGGTGGTGGTATGTGGCAGCAGCGATGAATATGGTGCGGCGGCGGCGTGACAAACTGTAACCAGAACTCAAAACTCTAAAGAACTAGACGCTAAGACCAGCAACTCGACACGATGATGCAACCGCAAATTTGACTAAGGAAGCACGGAAAGGATTATGCAATGGCTCAGACTGGTTCGGATATGATGAACTAACCCTAATTCTTTTTGGCTTTTTCGTGGACTGTAGGTATGAAGAACAAACTCGATCTAATCTACGAAAAAACTGTAAAATCTCACCGAGCAACCCGGAAATCTGATACCACTTGATAGAGGCGAGGGGCCCGATCTTTCAATGAGATGGTGGCTATCGTTTTCGGTGGAGTAAACATTGACCATCCGACTACGAACGTGCGAGCTCGTCGTGCCTTAACAATCGCTAAACCAACTCTAAGAGGTTATTGACCACACCGGAGCACGATCAACCTGACCACGAGGGTCTATTTCCTGCAAGCAAACGAAGAACAAGCAAGAAACTAAGATTGCAATCTGGATATTGCGAATCTAAGAGGAAAGCTTTATTGATCAAGGTGGGGTTCTGTGACGTCTTTGTCTGGTCGTTGAACACAAACGAAGTACGCGAAGTTGCAGCTATGGCGAACTTTAATCTAAACAAAACCCAAAGTCTAAACGATGCCCTAAGGTCTGTATATATGGGGAAGAGGGGGGAATTTCATGGCCCTTGGAGGAGGGGTCCAAAACCAACCCTAACTCTTGTTTTCCCACACATACGGACTCTAAAAACAACATATACTCATGTATAATTACATGGGCCTGGCCCAATAATAAGGTGACGCAACACCTATAATAGCCTCTGGACAAAATTTATGAAGTGGCATCTTGTATATTTCGTCCAAGGCTTCAGGCACTCATTATGGTGGCTTCAAAGTCCTGAAATCATCACTTGTAACTCCGTTTTTGTTCCCCTTGCGCATGCCATCATCTCCATGCTTGATCTTGCTCCAATGTTCATCCTTCTTGTCCAAGCTAGGCCCTTCATTTGTAAGCAAGACAAATGTATCCAATTTAGGCAGCATCATATTCTCATGAACATTAGAATCATTACCAAGAAACTAAAGTACGTGGTAATTTAATTGGCGTGCGCGAGCTCTAGTAATTGGTCATGTATATGTGTCAGTTGGGGCAGTGGGTGTAACCTTGTTAGTGATGTCCTCGTCAGGGGGGAGTACAAGCGGAGGGATGAAGCTAACCTCGGCGAAAAATGGTGGCCACTCCCGTTGTTGTCCTGCATAAGTTGTGGAAAGGCATGATAAGTACACCAACCTTAACATCAAACAAATATAGCAAAGGTAAACAACATCGTCTCCAAATCAGTGCCGGAGGCAGGGGTGCTGGCACGGGCCTTGGCCCCCCTATGCTCTCACAAATACAGCTATATGTACTCCTAATCCTCCATTTTTCAAAGATAATTAGCAATAGGTGATTTGGCCCCCTCTAACATTATATAACATGTTTGGCCCCCTCTATATTGAGTTTCTGGCTCTGCCACTACTCCAAATGATAGCTTGAATGTGTTGTTTTCAACATGTTGTTAAAGCAGATATAAAATGGAAGGCAATGTTACCAACAGTAGGCTTAACAGCCATTAAATATTGCAATTCAAACTGGTATTGTTGAAAATGAATAGAACGTAGGTAATGCTTAAACATCACACTGGATAAATGTGTAAAACTGAAATAAAGGGCATGTGTTGACTACACCAGGAATAAATGGAACCAAATATAGCCGTTCAAACTAGTATTGATGTAGTCGAGCGGCACAGTTCCGACTTGCACATAATGAACAACACGTTGTGAATGACTGAAATAAACAAGGCATAAATGACCAGTATAACACCCAAATATAGCCATTGAAAACTGGACAGAGTCTCACTGCGACCAACCTAACAAGCAAATACAGATAAACAGGGCATATGCTTGAAAACTGAAAATGCTCACTACAACCAACCTAACAAGCAGATACAGATAAACAAGGCATCTGCTTGATAACTGGACAAATGCTAAAAAAGCAACCTAACAACCAAATACATATAAACAAGGCATCTGCTTGATAAATGGAAAAATGCTCACTTCCACCAAACTATAAGAATCAAATACATATAAACAAGGCATTTGCTCGATAACTGGAAAAATGCTCACTCCAACCAACCTAACAACCAAATACATATAAACAAGGCATCTACTCACTATAAACAACCAAATATAGCCATTTGTGAAACTAAAGTGGACAATTGATACTTAAACATCACATAGCCCTATTGAACAATACATTTTTGCATAACATAAATAATTAAACACAACACAGTTAAAGCACCGCACGACAAATGCTACTACAACAAAGGGTACGGGTTGGCAAGCTAGAAAAGGTAAGATTTGCTGATAGGATGTTGCCACACATTTCATGGACGGGATCCTTCTAGTTGATAGAGCACAGATCCATGATGCACTCGCTGATGTCACAGATGGGTTGTTTCACCTTGAAAGAACCTTCGTGGGTGCCCTCCTCGTGGTCGTGGTCGTGCTCGATGAGATCTGACTTGGCAATTGAGGATCCCAAGCCGCCGCCGTAGAACGTGTCCTTCAGAAATGACAAAATGGGCTCGATGGCATATAAAGATCGCAAATCCTTGACCGCTTGGTGGAGGAGATCAACGGCAGGGCCGTCGAAGAGATCGACGATGGTTGAACCAGAGGGGTTGGGGATGGACCACTTAACCCGTGACATGGCCCGCGTGAAATTGTCATTGTGGACAAGCTTGATGTCATAGCCAGCTTTCCCGAGATACCGTAATACGCGAGCCCGCTGACATGAAGCCTTCGGCATGGCAACATAGTCAACATCTTCGCCGGCTTTCGCAACGACGTGTTGCTCCGGGATCGACAGGTCTGGGCAAATGGCGGCCACCTCGCCAACGTCCGCCGGCGAGGCCATGATAAACCTCTTCTTGGCCGAACGCTCGTCGGGCTCCCCGGGATATGTGGTCGAGCTTAGCCTGCGACATTCTGGAGCAGGGGATGTGGATGTGGCAGGGAGGGACACCGCAGGCCTCATCTAAAAACTCAAGGGAGTGGGGCGACGGTATGGGAATCATTGGGTAACCTGAACTTTATTCTCTAAGCTAGGAGGAACACGCAGACCGGCAGGGGTTGGCGGCGATGGCGGTGGCGGCCGCGAGCTAGGGTTCGAGGGGGAGGGGCGGGTGGGGGACTGTGGTGGTGGGGGCGTTTGAGGATACGCCGCGGCTACTGGAAATTTTAGTAATGGTGGGTGGAAATGGTGGTGGACGAGGGAGGGCGACAGTTCAAATGCCTCGGCTACTGCAATTTTACTGTAAGGTCGGTGCTGGAGGATTGTGGGCGATGGTTGAAGTACGGTGGCTACTAAAATTTGGATAAAGGAATTGATGCAAGGCGGGAGTGCCCAAGATCGCGCACGGTCTAATAATAATATGCTTGTATGATAATAAGGAAAAGTGGCAGAACCGCCAATTTTTGCAACGCTCAAGGCGGGTAGTTTGTTTTTATATTTCTAGCTAGCTGGTCTATCGCACACGATTCGTCCTAATTTCCAAATAAACTTACCCGCCTTTATCTTGCACAGGTGGTGATTTTATAGCGCACTTGCATCGCACACGGTTAAGCTAGTACCTCCACCCTTTGCTCGCGCTTGCGCGGTCGTGGTGATTTTACATCGCACTTGCATCGCACACGGTTGAGCCAGTTCCTCCACCTTTTCTCGTGCTTGCGCATGCGTGGTGATTCACATCGCACTTGTATCGCACACGGTTAGGATATTATACCCATGCCCGTTGAGCGTCATCAGAGTCTTTGCAGCAAAAAAACGTTAGAGAGGGTCAGAAGACAGGCACACCAGCATGTGGCCCAAATATATATGAGTGAAAAGGGTGGTATGTGATTTTCAAAATTCCAATGCACAACTTTGACCGCATGGGCCCATGGTTGGGCTCGTCGTCGAAGATCGATGAGAGGGGCCAGAAATCAAGAACCACCTGGAAGTGGCCAAATATATGTAGGAATATTGGGGATGTTTAAAACTTTAAATACACAATGCATAACTTTGGTGGAACCTGCCTCGCAAACCCGAAAGCACCCTTGGATATATCTATAATAACATAATGTCGTACCTAGCTAGGATTCTTGGTCCACCACCTCCCACTTCGTGTCAGCGAGGCGGATGTAGGTAATGATCGATACTTTGGTCATACAGGCATGTCGCCATGACCTACCATAAGACGGACCAATGAATCTATCATTTGGTCAAACGATAGATGTTGTTGTCGATAAACCGCTTGGGCCAATAGATTGAACCATCATAAAAATCGCACGAGAGGGACCATAAAACCAGCACCTCTTACATGCGGCCCACAATGATGTACATTGGGAAGGGGAGATGTGTGTTTTCAATATAGAAAAATGTACAATTTAGATGTGGTACCTACCTCTCGATACAGACAACAACCATGAAGGCAAGGTAGTTAATGACGAGATACGCATGGTATGATGTCTGTCAAACCCAGCAATCCAACCATGTGGGAGGGAATCCTGACAACGCATGACCTCGAGCTTTGGTTGAGCGACATGTGACGGTGACCGGCCCTATCACGAACTAGGAGGAATCCATTCATGGCCAACACATGCCCCTCATTATCGGTCAAAGGGATGATATGTATACACTCTGGGAGCCCACAGATATGTGTGTCATCACAAAAAATCGCACAAGGGAGATGTGGTCGATCAGAAGACCCCGTATAAACTGCATGCAGCCCGAAAATATGTATGGGTACAGTGGCACGTGATGTGTTTAAATCTCGAATGCACAACTTCGATGGGCCACCAACTACATTACAAACCGAACACCGTACCCAACTCCAAGCCTGGTTCAATACGTACAATGTCGGTTTCCCAACTTCGAGGCGGCGGCGGGGCGGGGTGGGAGGGGGCCATCCCACGCATTCGCTCAAACTTTATTCGGTCTAGCATGGGACACATCTATATCTATACCCCTTTATAGTGTGCGAATAACTTTGAAAGTTGGTTGTTGGATGAAGCCAATCCGACGGTACAGAGATTGCAAATCCGAGCACTACTGGCCGTTGGATATCATCTACATTCCACCAGATTCTGCCACATGTACAATCTATAAGACTCCATGGTTGAACTTAAGCATAATGCACAAACCTCAAAACACAAGCACTTCTCCTTTGCTCTAGTATCTTCCATATCTTAATTGCCCCAACTATTTTTTCTAAATGAATTGTCACTTTTTGTTTTTACTTTATGCTTTACAATGCACAATTCCATGAATCTTAAAATAGATTTTTTTATATAAAACTAATTGATTTTCTATGAGATGAACTATAAGAATTAAATGAACATCTACATCATGCATATATGACTGAAAGCTTACATGCTATAGTGTGGTATTTATTCATAATTTGGTTACCCATGTACGATGGGATATTTACATGGCCGGTGTGTCATCGCTAGCCTGCAATGAGCACTGACACTGGTAGCGGGAGAACGATGGGAGAAGAGGCGGAAAACCAATGAGAGGAGTGGCGAGAAACGGTGGCCTGTTTATAAAACCTAGTAGAGAAGGAAGCGTCAGCTACCATGACACATGCGCAAAGTGCTGACCCATGTACTGCATGCGTTGTCAAAAGAGTTCGGGGTTGCCGTTCGATCTGGGAGCATCCAATGGTGCACACGTACGATCCGTGTGGTTTGGGTTCTGGCCAATCAGAACGCACGACTCAGATGGTGGTAGGCACACGGCTTTCGTGAGTGAACCGTGTGCTATTTGAAAACATTTCATGAGAAGAATCTTGGTTTTTAAATCCCCGTAAATCCAAAACTCACCCGAAAATCGTGAAACCTGGCATGGTGTCACGACATGCCACATATATGTCCAGTAATTTTGTTCGTCCATTTTGGCGGATGTTTTATTACAAGACTCTTACAAACCAAAGCTTCTCTCAAAGAAGCCTCGTTGTTCCGATAGGGAAACGTGTCCCCCTTGTGGGCAAAACGTAATCACTGCCTCTTTTCGCCTTGTATTTTCTTCTACGGGCAACATGGAACGACATGATATCCATGCTGAAATTTAAAGTTATTTAGGGTTCATTTGGCCTTTTTATACACTAATTGAGTTTCCTAGGCATTCAACGTCCATAATTCAAATATGAACTTCAAATACATGTTGTAGTTCACCAAAATGGCTAGAAACTTTATACATGTTGATGCGGAGCATCCTAGGGACATCACCATGTCAAGGGTCCATTTGGTAAGCGACATGTGTGACATCTACTTCACATACATAAAGGTGAATCATCTCCTTTACACGTGTCCACTTGACATCTTCGAGGATGGTATACTACTTGACACTCCACTCATGTGCATGCATAGGTATTGTCGAAGCTTCACGGATGACGAGGAGGAGTGCAAGCGGCAAGGATCACCTACACCAACAGCGAGGGAATCGTGGAAGAGAAGACAGAAGAAAGGAGAAGAAGACGGAGTGGCTGCTGGAGTCAGGCCGAACGTCCGTGCGTCCATCCAGATCATCCGGACCAAGTCGGATCATCCGGACCTTCCCCCGGATCGTCCGGGTAAGTGCGCTGAAGACACCCGAAGGCTTCCACTGAAGTTGGATCATCCGGGACTCCGTATGGATCATCCGGACACCCCGACGCTCGGATCATCCGGGACCCCGTCCGGATCATCCGGTGATGCGGGGTCAACCCGATTCTAGGCCGATCTTTCACGAAATGGAGTGATCCCGCGAGGAACACGATGAACACGGGGACGAACAAGGAGAAATCACAAGGGAAAACACTCAAGAACAAGTCCAATCACACATCCACTAGACAATCAAACACACAAGATCACAAGGTACATGAACAACAAAGGGAAAGATACAAGGGAAAGTTCATCTCTGTGAGGAGGTCTTGAATCCGCAAAGGATCTTCCCGTTTAGGGGTCTTGAGTCCGTCGTGGATCTTCTCCGTAGAGGGGCCGCAGTCTCTCCTAGGAGTAGAACCACTAAGATGAGCAAAGCTCTAGTCTAAAATGAGCTATCACATTTGCTAACCCTAAAATGGTGGAGGTGGAGGAGTATATATATAGTCTAGGGTCATGAAGGGGTAAGTGAGGGGCAAAACAGTACATGGGCATCGACCCGGATACATGCACGCAGGCAAGGCCGGATGTCCGGGCTGGCGGCCGGATGTCCGGGGCTTCGGGGCGAGCCGGATGTCCGGGGTCACGGCCGGATGTCCGGGCTGAAGGGGCTCGGTCCTGATGCTCTCTGGATAGGAGGGTCCGGATTTCCGGGAGGAGTGCCGGATGTCCGGCCGTTGCTGAAGCGCCGGATGTCCGGCCGTTGCTCAAGCGCCGGATGTCCGGCCTTTGGCCCGGATGTCCGGCCGCTGTAGTATCAGCAGCTCCGTCTTCTTCCGTCTTCTCTTCCATACTTCCCTCGTGGATGGTGTAGGTGTTCCTCGGTGCTTGCACTCCTCCTCGTCGTCCGTGAAGCTCCGACAATACCTATGCATGCACACGGGAGAAGTGTCATGTAGTATACCATCCTCGAAAGGGTCAAGTGAACACGTGTAAAGGAGATGATTCACCTTTATGTGTGAGAAGTAGAGGTCGCACGTGTCACTTGCCAAACGGACTCTTGACATGGTGATGTCCTTAGGATGCTCCGCATCATCCCCTCCCCCTTGGAAAAGATCCGACCTCGGATCAAAAACCAAATCACCATGGGAAAGAGATGGCGTCGTCGTGTAGATGTGGACGATCACGAAGTACTCATCCTCTTGAAGCTTTACATGTGCACTGTCCAATGTCGCACCGTCTAGTGATTCCTTGAAGAGGAGCAAGGAAAACAAACACTTGGAAAAACAAATGTGGTTAGCGTTAGTGCAAAACCAAGCATTCAAGAGGTGATTCACCCAACAAGTGTTGTCATCAAGCATAGCATAGGGTGTGACAAAGGGTTGTGGCATGGCATTTAAGCACGTCAATTGAGCACAAGCAAGGTCATGCATAAAGGGCTCAATGAAAGGTCTATTGTAGGCATACGAATCATTCACAACACCGAAGAAAATGAAGTGTCTAAACACAAGGGTCAAGTGCAAGACAATCCAAGCATAATGCGCGTAGGGTGTAGTGAAAATCGAGTGGCACTCAACACAATAGAAATAGCAATTGTTCATCATGTGTGAGGCAAACAAGTCAATCATGTGACAAGCAATGGGACATGGCATATGTGAAGAGATGATATTGTTGCAACCAAGCACATGATAGGAGCAAGTAATCCACAAGTCGGATGCAACACACAAGGCATATATATCATGGAGCATGGCAATGTGGCAATGGCAAGTCGAAGAAAGATCTCTAGCATGCGTGCAAAGAGTCATGGTGCAAGCAACACAACTAATATGATCCACAATGTTCATGCTCATGGATTGTGGTTTCTCGAAAGAGAAGGATATCACCTCGAAAGTGTGTCCTTGTGCATCCTTCACAATGTCGAAGCACAAGCTAGTGTGATGTAGAAGTGTCGGGAACGAAGGTGGTTCGCTCTCAAGAGCTCGAATGGTCAACTCACGTGAAGTAGAAGTCGACACGAAGTCCAAGTATCCTACACATGCACACAACAAAACAAAGAACGTATGCACATGGTAGATAAACACATCATCCATCATGATGGTTCTCATCTCTTGCACGTAACCATTAGAAGAAAAAGTGCATGAATAAGATGATGCAACAATGGCTATATTCATGGCACTAGGCATATGGTGCAAAGAGATAAGACAAGCATGCTTCACAAGAAATATGTCAAAATCTCCAAATAAATGCGAGAATGCTATGGGGGCAATCTCATAGGCAAGACTAAAATCATGGTTGCACTCAATGCGTGGACAATCATATAGCATGAGAGAGGCAACATGTGGAGACATATGACAACAAGAAATATCAATCATGTGCAAAGAATGGAAATGGTGGCTATCAACCGCATGAAAAGAGCATGTATGTATCATGGGTGATGCACGACATGAAGCAAGCATGGTGATCAAATTGTGCAAACTAGTGGAGCGAAGATGCAACACACTAGGAGAAGGCATGTCAATCATGTCATGTGAGAAAATAGCGGATATAGGCAATGCACATGACATATCGCAAGCACGATCACAAATCAAGATCAAAGCATCATAATAGGCATGGGGTACAAAGGCATCATGGCAATAACAAGCAATATCTCCACCAAGCTTGCAAATACACTTTCAAGTATGAGAATTAATCATCAAGTGTAATGCAAAGCATGGGTCACGAATGCATGGCAAAGGCATATAAATGAGCATATCATGCAAAGTGAACATGGCAAGATGGTCGTAAGAGATATAATGGGCAATAACCCATAACCATGTGAGTGCCATGTAGAAGGAATGCGCGAAGTGTTTGCGCAAAAGGAGCGGTGGGAAAGACAATCCATGATATCCCAAGTCATCATTGCTCTCTAGAGCTCTTTTCGTCAACTCGTGCGTTTGTGAAGTTGACGAGTATGGATGGGTACCTACACAAAGGAGACACAAACCAAAGAAATTGTGCGCGTGGTAAATGTACACATCATCCATCATGATGTGTATGTGCATGTGTGAGTTAGCACAAGATAAGCATCGCTCAAAGAAATTTGATGCATGGTATAAGAACATGTCATCCATCATGAAAGAGTAGTTGTTGTGTATAACAACATGGGGACACAAATTGAGCATGCAAGTATATGGCACATCAAAAGCATGTTTATTCAAGGGAAGCATATTGTGCACACAAGTATTGGTATCATGCAACTGATGGGATGTATCAAAATCTGCTAACATGTATGAGGAAACTATGGGGGTCTTCTCATGAGCAACATCGGAAACATAATGTGGAGAAAACGGACAACATGCAAAACAATGCATATCCGAAGCTAGGTGGTCATGGCATGGCATATGAGATAAATGATGCAAAGGTAGCATATGAATATCATCACAAGAAAAACAAATGCCAATAACCATGGGCTTGTCATCTATGCCATATGTGCAAATTGGGTTTATCTTAATGGCATATGCATAGTTACTACGAAGAGATTGCAAATATGACATATTGTTGATCTCATACATAGCATATGACAAGTCAAGCGGATTGTCAAACATGATGTGACCGAGAGAATTATCACAAGAAATTCTATGCAACATGGCATCACAACTAATAGACTCCACATGACAATCATCAAACTCATCATCATCGCATGGGGAAATCATACTAGCACGAAGCATGGCAATAGGTGGATCAACATCATGCAAGCAAGCAATGTCGACATAGTCCACTAGTGGGACGCGAGCATCACCTTCACCTTTGTTACCTTTCTCATTCCACTCATGTGGTGTAGGTGAGGTGGGAAATACCAAATGGTGGTCATAATCTTCATCTTGATGGAACCATGTGGGGGTGCATAATATTCCACCATGGTCATCGTCTTGTCCATAGGAAGGACGAAGTCGTCGAGGATCGGCGTGTCATCAAATGTGGGACCTAGCACCAAATGAGAAGACACAATAGAGGTAGATGTCAAGTCATTAGTGTAGGAAGTGGCCTCACATTCCGTATCAACCATCACACTCTCTCTATGTGGTGTCTCACTCACTCCCACAAGGTAGGTGCACTCAATGTCGCATATGGTGGAGTCACTCATCTCACTCAAGTGGTGGGGATTGTGGCTCTCCTCACATGGGAATTGGGGAAACTCGTCATATATGGGGCTAGTGGTGAACTCGCTCTCACTCTCAATATGGTGGCACAAGTCACTCAAGTCATCATACGTCACCGTGGTCGAAGGGAAAATCCCATGCTCAACCATCTCGTCATTGTCACCATGGAGGAAGGCCGAAGATGGCACATCATCACTCTCACCTCCTAAGATGGAAGCATCATCCTCGCTCGCCACCTTGTCGCTCGTCTCCAAAGCTTGGTCCTCGAATGGCTCTGTAGCCGTAGTCGTCGCCGCGTCGTCTCGAAAAAGAGTCAAAGTAGAATCGGCATCATCAATGCCACAAAGAGGGATGGCGATGAAGTCAAACTTGGGAACGTTGTCTTGGAGCTCGTCGGGCTTGGACATCATGGTGGTACTAGCCTCATGCTCGCCATCTTGGAGCTTGGTCTTCGAGAAGTGTGCTTGCGGTGGAGAAGCCTTGGCCTTCATGAGTTCTTGTTCCGCCTTGAAAGCACCAATGTAGTTATCGTCGAGGGACTTGTAGTTCTCGAGGAAGATAGTCTTGTAGATGTCGTTGTGCAATCCCATCATGAAGTGGAGCTTCATCGAAATGGGGTCGTCCACGCCGGCTCGTCGCAAGGCAATCTTCATGTCCTTGAAGTACTCGTCGATGGACTTGGATCCTTGAATGGTGTTCTCCAATTGGCGTAGAAGATGTTCCGTGTAGGTGGGAGGCACGAACTCTCGCCGCAAAGCTCTCTTCGTCTTGGGCCAATTCACGTCGAACCTCGTTGAAGGTGTGTGAAGCCACCATGTTGATGCATTGTCGTGGAAGTTTCTTGTGGCGCACTTCACTTGATCTTCGTAGGGAACTTGATGTAGCTTGAGGTAGTCGTCCATCTTGCGCTCCCACTCAAGATACTCCTCGGGGTCTTGAGTCCCATAAAAAGGAATCTCGTGGTCGTTGTCGAGGTCGTAGTAGCTCATGGATGTCACAGACTTGTGACGCCCGAAGACCGACGTCCCAGAAGATTCCAGAAGATTCCAGACGTTCCGGGTTATCCCGTGTGTTCTTTTGTGCTTGTGTTATTTATTTTTGCATTGCATCATGTCATCATGCCATCATGTCATTCATTTTTGCATCTCAACTTAAATAAATCGTGTGGACCTTCGGTCCATTTAAATCGAGGGAAGGATGTCTTCTCTTTATAACATATAAAAGCCTCCTAATATTTATGGAGCTATATTAATAAATATTCCATTGCTTCGGAATCACCAACACACACTTGCATATTTCTTTCCCCATGCTTTCTAGTTCTCTTTTATTGCCTCTCCTAATTTTCGTTGACCGTGGACATTTATGCGGGTCCAGGGAAATTGACCTCATGTCCTAATTCCACCCCTAACCTCCCTTTTTATTTTTCCCTTTTCTATTTCAGTTTTATCTATTCATTTCAATCCCAGCCGCGGCCTCCTCTCAAGGTTCAACTCTCTCCTTCTGGCCCAACTTCCCTCCAGGCCTCAGCCTCCTGGCCATCCGGCCCGCTCCCTCACCCCGCTAACCCTAGCGAGCGACGCCTCCCTCGCTCTTCCTCCCTTTCCCATAAGCCGCCGCACTCTCCCTCTGTCGCTCGAACCTAGCCCGATTCCCTCGTTCGCGAGTCCCGACCCGGTCTCCACTCCTCTCGACCCCAGCCACCGCACCCCTCGATCCATCGCCAGCCGCCGCCTCGCCCTGCGACCGAAGCCCCCATCGCCCCGACGCCCTTCCTCCTCGCCTCGTCTCTGGCCCCCTCCGCGCCCGCGACGACCGGCCGCGCCACTGCATCTCCTCAGCGCTCGCGACGGCCGCCCCCAAGCACGACGCCCCTGCATCGCGGCGTCCCTCTTCACAGTCATCCCGCGGCCAGGCCCCGCCTCCTCGCGCGAGGTTCCACCAGCAGCCCGACGCCCCAGGCCTCACCTCCGACCTCGCCAGAGCCGGCGACCGCCCCGCGCGTGGCCTCCCTCCGTCCGCATCCTCCCTCCGTTCTCCCTCCGACCTCAGCTCCAGCGCCGGCCAGGAGCAGCCACCAGCCGCGCCGGACGCCGCGGCTCCTCGCTCGGCCGCCCCTCTCTCCGTCGCCAAGCGCCTGGCCCCGAGCCCAGCGCTCCCTCTCCATCCCGTCGCGCGCCAGGGCCTCTTCTCCACCGCGACAAGGCTCTGCCTCTGCGCCTCGCCTCGTCCGTGCAGCGCCGGCATCGCCCCAAGCACCTCCAGTGCCTCTCCGAGTTTTGCTGCTGCCATGGCCTCGCCGTCCCGAGCAGCCTCCTCGCCGTGACCGAGACCTTCTGCTGCTGTGTTTTTCCGTCGGTTTCGTGTTGTTGTTTTGGTCCAGCAGGTTTTGGCAAGTTCGACGCGAGACCAAGCTCCGTGTACGACTACATGAACGAGTACACGGCGACCCGACCAAGTACCCCTTCGGATATGTCAAGTTCGACTACGCGACAAGTACCCCTCCGATGCAAGTACAACTACGGACGGGAACAACTACATGATGAATCGCCAAGTACCACTACTTCCACTACCGTCGCAAACGAGAACCCCAAGTACCACGACACCGACCCAAACATCTACGGGAAAACAAGCTCCGTGAACGTTTACCGTCGCCCCGTGTACGACTACTTCCTCTACGAACGAGTGCCTCTACCACCTCGTGAACGGCTACTTCCTCTCCGAACGTGAACGCCTTCTTCCTCTACGATCTCGAACCGCCTCGAAACGAGTGTTTCGAAGGTGTAACCCCGAGCCGATGAACCGTGTGATGTTGTGTTGTATGAGTTGTGCTCCACTTGTGCTCCGTGCCGTTTCATCTTTGTCGTGCTCCTCGGTTGCCTCGTCGCCGACCCGTGGGAACCCGGCAACGGGATCACCCCACCTTCATCTTGTTTCACTCGCTCACGCCATCTTTCTTTTGCCCGGTCTCTCAACGAGTTACCGGAACTGAGATGTTGCGTTGCGTCATTTCGGATCGTTGCCGTGGCACCCTTTCTTTCCACCACGATGACTAATTCTCCTTATCATCTATATCTCTTTTAAGTCAACCTTTTAAAAATTGCATAAACTTGATCATGTCATCCGCATCATGTTAACAACACTAAAATGTTAAATTGTTGTTGCTTTATAATTATTAAACATGCTCATGGGGATTTTCCGGATATGTTGTTGTTATTTCCGGCCTCATTTAAAATGTCTTAATAGTGTAGTTTTATTATTGTTTCACCTCTTGCCATGTTAAAAACATTTAATCTTGCCTTCTAATAACGAGAGTCAACTAAATAATTAAATGTGGTGTTTCGTCAATATGCAACTCGTTGCATATTGAGCTCCACTTAACTTGTAGTTTTGTTTGTGCCCTTTGCCATGCCATGCATATTTAAACTGGACATGCATCATACTTGGATGTGCATCGTATGCCATGTTTAAGCTTGTGTGTTTACCGTGTTGTTTGTTTCTTTCCGGTTGCTTCTCTTGTTAGCTTCGGTTTCGTTCCGGAGTTGTGAGGATTCGCTCGACTGTTGCTCCGTCTTCTTCATGGACTTGTTCTTCTCCCTTGTGGAATCCCAGGCAAGATGACCGAACCCGGATACCATTACTATCTTTGCCTATTGCTAGAGTATCGCTCTTTAGTATATTGCCTCGATGCCCATGTTTTCCTGTCAGCCTCCTATTGTAACCATGAACCTGTTCAACCACCCTACCTATGCAAACCTTTGATTGGCTATATGTAGGCTTGCTTAGCCCCTCTTATAGCATTGTTAGTTGCAGGTGAAGATCAAAGATGCTTGCTTCATGTTGAAGTTTGTTGGGTTATATCACACTATATAAATGCTTAAAATGAAATCATCTATATATTGGCAAGGGTGGAAGGCTAAGCCTTTTTGCTTGGTGTTTTGTTCCACTCATGCCGTTAGGAACCGTATAAACCGGTGTTATGTTCCTTGATTATGCGTTCCTAACACGGTTGGGGTGTATGGGACCCCCTTGATAAACCGCTAAGTGCTAAGTCTTTTCCAGCAAGTCCCAACATTTGGTACTATTTGCCTAATAACTAATAAAACTTGCATAAGGGTCTTGCAAACCCTCTTTCTTAATTCAACAACCCCGGGCCAGTGCTCCACATGAGTGTTGGTCCGAAACGGGGAGTCTGCGGGGCCACCACGAGGAAACTCGAGGTTTGGTAAAAACCTGTAGAATCGCCCATCCGGTCGTGTCCTGAGACTAGATACGCGCGGCTACCTATCAGGGTATCGACACGCCGGGAGGATTTGCTGGATTAGCCTTACCTTAGTTCGGAGTATCTTGAGCACGGGATTCCGAGAATACTCGGGTCTTCCCACCTTTGGAGTTGCGACTCCGCGGATCGTGGGCTTGTGATGGGCCAAGTTGGAACACCCCTGCAGGGTTTGAACTTTCGAAAGCCGTGCCCGCGGTTATGTGGCAGATGGGAGCTTGTTAATATCCGGTTGTAGAAAACTTGACACCATGTTCCAATACACTACCAGTGTGTGTACCGTGCCTGTCAATTTCCGAATAGGGAATCGGGAGTTGAACACGGTGGGGTTATGTTTGACCGGCTTTAGCTAGGATCACTTCGTGATCATCTCTCGACCGAGGCACCTTCTCTTCTCGCTCTCTTTTACGTAAGTTAGTGCTAGTTGCTGCTGCAGACTCTTGTTATTCCTTCACCTCTTATTCTTTCTTCAGCCTTGTTCCACACCCAAGACTTAAATAGTCGTGTTACCCGGGAACGGGATTGCTGAGTCCTCTGTGGCTCACAGTTACTTCACCACACCAGATGCAGGTTCAGCCGAGTTTGAAGCAGGAGATGGACTAGTTCTTCACCGGGAGTTCGATGGAGAGTTTGGTCGTATGCTTGTGACGTTTCGACGATCAGTAGTGGTTTCTACTAGGATTCGATCTAGGCCTGTGGCTTTATGTTGTTTTGGTATCTTTCTTTTGGATCTTCACCCGTAGTCGGGTTGTGATGTTTTGAATGATGTCTTGCTTATGTAATGTAATGTGTGAAGTGGCGAGTGTAAGCCAACTATCTCTTTTTGTAATTTAATCCCTCTTTTACATGAGTCGTGCAAAGATACCAAACTTGAGATCATTCTAGGATGGGCTTATACCTTTAAGTCGTGCCTCGACACGTAGGAGGTATAGTCCCATCCTGGGCATTACAGGACTTGAGCTTGGGAAGCTTCTCATGAGCATAATCTTGAGGTGCTTGTGGGCGAAGATGCCGCATATCCAAAGCCGAAGATGCCTTGAAGTCGCTTGGCGAAGATGCCAAGGTACATGGTGAAGTCGTTGAGCGATTGTTGGAGTTGAGCTCTTGACCTTCACGTTCTTGTCGTTGATGGTGTCGATGCCGATGAGATCTTGCCGGAGATGGTAGCTCGGAAGCATGTGCACTTGAGCGTCTTCTCGAAGATGAGGGAGACCTCTTGCGGTTCTTGATGAGGGCTTTGAGCTCCTCCATTTGAGCATCCATGTTGGCGCATAAGTTGTTCGTCATGGCATCAAACTTTTCGTTGTTGGTATAGACCGAAGTGGATGAAATGCTTTGCCTATCAATCACAAGACTCGAGCAAAGGTGAGTAGGAGATGAGATAAACAATACCAAGTTACCTTTTCCCAATGTTGAGGATGTATCCCGTTTCACTCAATGTGAAATGAAAGAATAGTGGAATTGATGCCGGACTTGTTCACTCACACCTATCAAGTAAAGCTTATGGAGTGGCTTGGTTAGGATAAGTGGCACAAAAATTTGATGCAAAATGTTAGAAAGAGTCAATAATGTTGAAAGAGATTCACAAATTCGCAAGTGAAACAAGTAGACCAATAGCAAGGAGTGGCACACGGAAACACACACACGGATAGATAAATGGGGCCGTGTAACCAAGGAATGAGCACAAAATGTGGAATCCACAGAAAACGCTCGTGTTGCACAACTCAAGAGAGACGCTAGCACGATTTCTCAATAGGCGGATACGACACCTGTGCACAATCTATAAGATGCAAAATGTATGAACTTTCTATCCCAAGTATGCTATGTATGTATGGTTCCCGTTGTTGATCCAAGATGATCGGATATGATATCATAAGATGCGATGCTATGGCTCTTGCTTACAAGCTTCTTTGTCTTTCTCTTTTTGCTTAAAAGTTTATTCTATCTCCTTTTTTTGTATGGCCACGATGTACAAACCAAGATAGCAATTGTGTATATGCGGGAACAATCTTGTGACACAAGAGATGATATGATGATACCAAGATGATATGGTATGTATACAATGGAAGGGCGGATTGATGATCACTAATGCGCACAAGTAACGTTGCCGGCAATACTCAAAGGCTAGTCTCGATATGCAAGTGACGCAAAATGGGCTAGGGGTTAACAATACAATTGCAAGGGGAATATACAAAGATGTCGTCGAAGTTACCGTCCGATGATGATGATGAGATGCGGTGCTCTTGATGTAGACCCGTTCCTAATTAGCCGAAACACCTTAGGAAACGGAAAAACCGCAACTCAAAATCTCAAGGGCAAATGTCAAATGGTGGTAGCGAACAAGCGGTGGTGGTTGCGGAATTGTTGGTGGAAACCCGGTCAAAATGGTTATGGTGGTGGAAGTGTATGATGGGCTATACACGGTGTCGGAGTTGAAGTCATGGTCCTTAAGTAGACAAAACACCTTAGGAGACACGAGCCACAACTCAAACAAGCTCACACAAAATTGGGTTAAGTTTGGTTGGCTATGTATAGTGGGCAATGGGTATGCGGAAGTGGTAGTGGTGGTTGATGAAGAAGCAATTGTCCCTAAGTAGCCTAAACACCTTAGGAGACTCGAATCACTACTCAAGCAACCACAAATGGTATGGGAACAAAATTGGTTAGGTTGCGGAAGTCGGTGGTGGTGTAGTGGATGATGTGGTGGAAGCCCTAGGCAAAGATGCCAAAATTCTAAACATTTGATGGATTCAAATGATTATGGTGGTATTTTTGTGTTATGGGGGATGTCAAGAGCTTCAAAACGAGTTCAAGAACGTCGAAATCGGAGTTCGGATGAATTAGTTATGGACAAAACGGTGAAACACGAGTGGCTGAATTCCCAGGGGCCGGACATCCGGGGCCGGGGCCGGATTTCCGGGACCTGATGTCCAGAAACTTGCGTGATTTTGCCCTCCAAGAGCCGGATGTCCAGCCGAGGACCCGGATGTCCGGCCTATGGCCCGGATGTCCGGCCCGACGATTCCAGATCGGGATTGGGACTTCCAAACTCGTTTGGGGGCGGAATTTGATGATTTTGGGGGCAAAATTTGACGGATTTTGTGGAGGAAAGACGGGGAAACTTGGGGAAATGCTAGATCCACTTGAAACCAAGAAAACCCATGGATCAAAATCAACAAAACCTCATCAAACAAACAGATCACAAAAAAAATTGGGGCTATTTTTGGTGGGGAATTTTCGAATTTGAGGAAAAACACAGCAAAACAAGGCTAGAAAACGGTGGGGAGGCTCCAAATTCGTGAGAAACCTTGGCTCATGATACCATATGATCACTAAACTAGGTGGGGGGCTCCAATTTCGTGAGAAACCATGGCTCCTTATACCATATGATCACTAAACTAGGTGGGGGGCTCCAATTTCGTGAGAAACCATGGCTCTTGATACCATATGATGCGGGGTCAACCCGATTCTAGGCCGATGTTTCACGAAATGGAGGGATCCCACGAGGAACACGATAAACACGGGGACGAACAAGGAGAAATCACAAGGGAAAACACTTAAGAACAAGTCCAATCACACATCCACTAGACAATCAAACACACAAGATCACAAGGTACATGAACAACAAAGGGAAATATACAAGGTAAAGTTCATCTCCGTGAGGAGGTCTTGGATCCGTGAAGGATCTTCCCGTTTAGGGGTCTTGAATCCATCGTGGATCTTCTTCGTAGAGGGGCCGCAGTCTCTCCTAGGAGTAGAACCACTAAGATGAGCAAAGCTCTAGTCTAAAACGAGCTATCACATTTGCTAACCCTAAAATGGTGGAGGTGGAGGAGTATATATAGTCTAGGGTCATGAAGGGGTAAATGAGGGGTGAATCGGTACATGGGCATCGGCCCGGATACATGCACGCAGGCAAGGACGGATGCCCAGGCTGGCGACCGGATGTCCGGGGCTTCAGGGCGAGCCGGATGTCCAGGGTCACGGCCGGATGTCCGGGCTGAAGGGGCTCGGTGTTGATGCTCTCTGGATAGGAGGGTCCGGATTTCCGGGAGGAGTGCCGGATGTCCGGCCGTTGCTGAAGCGCCGGATGTCTGGCCTTTGGCCCGGATGTCTGGCCGCTGTAGTATCAGCAGCTCCGTCTTCTTCCATCTTCTCTTCCAAACTTCCCTCGCGGATGGTGTAGGTTTTCCTCGGTACTTGCACTCCTCCTCGTCGTCCGTGAAGCTCCGACAATACCTATGCATGCACACGGGAGAAGTGTCAAGTAGTATACCATCCTTGAAAGGGTCAAGTGAACACGTGTGAAGGAGATGATTCACCTTTATGTATGAGAAGTAGAGGTCGCACGTGTCACTTGCCAAACGAACTCTTGACATGGTGATGTCCTTAGGATGCTCCGCATCATCTTGCCTTGCCTGCGCGCATGTATCCGGGCCGAGGCCCATGTACCTGTTTAGCCCCTCACTTACCCCTTTGTGACCCTAGACTATATATACTCCTCCACCGCCACCATTTTAGGATTAGCAAATATGATAGCTCATTTTAGACTAGAGCTTTGCTCATCCATTACGGATCTACTCCACGAGAGCGACCGCAGCCCCTCTACGAAGAAGATCCACCATGGATTCAAGACCCCTAACGGGAAGATCCTTCGCAGATTCAAGACCTCCTCTTGGAGATGAACTCTACCTTGTATCTTTCGCTTTGTTGTTCATGTACCTTGTGATCTTGTTTGTTTGATTGTCTAGTGGATGTGTGATTGGACTTGTTCTTGAGTGTTTTCCCTTGTGATTCCCCTTTGTGCTCTTCGTGTTCATCGTGGGTTTCCCTCCTCTTCAAGAAAGATCGGCCTAGAACGGGTTGACCCAGCATCATATGGTATCATGAGCCTCGGTTTCTCACAAATTTGGAGCCTCACCACCGTTTTCTAGCCTTGTTTTGTTGTGTTCTTCCCCAAATTCGAAAATTCCCGACCAAAAATAGTGATGTAGGGTGGAACCCTACATGGCCGATCTTTCACGAAAAGGAGGGATCCTGAGGAAGAACATGAGGGGCACGAGGAAAAACACAAGAGAGACAAGGAGAAAACACTCAAATCAACCAACTTAGGTCACACAAATGCTAGATCCGGGTACACAAAGTGCCATACACGATACACGATCAACTAAGGATGATACAAGTAGCGGTAGTCATCTCCGTGAGGAGGTCTTGATGTTCTTCTCTGTATAGGAGGTCTTGAATCCGGTGGATCTTCTCCGAGGAGGCCGCGGTCTCGTAGAAGAGGAACCACTAAGGTTTGGTATGAGCTAACACAAAGCTAACCCTAGATAGTTTAGGTAGAGTGCTATATATAGGCTAGGAGGGGCGAAGGGGTACATGGGCCTCGGCCCAACATTATGCACGCAGGCACGGTCCGGATGATCCGGACGTTTGCCCAGATGATCCGAGCATCGGGGGCCCGGATGATCCAGGGCAGCGTCCGGATGATCCGGACATGTCTCAACCGCTGCGGGTGGTCCGGCTGTCCGGGGATTGGTCCGGACGTGCGGGTTCGTCCGGATGATCCGGGCCGGGATCCGGATGATCCGGCTTCAGCTTGGGCTCTCGGGTGTCTTCAGGCACATTTGCCGGATCGTCCGGACGTTTGTCCGGATCATCCGGGCCTCGGCCGGATCGTCCAGGACATTGTCCGGATCGTCCGGGCAGGCTGAGTTTTGGCCGTTTTTCTCCTCCTTCTTCCTCCTTCGATTCTTCTTGTCCCTTGACTTCTCCATGGTTGCTCCCGAGGTGCCTGAGTATGCAAAGAGTCTCCTATGAGGGTAGGAGCCATGTCTCATTGAATCAAAGTGATGTAGAGAGAGGAGTGAAGTCACCTCGGTCTCGAGAGCTCGTGCTCGAGCACGTGTCATGGGTACACTTGGCACTTGGTGAGGCGAAGGTAGGTCCATCAGGATGACCTTGGGATGCTCCGCATCATCTCCCCTCCCTTGGGAAAGATCCGACCTCGGATTCAAATCTTCATCACCATGAAAAGTGGAGAGATCCTTGACGTTGAAGACATCGCTCACGTTGTACTTGTCGTGTGGAAGGTCGAGCTTGTATGCATTGTTGTTGTAGCGTGCTAGCACCTTGAAGGGTCCGTCGGACCGAGGTAGGAGTTTGGACTTGCGCTCGTTGGGGAAACGTTCCTTGCGAAGATGTAGCCATACGAGATCTCTCGATTGGAACACCATAGGCTTCTTGTTGGCGTTGAGCTTGGACGCTAGTCGATGTACTTGCCTCTCGATCGTTGCCCTTGTATATTCATGCACCTTCTTGAGATAGTTTGCTCGGGCACTTGCGTCCAAGTTGATGCGTTCTTGTAGAGGTAGAGGTAGGATCTCCAATGGAGACAACGGGTTGAAGCCGTAGACGACCTCGAAAGGAGACTTGCCGGTAGTCGAATGTCTTGCGCGGTTGTAGGCGTACTCGGCGATGGGCAAGCATTGCTCCCATTCCTTGATGTTCTTCTTGATCAATACGCGAAGAAGCGTCGAAAGTGTGCGGTTCGTCATCTCAGTTTGGTCGTCGGTTTGTGGATGATATGCCGAAGAGAATAGGAGCTTGTTGTCGAATTTGGTGCATAGAGTCTTCCAAAAGTAGCTCAAGAACTTGACGTCCCGGTCCGACACGATCGTCTTGGGCACTCCATGTAGACGAATGATTTCCCTACAAAAGAGATTTGCCACATGTGAAGCATCGTCGATCTTGTTACAAGGAATGAAATGAGCCATTTTAGAGAATCTATCCACGACAACAAACACGGAATATTTTCCATTTTGAGTCCTAGACAATCCAAGTACAAAGTCCATGCTTATGTCTTTCCATGGATGGAATGGAATAGGAAGTGGCATGTAAAGACCGTGAGACTGAGCTTTTGACTTAGCTTTGCGACATGTAGAGCATTGGTTGGTGAGGCATGAGACGTCACGTAGCATCTTGGGCCAAAAGTAGTTTTTGGATAGCGTAGTAAATGTCTTGTCATGACCAAAGTGTCACATGAGTCCTCCTCCATGAGATTCCTGCAAAAGGAGCAAACGAAGCGAAGATTCGGGAATGAAAAGTTTGTTAGCTCTCATAAGATATCCATCCTTGATGTAGTAATGTTCCCTAGAAGTGTGAGTCAGACACTTAGCATAAGGATTTGCAAAGAAAGGATCATGCTCATATAAGTCTTTTATGTGCTCAAAGCAAATAACATTCAACTCAAGTTTTGTGACAAGCATGCATTTGCGTAAAAGCGCATCTGCCACCACATTTTCTTTGCCTTTTATGTACTTGATGACGTAGGGGAAGACTCAATGAACTCACTCCACTGAGCATGACGCTTGTTCAACTTAGTTTGACCCTTGAGATACTTGAGAGTCTCATGGTCCGTATGAAGAATGAATTCATGAGGTCTAAGGTAATGTTCCCAAACGCGTAAAACTCTCACCAAGGCATAGAGCTCTTTATCATAAATGTGGTAGTTTAGTTGCGCTCCGGATAGCTTCTCACTAAAATATGCAATTGGGCGTTTTTCTTGCATGAGCACGCCACCTATGCCGGTACCACTAGCGTCACAATGAATCTCAAAAGGTTTATCAAAGTTCGGTAGGGCAAGAAGTGGTGCGTGCGTGAGCAAGTCTTTGAGCTTAATGAACGCGGTGTCTTGCGAAGGACCCCAAACAAAGGGTGTGTTCTTCTTGCTAAAGGCGTGTAAAGGCATAGCAATTGTGCTAAAATCCTTCACAAAACATCGATAGAAACCGGCTAAACCAAGAAAGCTACGCACTTGTTGGACATTCGTTGGTTGAGGCCAAGTTTTAATTGCTTCAATTTTAGTTTCATCAACGTGAACACCTTGGGAAGAAACGACGAATCCTAAGAAAACGACCTTGTCAACGCCGAAAGTGCATTTTTTCCATGTTAGCATATAAGCGCTCTTTCCGAAGGGTTTGAAAAACCATACGGATGTGTGTCACATGGTCCTCAAGGGACTTGCTAAAAACGAGGATGTCATCAAAGTAAACCACTACAAAGACGCCTATGTAGGGTCGTAGAACAAAATGCATAAGACGCACAAATGAACCGGGCGCTTCCGATAAACCCATTGGCATGACAAGCCACTCATATAACCCAAACATGGTTTTGAAAGCCGTTTTCCACTCATCACCTTCTTGAATGCGAATTTGGTAGTAACCACTTTTAAGATCAATTTTTGAAAAGATGGTGGCACCACATAATTCATCCAGCATGTCGTCTAAGCGTGGGATAGGGTGACGGTATCTAATGGTGACAGCATTTATCGGGCGGCAATCGGAGCACATGCGAAAACTTCCATCTTTCTTAGGCACGAGAATAACCGGAACAGCACAAGGGCTCAAGCTTTCACGTACATGACCTTTGTCGATGAGTTATTGTACTTGTGTTTGTATCTCCCTGGTTTCCTCCGGGTTGACGCGGTATGGAGGTTTGTTCGGAAGTGGTGCGCCTGGTATGAGGTCGATGCGGTGTTCGATTCCGCGAAGTGGAGGTAGACCCGGTGGTAGCTCATCGGGAAAGACGATCGAGAATTCCTGCAACAATTTAGACAACACTAAAGGTGGAGGTGGTGAAGTGTTAGTAGGTTTGGCTTCCCCTTTGCATAAGAGCACAAGGTGAAAGACACTCGAGGGGTGCTCACACACTTCTCTCATCTCACTTTTGGTGGCGAAAAGCACTAGCTGTTTCTTGTCACTCATCGTGGAGTCGCTCATATTTGGCTTGTGGCTCTCACTCTCTTTTTGGTGGTTCACTCTCTCACCATTCTCCATGATGGTTGGTAGATAAGTGTTTGTCGGCGGCTACTTGACTTGGAGACATTGGTCGTAGCATGAACTCCTTCCCTTTCATCTTGAAGCTATAGTGGTTCGTCCGTCCATTGTGTGTGACTCCATGATCATATTGCCATGGTCGTCCAAGAAGAAGGTGGCATACGGACATAGGGACCACATCGCACTCAAGTGTGTCCTCGTAGGCGCCTATCTTGAAGGAGACTTGCACGATATGCTCGACTCGAAGAATTCCATCATCGCTAAGCCATTGGACCTTGTAGGGATGAGGGTGCTTGGAAATAACAAAGTTTAGCTTGTCGCATAGCTCTTCGCTAGCCAAGTTGTGACAACTTCCTCCATCGATGATAACCTTGACGGAGCGTCCATTGATGCTGGCCTTGGTATCAAAGATATGACATCTTTGATCGTCATCTTGTTGATGTTGGAGCGTCAAGACTTTGGAGACAACGAGGTTGGGACTCGAGTCATTGTCGCAAAACACTTGATGGTCTTCATCTTCGTTCACTTGGCGATGCATAGCTACGTGTTGAAGTGCTTCCATTTCATCATCGCTCATTGAGTCATAAGATCCGTCATCGTTGATGATCATGGTACGAACGGTCTTGCACTCAAATGACTTGTAGCCTCGCCCTTGGCACTTGAAGCATTTGATGGAACTCATCTTGGAGTTGTAGATGATCAAGCTTTTGGCTTGAAGTTTGTTGTAGAAGGTGGCCGACTTGATGTAGTCGCATTCTTGTAGCTTGACTTGTCGCCGAAGTTTGTAGATGGCTTGGTAGAGGTAGGAGTTGCCGAAGTCGTTGAAGCTTGGTTGTAGGAGCCTAAGTTCTTGGAGGTGAACTTGGAGTACTTGTAGTCCTCTTGAACTTGTCGCTCCGCTTTGGTGGCTTGATGTACTAGCTCGAGGAGATTGGTGTATGGTTGAAAGTCCGCAATCTTCTTGATGGGATAGTTGAGTCCATTCAAGAATCTCTCCATCGTTTGTTCTTCATCTTCCGTGATGTTTGCTCATATCATGGCAATCTCCATCTCCTTGTAGTACTCTTCAACGGACTTGGTACCTTGCTTGAGGAGTTGTAGCTTCTTGAACAAGTCGCGGTTGTAGTGTGTTGGCACGAAGCATGCTCTCATGACTTCCTTCATTTGAGCCCACGTAGTGATGGGAGGTTCTCCTTTGGCTTCTCTTCTTTCGATGATTTACTCCCACCAAATGAGAACATAGTCTTGGAACTCAAGGGAGGCCATAGCAATTTTCTTCTCTTCATCGAAGTTGTGTAAGCGGAAGATCTTATCGACTTTCAATGCCCATGAGAGGTAGTCTTCGGGGTCAATGCTTCCGGAAAACTTTGGCATGGTGAATTTAAGCTTGCCATAGCGATTCTTTTCATTGTTTGCTTGCTTATTGGCAAGGCGTTCTTGATTTCGATGGTTGTAAACCTCATGTTGCTCTTGGCGTAGTAGATGTTCATCGTCATCGTGTACTTGCCGAGCTTGCGGTTCTTGGTGAAGTTGTTGCTCTTGTCGCGCTTGAGGAGGTACTTCGTGTTGCATCAGTGCTTGGTGGCGCCTCTCTTGCATCTCATCACGAAGGAAATCCTCTTCTTGACGAGTTTGTCGATTTCGAGTTGCCACATTGCGATGTGAATCACATAATGCTCGTTGCGCCTCAAGAGCTTGAGATTCTCGGCGGTGTTGTGCTAGACGTTGAGCTTCGGCATCTTGTTCTTCTTGGTGTTGACGTGCTCGCTCTTGTTGTTGTTGGCGTAGTCTTTGCCATTCTTGTGCTTGCTCAAGTGTAGCTTGGTTTTGACGATGTCGACTTTCTTGTTCATCAAGTAGGTCTTGAGAGCTCTTGTGTGTAGTGGATTCCAGTTGTCATGTCGATCTTGACGTGCGGTTTGACGAAGAGTATTTGATGTAGGGGTACTTGAGCCGTCCATTGAGTCTATGTGGCGACTTGAGCGGCTTCGTCTTGGAGAAGATGTGGAAGAAGAACGTCGGTTGACTATCAAAGTCCGTAGCGCATCGAATTGAGTAGCCATGTTGGTGTTGATGATGGCGAATTGCTCTCTTGTTCTTGCTTAAAATTGACGTGCGTCGGCGGCAACTTGCTCAATGTGTTCGCGAATAGCTTTACTTTCTTGATGGAGAGCTCGTTGGACACCGAAGAGATGTAGTTTGGTGACGTAGTTGTTCGATTCTTGAGGATCATCGAAGAGCAGGTTCGTAGATGTACTTGGCCTATCCATCGTCACAAGCATGTATGTGAGTGGGAGAAAGGAGAAGACAATACCAAATGTACCTTGACCGAAGTTTACAATGGATCAATGATCACGCAATAATATAACCCGGAAATAGCACTATTGGTACGAAGTCTTGTCGATTCTCACACCTACACAAGTAAAGCTTTTGAGAGGAGCTTGGTTAGGATGGTGGCAAAATTCAATGCAAAAAGTGAGTAAGATTCAATGATGTTGAAGATGATTCACAATTGTCTCATGCAACAAGTAGATCACAAGCAATAGGTAGTACACGGAACACACGCACGGATAGATAAATGTGGTTGTGCAACCAGAAGTGAGCGAAAAATGTGGAGTCCACGGAAAATGCTCGTGTTGCACAACTCTAGAGAGACGCTAACCGATTGCTTAATAGGCGGATACGCACTTGTGCACGACCTATAAGGGCAATGCAACGACTTCCTATCGCAAGTATGCTATGAGTGTATGATGTGCCGTTGCTTTAGCACAAGATGGTGTATTGCTTTCTCATATGATCTCTTTTGATGCAAGGCGTTTGATGCTATTATGCTTTTGCTTATAAGCTTTGGATGGCTCTTTTGCTTAAAAGCTTGTGGGCTCTTTCTTTGGCCACTTATGCATGCTTCTCGGATCAAGGTAGCTATTGTGTATGCGGAACACTCTTGTGTCACACGTAGATATGATGATGTAGTATGCAATGTGTATGACTATCACTAATGTGCACAAGTGTCGTGGCCTGGCAATACTCAAATGGCTAGTCTCGGTAGGAAAGCTACGCAAGATGGTCGATGAGGGTCTATCAATGCAATTGCAAGGTAGTAAACGAGGTGTCGTCGATGTTACCGTCCTTGTCAAGGGTGAGAGGTGGTCTTGTCGATATCGTTCCGCTCCGAGATAGCCGAAACACAAACGGAAACTGAGAAAACCACAACTCGAATGACCCAAGACACTAAGAGGTAAGACCGTAGTGATGTTGTTTAGGTAATGGTGGTGGTGGTGGATATGTCGAGGGTATGGCGGAAGGGGTAGCTAGGGTTTTGCGGTGGCGGAAACGGGGGCAAAAAACTGCAAAATGCAGTTTCGTCAGGGATAGCCGGATGATCCGGAGGTTTGGCCGGATGATCCGGGCTCTGGCCGGATGATCCGGATGGATGTCCGGATGATCCGGGTTTGTCAAACCTTGCGGGATGTGCTCGGGTAAAAGGTGGATAAAGTATTTTTCTTGGATTTTCGGTGGTTTTTGAGGGTGGGGGAGGTGGGGAGAAGGATAATCCACTTGTCACACAACTCAACCACGGATCATAATCAACAAAATCTCATCAAAACACACAAATCACAAAAAAAAAATGTGGGGCTATTTTTGTGGGGATTTTCGAATTTGGACGAAAAACAACAAAAACAAGCTAGAAAACAAGGTGTGGGGCTCCAAATTCATGATCAACCAAGGCTCATGATACCATAGATGATGTAGGGTGGAACCCTATGTGGCAACTTGTAATGCCCAGGATGGGACTATACCTCCTACGTGTCGAGGCACGACTTAAAGGTATAAGCCCATCCTAGAATGATCTCAAGTTTGGTATCTTTGCACGACTCATGTAAAAGAGGGATTAAATTGCAAAAGGAGATAGTTGGCTTACACTCGCCACTTCACACAATACATTACATAAGCAAGACATCATTCAAAACATCACATCCCATCTAAGGGTAAGATCCAAAAGACAAGATACCAAACAACATAACGCCACAGGTCAAGATCGAATCCTAGTAGAAACCACTACTGATAGTCGAAACGTCACAAGCATAAGGCCACTCTCTTCATCGAGCTCCCAGTGAAGTACTTGAACCAGCTTCTGCATCAAACTCGGCTAAACCTGCATCTGTTGTTGTAGTATCTGTGAGCCACGAGGACTCAGCAATCCCATAACCATGGGTATCAAGACTAGCAAAGCTTTATGGGTAGGAGGAGGTAAAGTGGTGAGGTTGCAGCAGCGACTAAGCATAATATGGTGGCTAACTTACGAGTACCAGAATAAGATGAGCATCTACGCAAACGGTCGCAGAAGTAGTGATCGCTAAAGATCCTGAACTACATACGAGTCAAACATAACCCCACCGTGTTCTCTTCTCAAAGTGAAAAGAGACAGTCACGGTTACTCACACAGTTGTGTGTTTTACTTCGGATCCTCTGTCAAGTTTTCTACAACCGGACATTAACAAATTCCAATCTGCCACATAACCGCGGGCACGGCTTTCGAAAGATCATAACCCTGCAGGGGTGTCCCAACTTAGCCCATCACAAGCTCTCACGATTAGCTGAAGCGATGAATATAATATCATCACTCCTTATCTTAGGGAAATCCGATCAAGCTCGGCATCCCGGTAGCACAAGACATTTCGACAATGGTAAAACAAGTCCAGCAAGACCTCCCGATGTGTCGACACCCTGATAGTAGCCGCGCGTATCTCGTCTCAGGCCACGACCGGATGGGCGAGGCTACGGGAGCCAAACCTCGAGTTTCCCCGTGGTGGCCCCGCAGGCTCCCCGTTTGGGACCAACACCATCAGCACTGGCTCCCCTGCTATGTAGAAAGAATCCTCGGGTAGCGCTAACTCCCTATGCAATTTAATTAATTAATTAAGTTGTTATTATGAGCAAATTAAAACCAATGTTGGACCTTGCTGGAGGAGTTTTATTCAAAGTCGAACTGTCAAGGGGTCCCCATCCACCCATCGTGTAAGGAACGCAAAATCAAGGAACATAATGCCGGTTTATCGGCGCCTAAGGTGGCATGAGTGGAACAAAACACCGAGCAGAAGGCCAAGCCTTCCACCCATGCCTAGTATATAGGTGTGTTAATAATAATTATAGATATTGTGATATTCCAACAACAAGTTCCCTCCTGGAACGATCTTCATCTTCACCTGCAACTAACAACGCTATAAGAGGGGCTGAGCAAGCGGGTAACATAGCCAAACAGTGTTTTTGCTAGGAAGGTGTCAAAGGTTAGAGGTTTCATGGCAACAAGGAGAGGCTGGCATAAAATATGGGTAGCGCGACATGTAACGAAAGAATCGAGACAACTAAGCATGGCAATGGTAGTAAAGGTATCCAAGGGTATGATCATCTTGCCTGGGATTCCGCAAGGGAGAAGAACGGATCCATGAAGTAGACGGAGCAACATAGTCGAGCAATCCTCACAACTCCGGAACGAAGCCGAAGCTAACAAGAGAAGCAACCGGAAAGAAGCAAACAACACGGTAAACACACAAGCATAACATGGCATACGATGCACAAACAAGTATGATGCATGTCCGTTTTAATATGCATTGCATGGCAAAGAGCACAAACAAAACTACAAGTTAAGTGGAGCTCAATATGCAACAAGTTGCATATTGACGAAACACCACATTATAATTATTTAATTGACACTCGTTTATTACAAGACAAGATTAAATGTTGGTTAACATGGCAAGAGGTGAAGCAAAAACAAACTACCTATTAAGACATTTTAAATGAGGCCGGAAATAACAACAACAAATTCCGGAAAATCCCCATGAGCATGTTTAGCAATTATTAAGCAACAACAATTCACACATAATGTTGTTAACATGATGCGGATGACATGAACAAGTTTATGCAATTTTATTAAAAGGGTTGACATAAGAGATATGAAGCATTTGTCACCGTGGTGGAAGGAAAAAGGTGCCACGACAACAATTCCGAAAATGATGCCACGGCAACATATCGGTTCCGGTAACTCGTTGAGAGTCCGATGCAAAAGGAAAGATGGCGTGAGCGAGTCAAACGAGATGAAAGGTGGGGCGATCCCGTCACCGGCTTCCCACGAGTCGGTGACGAGGCAACCGAGGAACATGACAAAAGGACGAAGCGGGCACGGAGCACACAAGGGAAACATTTCATACATCACAACATCACACGGGTCATCCACGGGGTCGTTCGGGGTTATACCTTCGGAACGAATGTTTCGGGGCGGCTCGAGATCGTAGAGGGACGTAGACGTTCCGTTCGGAGAGGAAGTAGTTGTTCACGTCGGTAGTGGAAGTAGTGGTACTCGTTCGTAGAGGTACTTGCGCATCGGTAGTCGTGGTACTTGCCGGTCTTGGTTCTTGCGACGGTAGTGGTACTTGACGTATCGCCATGTGTAGTCGAACTTGGGCATCGGAGAGGTACTTGACGCGTCGTGTAGTCGTACTTTCATAGCGGTCTTGCCGGACTCGTTGTAGATGTACACGTACGCAGCGGTTCGGGTCGTCATGGTACTCGTTTGCCATCTCGGTCTTGCGGCTGCGGTCTTCACAACAAAAGGAAAAAAACAGCAAGGTGCACCGAAGGCCATGGCAGCGGCAACATGAGGTGACGACGGTAGAGCCTCGGGGCTGGAGGCCGGGGCCATGGCGCGGGAGGCGCGGAACCCGGCAGCTGGAGACGGAGGGAAACCTGGACGCGGGATGGACTGATGCAGGGGATGGCACACGCGGCCTTGACAAGGAGGACGGGGCGCGGGAGCTCCTCTCGGGCGGAGGGAAGGGCGCAGAGGCGCGGGTTGGTGACGCGGCCGCGGGATCCGTCGAGGAGGGAAAAGGCTGCGCGCTGCTGTCGTGCGGCGCTGTTCGGAGGAGGCAGAGGCGTGGAGGGGCGCTGGCGACCTGACGAGGCGCGGACGGGACGGCGGGAGGCGGGCCTAGCCGCGGGAGGAGGAGGGTCGACGAGGGGAGAGGAGAAGGGATCGAGAGGTGGAGCGAGGGTGCGGTCGGGCTAGGGGATGAGGGATCGGGCTGCGGGGCGAGGGAGAGGGACGAGGGGGTGCGGCGCGAGCAGGGAGACGAGGGAGAAAACGAGAGGAGGAGGTCTGCGGGCTAGGGTTAAGGAGAGAAGGGAGCTGATGGGCCAGATGGGCCGGATGGGCCAGGAGGCTGGGCGGCTGGGATGAGGCCTAGAGGCCTAGATGGCCTCTCTCTCCTTCTCTATTTCTTTAGCAGAAAAATTAAATAGAGAGAGTCCAAAAGAAAATAAGAAAGGAGGTCATGAACAGAAAAATAAAAGATGGAACATTTTGTAAGGTTTTATGGAATAAAACCAACCCAACAAAATAGTTCCAACAAAATAGGGAAGTGCAAACCAAAATTATTTAGCTTGCCTTAAAGGAGTTTGAAAGGAGTCTACAATTTAGGAGGAGTCTCGATACAATGGAAAAGAAATAGAGGGAGGTTTGACGGTGAAACTTAAATTAAAGAGGCATGGGGAATATATGCAAGAGTGTTGGTTAATTCCAAACAAATGGAATATATAATTATAATAGCTCCATAATATTTGGAGGATATGTTATAAAGAGAAGACATCCTTCCCTCGATTTAAATGGACCGAAGGTCCACACAATTTATTTAGGTTGAGATGCAAAAATAAATATGACATGATGGCATGATGACATGATGCAATGCAAAATAAATAACACAAGCACAAATGAAACACAAGGAAGAACCCGGAACATCTGGAATCTTCTGGAATCTTCTGGGACGTCGGTCTTCGGGCGTCACACCGATCTTTCACGATAAGGAGGGATCCCGAGGAAGAACACGAGGGGCACGAGGAAAAACACAAGAGAGACAAGGAGAAAACACTCAAATCAACCAACTTAGGTCACACAAATTCTAGATCCGGGTACACAAAGTGCGATACACGATACACGATCAACTAAGGACGATACAAGTAGCGGTAGTCATCTCCGTGAGGAGGTCTTGATGTTCTTCTCCGTATAGGAGGTCTTGAATCCGGTGGATCTTCTCCGAGGAGGCCGCGGTCTCGTAGAAGAGGAACCACTAAGGTTTGGTATGAGCTAACACAAAGCTAACCCTAGATAGTTTAGGTAGAGTGCTATATATAGGCTAGGAGGGGCGAAGGGGTACATGGGCCTCGGCCCAACATTATGCATGCAGGCACGGTCCGGATGATCCGGACGTTTGCCCAGATGATCCGGGCATCTGGGGTCCGGATGATCCGGGGCAGCGTCCGGATGATCCGGACGTGTCTGAACCGCTGCGGGTGGTCCGGATGTCCGGGGCTTGGTCCGGACGTGCGGGTTCGTCCGGATGATCCGGGCCGGGATCCGATGATCCGGCTTCAGCTTGGGCTCTTGGGTGTCTTCTCGCACATTTGACGAATCGTCCGGAAGTTTGTCCGGATCATCCGGGCCTCGGCCGGATCGTCCGGATCGTCCGGGCAGGCTGAGTTTCGGCCGTTTTTCTCCTTCTTCTTCCTCCTTCGATTCTTCTTGTCCCTTGACTTCTCCATGGTTGCTCCCGAGGTGCCTGAGTATGCAAAGAGTCTCCGATGAGGGTAGCACCCATGTCTCATGTGAATCAAAGTGATGTAGAGAGAGGAGTGAAGTCACCTCGGTCTCAAGAGCTCGTGCTCGAGCACGTGTCATGGGTCCACTTGGCACTTGGTGAGGCGAAAGTATGTCCATGGGGATGACCTTGGGATGCTCTGCATCAAATAGCCCCATTTTTTTGATTTGTTGGTTTGATGAGATTTTGTGATTTTGATCCATGGATTCGCTTGGTTTCAAGTGGATCTAGCATCTCCACAAGTTTCCCCACTTTCCATCCATGAAATCCTCTCATTTTTTAGCCCAAAAGCACCCATTTCCGCCCCAAATTCGTCCCCGAGATGAAACCCCGAGCGGAGTTGACCCGCCCGGATCATCCGGACACCTCCCGGATGAGCTGGACAATCTCTCGGACATCCGTGTAATTCGCGCACCGAAAAACAGAACCGGCGCTGACGAACCCAGATCATCCGGATGTTCTCCCGGATCATCTGGACATAGCCCGGATGAGCTGGACTTTCTCCCGGATGTCCTGGTAACCCTGAAACTGACGCGGCTGAAATTTTATTTTGGCCATAACTAATTCATCCGGAGTCCGATTTTGACGTTCTTTAGCTCGTTTTGAAGCTATTGACATACCCCATCCCACCAAAATACTACCATCATCATTTAACTCCATCAAATTTTGTAAAATTTGCAAGTTTTCCTAGGCCTTCGACCATAGTCTTCCGCAACCTAATCCATTTTGTCCACCATAGCATTTGTGGTTGCTTGAGTAGTGATTTGAGTCTCCTAAGGTGTTTAGGCTACTTAGGGACAATTGCTTCTTCATCAACCACCACCAGCACTTCCGCATAACATTGCCCACCATACATTTTCGCCACCCAAACCTAACCCAATTTTGTTCGAGCTTGTTTGAGTTGTGGCTTGTGTCTCCTAAGGTGTTTCGGCTACATAGGGACGGTCACTTCAACTCCGACAACGTTTTTAACCCATCATTCCACTTCCGCTTTGCCAAGTGCATAACCACCACCGCTTTCCCGCTACCACCATTTAACATTTGTCCTTGAGATTTTGAATTGTGGTTTTTCCATTTCCTAAGGTGTTTCGGCTAATTAGGAACAGGTCTACATCAAGAACACCGCCTCTCATCATCGACTCAGATGGTAACCTCGACAACATCATTCTATATTCCCCTTGGAACTGCATTGTTAACCCCTAGCCCATTTTGCGTCACTTGCCTATCGAGACTAGCCATTTGAGTATTGCCGGCAACGTTACTTGTGCACATTAGCGATCCGCCCTTCCATTGCATACATACCATATCTTGGTATCATCATATCATCCCTTGTGTCACAAGATTGTTCTCGCATATACACAATTGTTATCTTGGTTTGTGCATTTCATATTGTGGCCATACAAAAAAAAGAGAGAGAATAAGCTTTTAAGCAAAAAGAGAAAGACAAAGAAGCTTGTAAGCAAGAGCCATAACATCGCATCACAATATATCATATGCTATCATATCCAATCATCTTGGATAATCTTGTGCTAAAAGCACCGGAACATCATACATAGCATACTTGGGATAGAAACTTGATACATTTTTCATCTCATAGGTTGTGCACAAGTGTCGTATCCGCCTATAAAGCAATCGTGCTAGCGTCTCTCTAGAGTTGTGCAGCACGAGCGTTTTCCGTGGACTCCATATTTTGTGCTCATTCCTTGGTTGCACGACCCCATCTATTTATCTGTGTGTGTGTTTCCGTGTGCCACCCATATTGCTATTGGTCTACTTGTTTCACTTGTGAATTTGTGAATCTCTTTCAACTTTATTGACTCTTGCTAACATTTTGCATCAAATTTTTGTGCCAATTATCCTAACCAAGCCACTCGATAAGCTTTACTTGATAGGTGTGAGTGAACAAGTCCGGTACCAATTCCACAATTCTTTCATTTCACATTGAGTGAAATGGGATACATCCTCAACATTGCGAAAAGGTAACTTGGTATTGTTTATCTCATCTCCTACTCATTGCTCGAGTCATGTGATGGATAGGCAAAGCATTTCATCTACTTCGGTCTACACCAACAACGAGAAGTTCGATGCCATGACGAACAACTTGTGCGCCAACATGGATGCTCAAATGGAGGAGCTCAAATCCCTCATCAAGAAATGCAAGAGGTCTCCCTCATCTTCGAGAAGACACTCAAGTGCACATCCCTCCGTACCTTCGTCGGCAAGATCACATCAGCATTGACACCATCAACGAAAAGAACGTGAAGGTCACGAGCTCCACACCAACAACCGCTCAACGACTTCACCGTATACCTTGGCATCTTCTCCAAGCGACTTCAAGGCATCTTCGCCTTTGGATATGCGGCATCTTCGCCCACAAACACCTCAAGATTATGCTCAAGAGAAGCTTCCCAAGCTTAAGTCTGTGACTTCCATGAGCTACTACGACCTCGACAATGACCATGAGATTCCTTTCTATGGGACTCAAGACCCCGAGGAGTATCTCGAGTGGGAGCACAAGATGGACGACTACCTCAAGCTACATCAAGTTCCTTACGAAGATCAAGTGGAGTGCGCCACAAGACACCTCCACGACAACGCGTCAACATGGTGGCTTCACACACCTTCGACGAGCTTCAACGTGAATTGGCCCAAGACGAAGAAAGCTATGCGGCAAGAGTTCGTGCCTCCCACCTACATGGAACAACTTCTACGCCAATTGGAGAACACCATTCAAGGATCCAAGTCCATCGACAAGTACTTCCAAGAGATGAAGATGGCCTTGCGACGAGCCGGCGTGGACGACCCCATTTCGATGAAGTTACACTTCATGATGGGATTGCACAATGACATCTACAAGACTATCTTCCTCGAGAACTACAAGTCCCTCGATGACAACTACATTGGTGCTCTCAAGGCGGAACAAGAACTCATGAAGGCCAAGACTTCTCCACCGCAAGCACACTTCTCGATGACCAAGCTCCAAGACGGCGTGCATGATGCTAGTACCACCATGATGTCCAAGTTCGACGAGCTCCTAGACGATGTTCCCGAGTTCGACTTCATCGCCATCCCTCTTTGTGGCATTGATGATGCCGAGTCTACTTCGACTGTTTTTCAAGAAGGTGCGGCGAGGAGTACGACTACGGAGCCAGTCGAGGACCAAGCTTTGGAGGCGAACGACATAGTAACGAGCAAGGATGATGCTTCCATCTTTGGAGGCGAGAGTGATGATGTGCCATCTTCGGCCTTCATCCACGACGACGGTGACGAGATGGTTGAGCATGGGATTTTCCCTTCGACCACGGCGACGTATGATGACTTGAGTGACTTGTGCCACCATATTGAGAGTGAGAGCGAGTTCACCACTAGCCCCATATATGACGAATTGCCCCAATTCGCATGTGAGGAGAGCCACAACCCCCACCACTTGAGTGAGATGAGTGACTCCACCATATGCGATATTGAGTGCACCTACCTTGAAGGAGTGAGTGAGCCACAACATAGAGAGAGTATGATAGTTGATAGGTCATGTGAGGCAACTTTCAACACTAACGACTTGACCTCTACCTCTATTGTGTCTTCTCATTTGGTGCTAGGTCCCATTTATGATGACACGCCGATCCTCGACGACTTCGTCCTACCATTGGACAAGACGATGGCCATGGTGGAATATGATGCACCCCCCACATGGTTCCATCAAGATGAATATGATTACCACCATTTGTTCTTTCCCACCTCACCTACACCACATGAGTGGAATGAAAAAGGTAACAAAGGTGAAGGTGATGCTCTCGTCCCACTAGTGGACTATGTTAACATTGATTGCTTGCATGTTGCTGATCCACCTATTGCCATGCTTCATTCTAGTATGATTTCCCCATGCGATGATTTACCCATTTATGACGAGTTTGATGATTTCCATGTGGAGTCTATTAGTTGTGATGCCATGTTGCATATAATTTCTTGTGATAATTCTCTCGGTCACATTATGTTTGATAATCCGCTTGACTTGTCGTATGCTATGCATGAGATCAATCATATGTCATATTTGCAATCTCATCGTAGTGACTATGCATATGCCATTAAGATAAACCCAATTTGCACATATGGCATAGATGACAAGCCCATGGTTATTGGCATTTGTTTTTCTTGTGATGATATTGACATGATTCCTTTGCATCATATCCATCATATGCCATGCCATGATTACCTAGCTTCGTACATGCATTGTTTTGGATGTTGTTCCACTTCTCCACATCATGCTTTCAGTATTGCTCATGAGGAGACCCCCATAGTTTCCTCATACATTTTAGGAGATTTTGACCCATCCCATCCATTGCATGATCCCCATGCTTCTGTGCACATATGCTTCCCATGAATGAACATGTTATATATGTGCCATATAATTGCATGCTCAATTTGCACCCACATCATGCTATACACAATAACTATTCATTCATGATGGATGACATGTTCTTATACCATGCATCAAATTTCTTTGAGCGATGCGTATCTTGTGCTAACTCACACATGCACATACACATCATGATGGATGATGTGTACATTTACCACACGCACAATTTCTTTGGTTTGTGTCTCTTTTGTGTAGGTACCCATCCATACTCATCAACTTCACGAACGCACGAGTTGACGAAAAGAGCTCTAGAGAGCAACGATGACTTGGGATATCGTGGATTGTCTTTCCCACAGCTCCTTTTGCGCAAACACTTCGCGCATTCCTTCTACATGGCACTCACATGGTTATGGGTCATTGTCCATTATATCTCTTACACCCATCTTGCCATGTTCAGTTTGCATGATATGCTCATTTATATGCCTTTGCCATGCATTTGTGACCCATGCTTTGCATTACACATGATGATTGATTCTCATACTTGTATGTGTATTTGCAAGCTTGGTGGAGATATTGCTTGTTATTGCCATGATGCCTTTGTACCCCATGCCTATTATGATGCTTTGATCTTGATTTGTGATCGTGCTTGAGATATGTGCATTGCCTATATCCACAATTTGATCACATGACATGATTGCCATGATTTCCTATAGTGTGTTGCATCTTCGCGCCACTAGTTTGCACGACATGATTTCTATGCTTGACTATGTTGCATCACCCATGATTCATACATTCTCATTTCATGCGGTTGATAGACACCACTTCCATGCTTTGCACATGATTGATATTGCTTGTTGTCATATGTCTCCACATGTTGCCTCTTTCATGCTACCATGTATTGAGCGCAACCATGATTTTAGTCTTGCCAATGAGATTGCCCCCATAGCATTCTCGCATTTATTTGGAGATTTTGACATAATTTCTGTGAAGCATACTTGTGTTACCTCTTTGCACCATATGCCTAGTGCCATGAATATAGCCATTGTAGCATCATATTATTCATGCACTTTTGCTTCTAATGGTTATGTGCAAGAGAAGAGAACCATCATGATACTTGGACTTTGTGTCGACTTCCACTTCATGTGAGTTGACCATTCGACCTCTTGAGAGCGAACCACTTTCTACCACGACGCTTCTACATCGCACTTGCTTGTGCTTCGGCATTGTGAAGGATGCACAAGGACACACTTTCGAGGTGATATCCTTCTCTTTCGAGAAACCACAATCCATGAGCATGAACATTGTGGATCATACTAGTTGTGTTGCTTGCACCATGACATTTTGCACACATCCTAGAGATCTTTCATCGACTTGCCATTGCCACATTGCCATGCTTCATGATATATATGCCTTGTGTGTTGCATCCGACTTATGGATTACTTGTCCCTATCATATGCTTGGTTGCAACAATATCATCTCGTCACATATGCCATATTCCATTGCTTGTTACATGATTGACTTGATTGCCTCACACATGTTGAACAATTGCTCTTTCTATTGTGTTGAGTGCCACACAATTTTCACTACACCATATGCACGTTATGCCTGGATTGTCTTGCACTTGACCCTTGTGTTTAGACACTTCATTTTACTTGGTGTTGTGAATGATTCTTATGCCTACCATATACCTTTCATTGAGCGCTTTATGCATGCTCGCTATGACTTCGAGGTAGATGCATATTATCTTGTCACAATATGTGCATCTCGACCTCACATTTACATGCTTGTTTCCATGATGACCTTGATTGTGCTCAATTGATGTGCTTGCATGCCATGCCACAACCCTTTGTCACACCCTATGCTATGCTTGATGACAACACTTGTTCGGTGAATCACCTCTTCAATGCTTGGTTTTGCACTAATGCTAACCACATTTGTTTTTACAAGTGTTTGTTTTCCTTGCTCCTTTTGAGGGAATCACTAGACGGTGCAACATTGGAGAGTGCCCATGTAGAGCTTCAAGATGATGAGTACTTCGTGATCGTCCACATCTACACGACGACGCCATCTCTTTCCCGTGGTGATTTGGTTTTAGATTCGAGGTCGGATCTTTCCCAAGGGGGAGGGGATGATGCGGAGCATCCTAGGTACATCACCATGTCAAGAGTCCATTTGGCAAGTGACACGTGCGACATCTACTTCACATACATAAAGGTGAATCATCTCCTTTACACGTGTCCACTTGACACCTTCGAGGATGGTATACTACTTGACACTCCACTCGTGTTCATGCATAGGTATTGTCGGAGTTTCACGGATGACGAGGAGTGCAAGCGGCAAGGATCACCTACACCATCAGCGAGGGAAGCGTGGAAGAGAATACGAAAGAAAGGAGAAGAAGACGGAGTGGCTGCTAGAGTCAGGCCGGACGTCCGGACGTCCATCCAGATCATCCGGACCCAGCCGGATCATCCGGACCTTCCCGCGGATCATCTGCGTAAGTGCGCTGAAGACACCCGAAGGTTTCCACTGAAGTCGGATCATCCGGGACTCCGTCCAGATCATCCGGACACCCCGACGCCCGGATCATCCGGGACCCCGTCCGGATCATCTAGCCTTGCCTGCGCGCATGTAACCGGGCCGAGGCCCATGTACCTGTTTCGCCCCTCACTTACCCCTTCGTGACCCTAGACTATATATACTCCTCCACCTCCACCATTTTAGGGTTAGCAAATGTGATAGCTCATTTTAGACTAGAGCTTTGCTCATCCATTACGGATATACTCCACGAGAGAGACCGCGGCCCCTCTACGGAGAAGATCCACCTTGGATTAAAGACCCCTAACGGGAAGATCCTTCGCGAATTCAAGACCCCCTCTTGGAGATGAACTCCGCATTGTATCTTTCCCTTTGTTGTTCATGTACCTTGTGATCTTGTGTGTTTGATTGTCTAGTGGATGTGTGATTGGACTTGTTCTTGAGTGTTTTCCCTCGTGATTCCCCTTTGTGTTCTTCGTGTTCATCGTGGGTTTCCCTCCTCTTCTTGAAAGATCGGGCCAGAACGGGTTGACCCCACATCACATGTGTCCTTGGGTGCATGTTTAGGTCCCATGCCGGGAATGGGAACGAATTACAATCGTACCAGCGTCCTGGCTCGTCCTCAAACATTTGGAATCTCGGTTTTTAAATCCCAGTAAATCCTAAACTCACTAGAAAGTCATCAAAGGTGTCATGGTGTCATGTCATGGCACATATATGTCGTGGTAAAAACATTGTCCAATTTGGGCGAAGCTTTATTACAAACCTCTTAGAAATCGGAGCTTCTCTCAAAGAAGCCTCGTGGTTCCGATAAGGCAACGTGTTCCCCTTGTGGGCGAAACATAATCACTGCCTCTTTTCGCCTTGTATTTTCTTCTACGGGCAACATGGAATGACAGGATATCCATGCTAAAATTTACACTTATTCAGGGTTTGTTTGGCCTTTTTATACACTAATTGAATTTCCTAGGCACTTAATGTCCATAATTAAAATCTGAACTACAAATACATGCTCCAGTTCACCAAAATGGCTAGAAAAATTATACATGTGTCCTTGGGTGCATGTTTAGGCCCCATGCCAGGAATGGGAATGAATTACAACCGTACCGGTGTCCTGGCTCGTCCTCAAAAATTTTGAATCTTGGTTTTTAAATCCCCATAAATCCAAAACTCACTAGAAAGTCGTCAAAGGCGGCATGGTGTCACGTCAGGGCATATATATGTCGTGGTAAAAACATTGCCAATTTGGGCCAAGCGTTATTATAAACCTCTTACAAACCGGAGCCTGTCGCAAGAACCCTTGTGGTTTCGATAGGGAAACGTGTTGATGCGGAGCATCTTTCGTTCATCCCCATGACTACTACCCAAGCCCCAAGTGGACATGATACGTCTCAAACGTATCTACTTTTCCAAACACTTTTGGTATTGTTTTGACCTCATTCTTGCATGATTTGAACTAAACTAACCCGGACTGACGCTGTATTCAGCAGAGCTGCCTGTATGGTTTTATTGTGTGCAGGAAAACGGATTTTTAGGTGTCTCAGAAAATTCCAAGAAAAATCACAGAAAATCCACGCATCCGAAGGGCCCTTGTGCCATAAGATGGGCCAGAGGGCAGCCAGGGGGGCCCAGGCGCCCTGCCCAGGCGGCCCCACCCCTGGCCGCGCCGGGAGGCCGCCTGGGCGGGTCCTTCCCCCTTTGGTGACCTACTTTGACCCGTATTTATCCCCGTGACGAAAAAACCCCAGAAGAGAAGTCGTTTTCCCAGCTTCCATCGTGGAGCCGCCGCCACCCTCTGTTCTTCTTCGGGAGGGCTAATCTGGAGGCTGATTTGGCCTCCGGAGAGGGGAGATCGTCGCCATCGTCATCATCATCACCACTCCATCCTCCCTCCATGGCTTCTCCTTCCATGTGTGAGTAATTCCCTGCTTTAGGCCAAGGGGATGGTAGGGATTGGATGAGTTAGATCATGTAATAGTTTATCAGATTGTTGGGGGCATGTTGCCTATCATCTACTATTGTGTTTATCATCTTTGCTTCAACTTGTTGCTCTTAATGCTTGTCACTTAGGGCCCGAGTGCCATGATTTCAGATCTGAACCATATGTGTTTGCATGAATATATTTGTGTTCTTGATCCTATCTATGAGTTGTTTGCACCTATTACGGTCCGGAACCGGTGATCCCAAAAGTGACAGATTGGGACACCGTTCGTAGCGGGATGGTAGGACAAAAGATGTTGTGCAAGTTCTTGATGCAAGCACGTACAACTACGTGTGGGATACATGCCTAATGTTTGATACTTGCCTAGATGATCATTATTTTTCTGTGTGCCTTGCCCCAAGTTAGATTCATGATATATCTCATCCATGCAGCGCCCAACCATCCATCTCCCTAGCATACAATGTTTCAATCCTGCTGGTTATTAGTTGTTACTTTTGCTGTTTACTTTTGCTGTTTACTTTTACTGTCACCACCATCACTATCATATCACCGTTACCACTCATCTTTTGTTGCAAGTAAGTATATTTCAGGTGCGGTTGAATTGACAACTCAACTGTCAAAGCTTATAAATACTCTTTGGCTCCCCGTGTGTCGAATCTATAAATTGGGTTATTCTTACCCGCGAAGACTATCTCGATCCCTTACGGTTGAGGGTTATCAAGTACCGTTTTCTGGGGCCGTTGCCGGGGAGCATAGCAATATTTACAAATCTACTTGAAGTATCCTACCTGCTGCACTTCATCAGCTATGGGTAAGAAAGGAGACCCCCAAGGTTCCGATCTTACTATCCACTACAAGAAGAGGTACTGTCCTGAACACTAGTGCTACACTTGATTCACCTTCTGTTATGAGTAAGTTTGCCTCACCACCACCACATGATGCTTCTACTGAATCTGTTACTATGTCCGATACTTTTGATGATGCTTCTACTACTCTTGATGATATTGGTTCACTTGGTTATGCTCTTGAGAAACAGATCGCTGCTGCTGCCAAAAAATCTGGAATTGAAATTCCTGTTACTCGCTACCCTATTGGTGGAACTTATGATTACCCTGATTTGAGTAAACTCAAGGAGAGACTCCTTGATGATGATTACATTATGCTTGATGATGATTTATGCAGGGAACTGACAGAGTTTGCCGGCTCTGACCCTGAAGCTATTAAGAAGCTGCTTGAAAAACACTCCTTGAAGAACAAGACTGTTCCTGATCCTGAATTTGCTACATCTCCTATATGCATCAATGATCCTGATTATGACTTCTCTGTTGATCTTTCACTTATATCTATGGTTGAAGCTGACCCCTTTTATGGCAGAGAAAATGATGATGCTATTGCACACCTGACCAAACTCACTGAGTTGGGTGGCTTGTTTACCACGGATGAAAAGATATGAAACTTTTATGTGACTAAGCTTCTTCCTTTCTCTTTGAAGGAAGGTGCTAAAACATGGTATGATGCGCTATCATGTGGTTCCATTAAGAGTTCTCAAGACTTAGCTTACTCTTTTGTTGATAAGTACTTTCCTGCTCATATGCAACATGCTGCTTTACAAAGAATTTATAACTTTAAACAGTTGCAGGATGAGCACCTCCCTAAATCTTTGGGGAGGTACTGTAGTCTGATCCGGGCTAGACCAGGACATGGAGTCCCTAAGAATGAATTAATCGATATATTTTATGCTGGTCTAACTGATGAATCCAGGTCCTATCTGGATAGTTGTGCTGGTTGTGTTTTCAGGAAAAGAACACCGGACGATGCAGAGGATTTGATGGGCAGGATTGCCAAAAACCATGAAGATTGGTCCGTCCCTGAACCACCACCACCACCAAAGAAGAGGGGCATGTTTGTTCTAAGCCCCGAAGATATGCGAGAAGCAAAGAAGTCTATTAAAGAGAAAGGTATTAAAACTGAAGACGTGAAGAATCTACCCCCTATTGAGAAGTTGTGTGAGCCTACCACTCACCCTCCTATGGTAGAGGTACACTCTCTTTTAGATTTCAACGCAAGTGACATCCCTCATGGTAAGCCTCCTGATCAATGTTTAGATGAGCTTGATAATTTTATTATGAAGCAAAGTCATTTTAATGAGAGGATACAAAGTCAATTGCATGATAATTCCCTTGCTATCAAAAGTTTGCTTGATGTTCTAGGTAGAACAGTTAATGATGTTAAATGTCTTGTGAAGCATTTTCATGTGGTTCAAACTCAGCTTGAACAAATTTCTAATGTGCAAAAGATTTGCTTGCTAACAATGCCAAACAAGATAATTTGCAGGCCTTTGGGATTAAGACCCAAGGAGGAACTAGCACTCAAGATCCTCTCTATCCAGAGGGGCATCCGAGGAGAATCGAGCAAGATTCTCAAATGCAGGAAGAAGAAATTGTTGGCTCTCCAAAGAAGAAGAAGAAGAAACAAAGGGAGGCTGATAATTCCAATGATCCTATTACAAGTGAAGAGCCAGCTGTTGATCCCAACAGTATATCTACCTCCGATGCTGAGACTTAAGACGGTGCCGAACCTGAAGGTAAGGATAATGAGAATGATCCGCCTGAAGTTCGAGAAGAAGAGGCACCTGACAAACGCAAGAAGTACACTAGAGAAGACTTCGTCGCAAGAAGACATGGGAAGGAAAGAGAACCACGGATACAGAAACCCATGCCCTTTCCAGGTAAGTCTCTCAAATCTAAAGAAGAAGAGCATTACAATTAGTTTTGTGAGTGGATGAAACCTCTTTTTCTTCAAATCCCTTTGACTGATGCTATTAAGTTACCTCCCTATTCAAAATATATGAAAGATATTGTCACTAATAAAAGAAAAATTCCTAATGAAGCAATATCTACTATGCTTGCTAACTACTCTTTCAGTGGCAACATTCCTGAGAAGCTTGGTGATCCAGGTATACCCACCATTCCTTGCTCCATAAAGAATAATTATGTCAAAACTGCTTTATGTGATCTTGGAGCAGGAGTGAGTGTTATGCCTTTCTCTCTTTACAAGAGGCTTTGTTTAGAGAAGCTAATTCCTACAGATATCTCTCTGCAGATGGCTGACAAGTCAACCGCCGTCCCGGTAGGTATTTGTGAGGATGTTCCCATAGAAGTTGCTAATTGTTTGATCCTTACTGATTTTGTCGTGCTTGACATGCCTGAGGATGGGAGCATGTCCATTATTCTTGGTAGACCTTTTCTTAACACCGCAGGTGCTATTATTGATTGCAATAAAGGAAAGGTTACCTTCAATGTGAATGATAAAGAACACACGGTGTATTTTCCAAAGAAGACCGACAAGAGGCATGTCCTCAACTCTGTAGAAAATATCGAGACAGTGAAGATTGGAGAATGGGACTATCCACTACATGTGCACCACAAATACAAAACTATTATGGTGGGGACAATGTCCATTAAAGTAAAGGTGCAATGATCACTTCGTAAGAGGTGAGACTTTTTGCTCTATATATCGCCTGTTTGTTGGTAAGACTTGATCAATCTTACTAGTGAGCATGTTTTATATAGGTAAAAAGTTGAGCTTGTTATGTTTTCATTTGTTTTAGCTTTTGTTCTCCTTGCTGTACCAAGTGTTTATGTTTTTGAAGCTTCACAATACTAATCACTGCTTTAAGTTTTCAGAAAGTTTTGCAGCTTTTTGAAATTCGAAAAAATTTCAACAGTGAAGTTTTCAGAAAAATTCCAGAAAAATAAAAATAAAAATTTCCATGCCGGGAGTGACCCAGAGGCACCTGGGGCTGACCAGGGGGAGCCACCAGTGGCCCAGGCGGCCAGCTGGCGCGGCCTACCCCCTGGCCGCGCCCATAGGGCGCCTGGGGCCCACAGGACCCCCCTCCAGGTGAGTCTTCTTCCTCTCTCTCTCTCTTTCTCTCCAAAAACACGAGTTCTGCACTTGTTCTTGCGTTCTTGCTGTTCTTGGAGGCGATTTTCGATCTCTCTCTATAGCCTATCATTCGAGCTGAGATTTTGAACAAATACTCCCTGGTATGTAACTCCTCCACCCCTCCAATTAGATTTCTGATTGGTGGCTTCATTTGTGAGTATTTAGTAGTTCTTGGTGCTGTGTAGACGAGCTTGCATGCATGTGTAGAAATTTATTTTCCAAGTTTTGATGCAAGTTTATGCCTTAGGTAAGTAAGTTGAGTAGTTTGCCTTAACCACTTTGTTTAAATTCTTGTTTTTGTAATTTGTCAAAAAAAATCAGAAATGAGTTTGTTAGGAAGGGCAAAGGGGTGGCTTGAGAAGAAGAGGCCCACGCACTCCGATCGAGTTACTAGAGCCGCAGCCTCATCCTCGACTCCTAGGGTGAGCTACAATGAAGATCATGTGCCCCTAGAGTTTTTGGAAGACACAAGTCCAGCACGTGCTATGATGTTCCCATGTGATGAATTCCTTGAAGCTGCGGGAATTAAGGATGAGTTTTATAATCTTTGTGCTAATGCAGGTCTGACACGGCTCGTAACGTGCCGTGTTACTCAGTATCAAAAACTCACCTCCGGTTTCATTAATAGTTTAGATATAACCTTGATACTGGTGCTATTGAGTTTAAAATTTACAATAATCTTTTGACCATGCCCTTGGAAAAGTTTTGTGAAATAATAGGTGTGCCAAACGTTGGGCGGACGGCGAAGATGACCTCTCAGCCCTCCGAGCTGAAAACCATCTTCAACTCTCTCTGCAGCATGGGTACGAGGGATATTCATCGGTCAAAAATCTCCAGCATCTTATTCCCTCACCTCAGGTATTTTGCGTATTATGTTGCTAGAGGGGTATTAGCTCGTGACAACACGAGCAACACTTCTGCGCCGGATATTGCTATCCTGGCAACCGCCCTCTCAGGGAGGTTTGATTATAATTTGGGTGCCTTAATTGCTCGACGCCTTGCTATGAACGGTAACAGGGGAGATTAATTTGGTGGCGTTTATGCCACACTTATCTTAGAACATCTTAAAGGCACCCCACACCCTGATGATAAGCCTTTTACTTATTTAAGTTTTGATCTTGCTGCTATGAAAAGGCATAAGTTTGTTACCATGACTTCTGAGTTTGGTAATCTTGTTTATATCTTGTGTTTCGGAACTACCGCGGAACGCAAGATTCGTCTACCTGCACCTCTTTTGTTTGATTTTTCTCGCAGGAACGGATGGTCCTTTGATGTTATCCAGTTCGACGAGTTCATGGTCCAGCATCAGTTTCATAACCCCATGGAGGGGGTTGTGCCCGACGAGGAGGAGCACGGTGAGTTACCACCTTTCCAGGGGGAGACCGTCACCCAGTTTGGTGAAGGGTCTTCCTCTGCTTGGAGTACGGACCCTTCTTCGTGGGAGGATCCGAGGAGTTTGGTGTACGCGCCGGAATCCTTTTACGACCCTTGGACTCACCAGCACCCCCCGGAGCAGGAGGCTCTTGGGGGCAGTAGCTACTACCAACTTAGGCCAAAAGCCTAAGCTTGGGGGAGTACGTGCCCTTCTCACTTTTCCATTGTATTATCCGTTTTATTTTTGTTCGCTTGATCTTTTCGAAGTTTTTGCCCGTTCTTCTTTATTTCTTTCTTTGCAAAAACAACAAAAAGATTTTCTCTTTCTTTTGCTTTCGTTCAACCTTTGAAAAAACCCAAAAAGATTTCCTTTCTCTCTTTAGTTTGCTTTGTTTTCAGAGTTCAGCTCGAGTCCGTGATGGCATTTAATTATATTTCCTACGTTCGATCGTGCAAGTGACAAGGCAGTAATGACGAAGATCGACGGAAGGGAAGCAACAACGAAAACCGGTATGAACTCTTCTTGTTTCTACTTTTGTACATATGCCTGTACTTATGATCTAGAGACCAGCTTGTAGCGACATAGTGCTATGTTTACAATGCTTTCCCAATGGTTCATGCTTTCCTTATGGCTAGTCTCAAATAGCTAGAGTATATAATGTGTTATTGAAATGATTTACATGCATTGCACTGTTCATAGTTTGGTATACTGAGGTGGTATTTCCCTTTGGAGAATTCTTGGATTGACTTGGCACATGTTTACACATGTTTAAGACTAAAAAAGTCTGCTTTGCCTTGATGATCTTTGAGTTTCAGAATAGTTATATCACTTTCATGCCCGATTCAATGTTGCTTTGTCGCTCTGCATGATTATGACTGTTATTGCTCTCAGTTGGTCGCTTCTCAGTCTCTTCCTAGCCTTCGCTCGTACTAAGCGGAATTCTGCTTGTGCATCCAAATCCTTTCAAACCAGTTATTCCATATGAGTCCACCATACCTTCCTATGTGGTATTTACCTGCCATCCTAACAAAGACTTTCTTGTACCATCTCGAAACTATTGAAACTTACTCCTATTTTGTGCCTCTATTTTAGCTCATGAGGAAGTAGTAGTTAATTCATGATCTTTTTAAGTTGGACAAGTTTTATCCCGGGATTGCATGTCTAATCTGCAAACCCCTAATACGAGAAGGAACTGGCATGAGTGCGCCCGGCTCATAAAAGATAATACAACAAACAAACCCTCCTTCACGCTTTGTTCATGAGAAATCAGAAAACTTTTGGCAGTGATAAACAAAGGAGATTAAGGGGATGTGATCGTCCCCGTGCGGGAGCCGTTCCTCGAAACTTGTCCAGTTCGAGAAGTGATTGGGTTGTCTACTAACATTCGTTGACAAAATATGCATATTCCGGATCATCCGGACCTTCCCGTGGATCATCCGCGTAAGTGCGCTGAAGACACCCGAAGGCTTCCACTGAAGTCGGATCATCCGGGACTCCGTCCGGATCATCCGCACACCCCGACGCCCGGATCATCCGGGACCCCGTCCGGATCATCTAGCCTTGCCTTCGCGCATGTATCTGGGCCGAGGCCCATGTACCTGTTTCGCCCCTCACTTACCCCTTCGTGACCCTAGACTATATATACTCCTCCACCTCCACCATTTTAGGGTTAGCAAATGTGATAGCTCATTTTAGACTAGAGCTTTGCTCCTCCATTACGGATATACTCCACGAGAGAGACCGCGGCCCCTCTACGGAGAAGATCCACCTTGGATTAAAGACCCCTAACGAGAAGATCCTTCGCGGATTCAAGACCCCCTCTTGGAGATGAACTCTACCTTGTATCTTTCCCTTTGTTGTTCATGTACCTTGTGATCTCGTGTGTTTGATTGTCTAGTGGATGTGTGATTGGACATGTTCTTGAGTGTTTTCCCTCGTGATTCCCCTTTGTGTTCTTCGTGTTCATCGTGGGTTTCCCTCCTCTTCTTGAAAGATCGGCCCAGAACGGGTTGACCCCGCATCACATGTGTCCTTGGGTGCATGTTTAGGTCCCATGCCGGGAATGGGAACGAATTACAATCGTACCAGCATCCTGGCTCGTCCTCAAACATTTGGAATCTCGGTTTTTAAATCCCAGTAAATCCTAAACTCACTAGAAAGTCATCAAAGGTGGCATGGTGTCATGTCATGGCACATATATGTCGTGCTAAAAACATTGTCCAATTTGGGCGAAGCTTTATTACAAACCTCTTAGAAACCGGAGCTTCTCTCAAAGAAGCCTCGTGGTTCCGATAAGGCAACGTGTTCCCCTTGTGGGCGAAACATAATCACTGCCTCTTTTCGCCTTGTATTTTCTTCTACGGGCAACATGGAATGACAGGATATCCATGCTAAAATTTACACTTATTCAGGGTTTGTTTGGCCTTTTTATACACAAATTGAGTTTCCTAGGCACTTAATGTCCATAATTAAAATCTGAACTACAAATACATGCTCCAGTTCACCAAAATGGCTAGAAAAATTATACATGTGTCCTTGGGTGCATGTTTAGGCCCCATGCCAGGAATGGGAATGAATTACAACCGTACCGGTGTCCTGGCTCGTCCTCAAAAATTTTGAATCTTGATTTTTAAATCCCCATAAATCCAAAACTCACTAGAAACTCGTCAAAGGCGGCATGGTGTCACGCCAGGGCATATATATGTCGTGGTAAAAACATTGCCAATTTGGGCCAAGCGTTATTATAAACCTCTTACAAACCGGAGCCTGTCGCAAGAACCCTCGTGGTTTCGATAGGGAAACGTGTTGATGCGGAGCATCTTTCGTTCATCCCCATGTACACTATGACTACTACCCAAGCCCCAAGTGGACATGATACGTCTCAAACGTATCTACTTTTCCAAACACTTTTGCTATTGTTTTGACCTCATTCTTGCATGATTTGAACTAAACTAACCCGGACTGACGCTGTTTTCAGCAGAGCTGCCTGTATGGTTTTATTGTGTGCAGGAAAACGGATTTTTAGGTGTCTCAGAAAATTCCAAGAAAAATCACAGAAAATCCATGCATCCGAAGGGCCCTTGTGCCAGAAGATGGGCCAGAGGGCAGCCAGGGGGGCCCAGGCGCCCTACCCAGGCGGCCCCACCCCTGGCCGCGCCGGGAGGCCGCCTGGGCGGGTCCTTCCCCCTTTGGTGCCCTACTTTGACCCGTATTTATCCCCGTGATGAAAAAAACCCAGAACAGAAGTCGTTTTCCCAGTTTCCGTCACGGAGCCGCCGCCACCCTCTGTTCTTCTTTGGGAGGGCTAATCTGGAGGCTGATTTGGCCTCCGGAGAGGGGAGATCGTCGCCATCGCCATCATCATCACCACTCCATCCTCCCTCCATGGCTTCTCCTTCCATGTGTGAGTAATTCCCTGCTGTAGGCAAAGGGGATGGTAGGGATTGGATGAGTTAGATCATGTAATAGTTTATCAGATTGTTGGGGGCATGTTGCCTATCATCTACTATGGTGTTTATCATCTTTGCTTCAACTTGTTGCTCTTAATGCTTGTCACTTAGGGCCCGAGTGCCATGATTTTAGATCTGAACCATATGTGTTTGCATGAATATATTTGTGTTCTTGATCCTATCTATGAGTTGTTTGCACCTATTACGGTCCGGAACCGGCGATCCCAAAAGTGACAGCTTGGGACACCAAAGGGGATGGTCCATGATTTGAGGATTACATGTATCCATTGAGTTTATTGCTTTGTTCCGGTGCTCTCTGACAGGAGCACCTTAATCTCCATAAGTTCCTTTTGGCCCCGTTCGTAGCGGGATGGTAGGACAAAAGATGTTGTGCAAGTTCTTATTGCAAGCACGTACAACTACCTGTGGGATACATGCCTAATGTTTGATACTTGCCTAGATGATCATTACTTTTCTGTGTGCCTTGCCCCAAGTTAGATTCATGATATATCTCATCCATGCAGCGCCCAACCATCCATCTTCCTAGCCTACAGTGTTTCAATCCTGCTGGTTATTAGTTGTTACTTTTGCTGTTTACTTTTGCTGTTTACTTTTACTGTCACCACCATCACTATCATATCACCGTTACCACTCATCTTTTATTGCAAGTAAGTATATTTCAGGTGCGGTTGAATTGACAACTCAACTGTCAAAGCTTATAAATACTCTTTGGTTCCCCGTGTGTCGAATCTATAAATTGGGTTATTCTTATCCGCGAAGACTATCTCGATCCCTTACGGTTGAGGGTTATCAGGACACAAGGTGAACCCGTTCCTCTATGCTTCCCGTTTTCATTCACGCGAGACTTGGGTGCTACCTAATGCAAAGACACTACATGTGCTTAGGAACAGAGGATACGACCAAGGAGATGCTCGAAGCATAGGACCAGTCCACACAGAAGCGGATCAAGAAGTGCCTCAAGTGGAGTCGCCGCGGAGCTACAGCGGCCGAACATCCGACCGACACCCGGACATCCGGCGCCCCGTGTCGGGCCGGACATCCGGCGCCAGCCCGGAAATCCGGCGCCCATCACAGAAGCTAGACCATGCCAGCCCGGACATCCGACCCCCGCCCGGACATCCGGCCCCTGTCTGCGCACAGTGTATCGGGCCTGAGGCCCATGTACCCCTCTCCCACTTACCCCTTCATGGACCTAGACTATATATACTCTTCCACCTCCTCCTAGTTAGTGTTAGCTTAGGTTTAGCTCATTTGAGACAGAGCTTTGCTCATCCACTAGTGGTTCATCTCCTTGGGAGTGACTGCGGCCCCTCCATGGAGAAGATCCACACGGATTCAAGACATCTGCGGAGAAGATCCTACGGGATACCAAGACCTCCTCACGGAGAAGACTATCACTACTTGTATCGTCCCTTGTTGATCATGGATCTTGTATCTCTTTGTGTTTCGATGATCTAGCATATGTGTGACTTGTTCTTGTTGGTTTGAGTGATTCTCTCGTGTTTCCCCTCGTGTTCCCTCTCGTGTTCTTCGTGGGATCCCCTCCATTTCGTGAAAGATCGGCCAACTAGGGTTCCACCCTACATCATATGGTATCATGAGCCACGGTTTCTCACGAATTTGGAGCCTCCCCACCGTTTTCTAGCCTTGTTTTGTTGTGTTCTTCCTCAAATTCGAAAATTCCCCACCAAAAATAGCCCCCAAAATTTTTGTGATATGTTGGTTTGATGAGATTTTGTTGATTTTGATCCATGGATTTGCTTGGTTTCAAGTGGATCTAGCATTTCCCCAAGTTTCCCCATCTTTCCTCCACAAAATCCGTCAAATTTTGCCACTAAAATCATCAAATTCCGCCCCCAAACGAGTTTGGAAGTCCCAATCCCGATCTGGAACCATCGGGCCGGACATCCGGGTCCCCGGCCGGACATCCGGCTCCTGGAGGGCAAAATCGCGCAAGTTTCTAGACATCAGGTCCCGGAAATCCGGACCCGGCCCCGGATGTCCGGCCCGTGTAGTTTCAGACTTTTCCGTTTCACCGTTTTGTTCATAACTAATTCATCCGAACTTCGAATTCGACATTGTTGAGCTCGTTTTGAAGCTCTTGACATCCCCCATAACACAAAAATATCACCATAATCATTTGACTCCATCATATTTTGTGGATTTTGGCATCTTTGCCTAGGGCTTCCACCATATAATCTGCATAACCACCACCGACTTCCGCAACCTAACCATTTTGTCCCCCATAGCATTTGTGGTTGCTTGAGTAGTGATTTGAGTCTCCTAAGGTGTTTAGGCTACTTAGGGACCATTGCTACTTCATCAACCACCACCACCACTTCCGCATAGCCTAGTCCACCATACATAGCCAACCCAACTTAACCAAATTTTGTCTGAGCTTGTTTGAGTTGTGGTTTGTGTCTCCTAAGGTGTTTCGGCTACTTAGGGACCGTGAATTCGACTTCGACACCGTGTATAGCCCATCATACACTTACACCACCATAACCCATTTTGGGGTTTCCACCAACTATTCCGCAACCACTACCGCTTGTCCGCTACCACCATTTGACATTTGTCCTTGAGATTTTGAGTTGTGGTTTTTCCGTTTCCTAAGGTGTTTCGGCTAATTAGGAACGGGTCAACATCAAGAGCACCACCTCTCATCATCGACACGGACGGTAAGCTCGACGACATCATTGTATATTCCCCTTGCAATTGCATTGGTAACCCCTAGCCCATTTTAACGTTACCTACCTATCGAGACTAGCCATTTGAGTATTGCCTGCAACGTGACTTGTGCACATTAGTGATCATACTTCCCATATCATACATACCATATCACTGTGGTGCATCTCTTGGTATCATCTCTTGTGACACAATGTTGTCATCGCATATACTCAATTGCTATCTTGGTTCGTGAAGTTTTGCATGAGAAAAGAGCTCAAAAGAGAAAGAGCCAAACAAGCTTTTAAGCATAAAGAAAAAGATAAGCAAAGAGCTTTTAAGCAAGAACCATAGCATCATACTACATTAAGATTGTCATACTCGATCATTTTGGATCATACCACCGAAATACCATACATATAGCATACTTGGGATAGAAGTCGTTGTATTTTTTCTTAGTAGGTTGTGCACAAGTTCGTATCCGCCTATTGTGCAATCGCGCTAGCGTCTCTCTAGTGTTGTGCAACAAGAGCATTTTCGTGGATTCCAAATTTTGGCTCATTCCTTGGTTGCACGACCCCATCTATCTATCTGTGTGTGTGTTTCCGTGTGCCACCCATATTGCTATTGGTCTACTTGTTTCACTTGCGAATTTGTGAATCTTTTTCAACATTATTGACTCTTGCTAACATTTTGCATCAAATTTTTGTGCCACTATCCTCACCGAGCTCCACCATAAGCTTTACTTGTGTAGGTGTGAGAAACCGACAAGAATTTGTACCAATTGTGCTATTTCCTTGTTCCACATTTGAGTGATCATTGATCCATTTTCAACATCGGTCAAGCTACATTTGGTATAGTTCTTCTCTTTCTCCCACTCATACTTGCTAGTGTCTTGTGATGGATAGGCAAGGCATTTCATCTCCGGTCTTCGACATTGACGGCGCGAACAATGACATCCATGCGAAAACCATCGAACTACAACGAGCAATGCAAGAGCGCTTGGGCAACATTGCCATCGAACTACGACACAGCGAGACAAGGACAATGGCTTCCTTCGACGACATGTGCGACTCCTTCAACAAACAAATGGCGGAGATCCGACACTTGGTGGTCGATTACAAGTCTTCTTCCCCTTCGTCATCCTCTCGGCGGCGACGTTCAAGTCACAAGTCTTCGGAGCGCAAACATGATGCAAGTGCAAGTCTTCCACGTCCACACCGCCATGGCGACCATCGACATCGTCATGAAGGGCAAGTCACCTCCAAGCATCATGTGCACGATGACGACGAACGACATCTGCCAAGAGCTCAAGCATGACAACGACATCATCATCATGAAGATGCTTGACAAGCGCATACCTACAAGTCCGAAGAAGCTCTACATCACGCCAAGGCCAAGCTTCAAGAGCATAAGAGAAGACCACGAGACAAGCACACCCAAGACGGAGCTACGACTACAACCATCACTTCGGCATCTTTGACAAGTGCTATCAAGGCATCTTCGCCTTTGGACGTACGGCATCTTCGCCTACTTCCCATGAGTTCGCCTACATCGACGTCTTCATCATCAAGGCGATCATCTACGAGCTATGGCGACCAGACGGTCGAGCATGGGCCATCCCCTTCGAGCAAGGCGACGAGCATGAACCTCTTCGACACCATGAAGATGGCTTCCATATTGGACTCCTACTCCGGGTCAAGCTACGCGAGCAAGCATGAGACCTTCTCTTTGACCTCAGAGGAGCGTGATGATTTGCCACATCCCACGGCATTCATCTTTGGAGGCACTACGGATGAGGAAGTTGAGCATGGAGACTATTGCACCTACACCTCTTCGACATCCACATATGACGAGATGCCCCAATTCCCATGTGAGGAGAGCCACCACCACATGAGTGATACGAGTGACTCCAACATATGTGACCTTGAGAGCATTTCCCTTGAGAGTATGAGTGTGCCCACCACTATCCCCACACATGACAGCATGCCACTTCTCCTATGTGAGGTTGAGAGCCATTTGAGTGACTCCACCAACCATACGAGTGAGAGCATCCACGAGGGAGTGAGTGAGCCACAACACTTAGTGACTGAGGTAGTTGATAGGGCATGTGAGTCCACTATGATTCCTAACCACTCAACCTCTACTCCGAGTGTGTTTTCTTCGGTGCTAGGTCTCCTACAAGAGGACATGCCTACCCTCTACGAGTCCGTCCCTCCAATGGACAACCCGATGGCCATGGTGGAAGAAGATGCACCACCCACATGGTTCCATCATGATGAAGATGAGTACGGTTGGATCATGAACACCTCACCTACAACGCATGAGCGATGCTCCAAAGGTAAAATAGGTGAAGGTGATGCTCTTGTCCCACTAGTGGACTATCTTGACAATGATTGCTTGCATGATGTTGAAACACCTATTGCCATGCTTCATGCTAGTGCGACTTCATCATGTCTTGACTTACCTATTTATGATGAATATGATGATGAGCATGTTGAGTTGCCTAGTTGTGATGCTATGCTCCATAGGATATCGTGTGAAAATTCTTTTGGTCACATCATGTTTGATAATCCTTTGAGCTTGTCAGATGCTATGAGTGAGATCTCACATATTGTATCATTTCAATCTCAACATAGTAACTATGCATGCCCCATTAAAGTAAATCCTATTCGCACTTGTGGCATAGATGACAAGATGATGGTCATTGGCTTGTGTTTCTCTTGCGATGATATTGCCATGCTTCCTTTACATGATTTGCGCAATTCATCAACTATGCCATGCCATGCTCACATTGTTCTGGATATGCATTGTTTTGGATGTTATCAATATTCCCCATGTGATGTTTCCATTTATGCTCATGAGGAGACCCCCATAGTTTCCTCATACTGACTAGGAGATCTTGATGCATTCCATACCTAGCTTGATTACCATGATTGTGTGCACCATATGCATTCCATGAATAGTAATGCCCTACATACTTCTCATGATGCATTACACAATTCGAGTCTCCATTATGCTATAGATAACAACAAACCTATCATGATGGATGACATGTTTCTATATCACGCATCTCATTTGTTTGAGAATTGGATATTTTGTGCTAACCACCACACGCACGTGCGCATCATGATGGATGATGTGTACATATACCATGCACACACAATTTTTCCTTTGTCTTTGTTTTGTGTAGGTACTCATGAATATTTGTCAACCTCACAATCCCATGAGTTGACAAAACGAGTTCTTGAGAGCAACGACGATTTGGGATCTCATGGATTGTGCCTACCACCGTTCTTTTTGCGCAACGACTACGCGCATCTCTTTTACTTGGCTCTCACACGGCTATGGGCTATTTGCCACTTGTCACATTATGCCCATACTATCGTGTTCACTTTGCCTGTTATGCCTCTTGCTATGACCTTGCCATGCGATTGTGACCCTTGCTTGCCTTTACACTGATTCACCATTATGCTACTTTTATGTGTATTTGCATGCTTGGTGGAGATACTTGTAGCTACTACCATGATTTCTTTGTGCCCCACGCTATTGATGCTTGTTGTGTTGGGAGAGTCATGATGCCCTATTGCTATTTACATATGGCCTCTCGCCAATGCATTGATCCTATTTTGCTTATATCTCGCTTTCATGCTTGTGCTATGCCATGTGCATTATTCATGCCTAAAATTTGCACACATGACATGCTTGCCATGATTGCCTCTAGTACGTTGCATCTTCGCACTACTAGCTTGTTTGACTTGCTTGTTTTGATTGCTTGCTATGTTGCATCACCCATGTTCCACTCTTACTTGCTTTCTTGGGTTGATGACATATATGTTCATGCCACTCACATGATATATCTTGATCATTGTCATTTGTCTCCACTAGTTGCATCTCTCATCACTTGTATTGAGTGCAACAATGTTATGTTTGTTGATCTTGGAGACTTGGAGACTATACTTGTGATGCATGCTTGCTTGTTTGATCCTAATGCCTTTGGTTGTTATCGCATCATATGCTTACATGCCATGCCACATTACCTTGTCCTTTCTTATGATAAGAATGATGCAAGCACTTGTTGGGTATTTTCCCTCACGAATGCTAGGTTTTGCATTCACGCTAACCTCATTTGTTTTTCCGAGTGTTTGTCATGTTCTTTCATTTTGAAGGATTCACAAGGCGGTGCAGTCATGCGACAACTTGGTCATGCGAAGGCATACATGATGTGCAACACCAACATTCACGAGAATCTCCTTAAGGTGCACTCCTTCCCTTTGAGCCATCCTCACATACGCATATTGGATGGGTCATTATTTCATTGTTGTCTTCTTCTTATTGTCTACATGATACATCTATTGGAGAGAGGACCTACATTGGAGATGGACCTTCAAGATGAGGAGCGCTCGGACTTATTGGATGCACCTTCGGACCTTCACTCATGCCACGACATCGAGCATTGGTATATCACAACTCCTTTGGCACATTGCACCAAAACCTTCATATTTGTTGATTGTGTGCTCACATGCCATGCTCCATGGACATATCATTCCCATACCAAATTTGCATCTTATGCATGGATTGACTCACATTATGATTGCCTTGTTGCATCGTGTATTCCCATGTCATCCATGATATATGAGCTTGTGCATTTCCTTAGCAAATTTGTTGCAATCTTTCTTGATGGCATATTCATACCTCATGATCATATTGTCCTCCATCAATTGCATGATAACATACACATATTGAGCATCCATTGCCATGTTCATGCTCTTGATAAACCATCACACTACATCATTTTGCACAATGGTAGAAATTGTAGCGTTGTGCACCATGCCAAAATCCCTACCTTTGTGTGCACAACAAATTAATTTGCTCACATGAATGCTTTACATATCATACTATATCATCTTGCTAAGCTTCATGTACCTTGTCACACGGACTCATTCTTACATGATGGACACTTTGTGTGCGCTAACCATTGTATTTCCAAGTGTACTTTGTGTTTGCTCATTTTGCATGTACCACATACCGGAGACACCTTGGAGTACTTGGATTGCGACATGCCTCAACTTAGTCCAACTACAAGTCCGTTCACGACAACCGTTTCCATGGTGATGAGGTTTTTGATCCGAGGTCAGATCTTTCCCAAGGGAGGGGAGATGATGCGGAGCATCTTTCGTTCATCCCCATGTACACTACGACTACTACCCAAGCCCCAAGTGGACACAAGGTGAACTCGTTCCTCTATGCTCCCCCTTTTCATTCACGCGAGACTTGGGTGCTACCTAATGCAAAAACACTACATGTGCTTAGGAACTGAGGAGACGACCAAGGAGATGCTCGAAGCATAGGACGAGTCCACACAGAAGCGGATCAAGAAGTGCCTCAAGTGGAGTCGCCGCGGAGCTACAGCGGTCGGATATCCTACCGACACCCGGACATCCGGCACCCCGCGTCGGGCCGGACATCCGGCGCCAGCCCGGAAATCCGACGCCCATTACAGAAGCTGGACCATGCCAGCCTGGACATCTGGCCCTAGCGCCCGGACATCCGGCGTATCGGGAAGGCCCGGACATCCGGCCCCCGCCCGGACATTTGGCCCCTTTCTGCGCACAGTGTATCGGGCCTGAGGCCTATGTAGCCCTCTCCCACTGACCCCTTCATGGACCTAGACTATATATACTCCTCCACCTCCTCCTAGTTAGGGTTAGCTTAGGTTTAGCTCATTTGAGACAGAGCTTTGCTCATCCATTAGTGGTTCATCTCCTTGGGAGTGACTGCGGCCCCTCCACGGAGAAGATCCACACGGATTCAATACCTCTGCGGAGAAGATCCTACGGGAAACCAAGACCTCCTCACGGAGAAGACTATCACTACTTGTATCGTCCCTTGTTGATCATGGATCTTGTATCTCTTTGTGTTTCGATGATCTAGCATATGTGTGACTTGTTCTTGTTGGTTTGAGTGATTCTCTCGTGCTTCCCCTCATGTTCCCTCTCATGTTTTTCGTGTTCTTCATGGGATCCCCTCCATTTCGTGAAAGATCGGCCATCTAGGGTTCCACCCTACATCACGTGTCCCCTTGTGGGCCAAACGATAATCGTTGCCTCTTCTAGCCTCGTATTTTCTTCTACACGCAACACGGAACAACGGGAGATTCGCGCTGAACTTTGAAATTATTCAGGGTTCGTTGACCTTTTTTATTCATTAATTTAGTTTTCTAGGCATTTAATGTCGATAATTCTCCGAACTACAAATACATGCTCCAGTGCACCAAAATGGCTAGAAAAAACGTACATGTTTCCTTGGAGTCCATGTCTAGGTCCCATGGAACGAATGGGAACGAATTCAACCATCTCGCCGTCCTGGCTTGGCCACAAACATTGCGAATCTTGGTTTTTAAATCTACGTAAATCCAAAACTCACCAGGAAATCATGAAACTTGGCATGGTGTCACTACATGATACATATATGGTGAGGACATCACTGACAAGGTTACACCCACAGCCCCAACTGACACATATACAGGACCAATTACTAGAGCTTGCGCACGCCAATTAAATTACCAGGTACTTTCATTTCTTGGTAATGATTCTAATGTTCATGAGAATATGATGTTGCCTAAATTGGATACATTTGTTTTCCTTACAATTGAAGGGCCTAGCTTGGAGAAGGATGAACATTGGAGCAAGAACACGCATCGAGTTGATGGCATGCGCAAGGGGAACAAGAACGGAGTTACGAGTGATGATTTCAGGACTTTGAAGCCACCATAATGAGTGCGTGAAGCCTTGGACGAAATATACAAGATGCCACTTCATAAATTTCGTCCAGAGGCTATTATAGGTGCTGCGTCACCTTATTATTGGGCCAGGCCCATGTAATTTCGAAATACTTGAGTATAGGCTGTTTTTAGAGTCCGTATGTGTGGGGAAACAAGAGTTAGGGTTGGTTTCTGACCCCTCCTCCAAGGGTCACGAAATTCCCCCCTTTTCTCTCATATATGCAGCCCTTAGGGCATCGTTTAGACTTTGGGTTTTGTTTAGATTAAAAGTTCGCCATAGCTGCAACTTCGCGTACTTCATTTGTGTTCAACGACCAGACAAAGGCGTCACAGAATGCCACCTTGGTCAATAAAGCTTTCCTCTTATATTCGCAATATCCAGATTGCAATCTTAGTTTCTTGCTTGTTATTCGTTTGCCTGCAGGAAATAGACCTTCGTGGTCAGGTTGATCGTGTTCCGGTGTGGTCAGTAACCTCTCGGAGTTGGTTTAGCGATTGCATGGTGTGCTAAATACTATTGTTTCAGATCGTGATACTAAATTCCACAAGACGTGCCACCAGGATTACCACCTATTCGAGGGATTGAGCATCAAATTGACTTAATTCCTGGTGCATCGCTACCCAACCGTGCACCATACCGTACCAATCTAGAGGAGACGAAGGAGATTATGCGTCAAGTACAGGAGCTGCTCGACAAAGGTTATATACGCGAATCTCTTAGTCCTTGTGTTGTTCCTATTATACTAGTGCCTAAAAAGGATGGTACGTTGCATATGTGTGTTGATTGTAGAGGCATTAATAATATTACTATTCGTCATCGTCATCCTATTCCTAAGCTAGATGATATGCTTGATGAATTGAGTGGCTCTACAATATTCTCCAAAGTTGATTTGCGTAGTGGATACCATCAAATTCATATGAAATTGGGAGATGAATGGAAAACAGCATTTAAAACTAAGTTTGGTTTATATGGGTGGTTAGTCATGCCTTTTGGGTTAACTAATGCGCCTAGTACTTTCATGAGACTAATGAACGAGGTTTTACGTGCTTTTATTGGACGATTTGTGGTAGTCTATTTTGATGATATACTTATTTATAGCAAATCTTTGGAAGAACATTTGGAACATTTATGTGCTGTTTTTATTGCTCTACGTGATGCACGTTTGTTTGGTAACCTTGGGATGTGCACCTTTTGCACCGACTGAGTATCTTTTCTTGGCTATGTTGTTACTCCACAGGGAATTGAAGTTGCTAAAGACAAGATTGAAGCTATTGAGAGTTGGCCGCAGCCCAAAACGGTCACACAAGTGAGGTGTTTCCGTGGCCTCGCTGGTTTCTATAGGCGTTTTGTGAGAGATTTCAGCACCATTACTGCACCTCTCAACGAGCTTACAAAGAAGGATGTTCCTTTTGCATGGGGTACCGCACAACAAGAAGCCTTCACGGTATTGAAAGATAAGTTGACACATGCTCCTTTACTCCAACTTCCTGATTTTAATAAGACTTTTGAGCTTGAATGTGATGCTAGTGGAATTGGATTAGGAGGTGTGTTATTACAAGATGGCAAACCTGTTGCATACTTTTCTGAAAAATTGAGTGGGCCTAGTCTGAATTATTCTACTTATGATAAGGAATTATATGCTCTTGTTCGGACTTTGGAAACATGGCAACATTATTTATGGCCCAAAGAATTTGTTATACATTCTGATCATGAATCTTTGAAGCACATTAAAAGTCAAGCAAAATTGAACCGTAGACATGCTAAATGGGTTGAATTCATAGAGACTTTCCCTTATGTTATTAAACACAAGAAGGGAAAAGAAAATGTTATTAGTGATGCATTGTCTCATCGTTATACTATGCTTTCACAACTTGATTTTAAAATATTTGGTTTGGAGACCATCAAAGATCAATATGTGCATGATGCTGAATTTAAAGATGTATTGCAGAATTGTAAAGAAGGGAGAACATGGAACAAGTTCGTCGTTAATGATGGATTTGTGTTTCGTGCTAACAAGCTATGCATTCCAGCTAGCTCTGTACGTCTTTTGTTGTTGCAGGAGGCACATGGAGGAGGATTAACGGGACACTTTGGCGTGAAGAAGACGGAGGACATACTTGCTACACATTTCTTTTGGCGAAAGATGAGACGGGATGTTGAGCGTTTTGTTGCTCGCTGCACTACATGTCAAAAAGCTAAGTCACGACTCAACCCTCATGGTTTATATATGTCTTTTCCTGTCCCTAGTGTTCCTTGGAAATATATATCTATGGACTTTGTTTTGGGTTTACCTCGAACAAAGAAGGAGAGGGATAGCATATTTGTTGTCGTGGATAGGTTCTCGAAGATGGCACACTTTATGCCATGTCATAAAAGTGATGATGCTGCTAATGTTGCTGATTTGTTCTTTCGTGAAATTATTCGCTTGCATGGTGTGCCAAATACTATTGTTTCATATCATGATACTAAATTTCTTAGCCACTTTTGGAGATGTTTATGGGCTAAGTTGGGGGACAAAACTGCTTTTTAGTACTACTTGTCACCCCCAAACTGATGGACAAACTGAAGTAGGCAATAGAACTTTGTCTACTATGCTTAGGGCTGTTTTGAAGAAAAACAAGAAAATGTGGGAAGAATGCTTGCCTCGTATTGAATTTGCTTATAATTGTTCGTTGCATTCTACTACTAAGATGTGCCCTTTTGAAATTGTCTATGGTTTCCTACCTCGTGCACCTATTGATTTGTTGCCTCTTCCATCTTCGGAGAAGGTTAATTTTGATGCTAAACAACGTGCTGAATTGATTTTTAAAATGCATGAGTTAACTAAGGAAAATATTGAGCGCATGAATGCTAAATATAAACTTGTTGGAGATAAGGGTAGAAAACGTGTTGTTTTTGCACCTGGAGATCTTGTTTGGTTACATTTGCGTAAGGATAGGTTTCCTAATTTGCGCAAGTCAAAGCTAATGCCATGTGCTGATGGTCCTTTCAAGGTGTTAGAGAAAATAAATGATAATGCATATAAACTTGAGTTGCCTGCAGATTTTGGGGTTAGTCCCACATTTAACATTGCAGATTTGAAGCCTTACTTGGTTGAAGAAGATGAGCTTCCGTTGAGGACGACCTCAATTCAAGAAGGGGAGGATGATGAGAACATCACTAACAAGGTTACACCCATAGCCCCAACTGACACATATACAGGACCAATTACTAGAGCTCGCGCACGCCAATTAAAATACCAGGTACTTTCGTTTCTTGGTAATGATTCTAATGTTCATGAGAATATGTTGCTGCCTAAATTGGATACATTTGTTTTGCTTACAAATGAAGGGCCCAGCTTGGAAAAGGATGAACATTGGAGCAAGAACACGCATGGAGTTGATGGCATGCGCAAGGGAAACAAGAACGAAGTTACAAGTTATGATTTCAGGACTTTGAAGTTACCATAATGAGTGCGTGAAGCCCTGGACGAAATATACAAGATGCCACTTCATAAATTTCGTCCAGAGGTTATTATAGGTGTTGGGTCACCTTATTATTGGGCCAGGCCCATGTAATTTCGAAATATTTGAGTATAGGCTGTTTTTAGAGTCCGTATGTGTGGGGAAACAAGAGTTAGGGTTGGTTTCGGACCCCTCCTCCAAGGGCCACGAAATTCCCCCCTCTTCTCTCATATATACAGCCCTTAGGGCGTCGTTACTTTGGGTTTTGTTTATATTAAAAGTTCGCCATAGTTGCAACTTCGTGTACTTCGTTTGTGTTCAACGACCAGACAAAGGCGTGACAGAACCCCACCTTGATCAATAAAGCTTTCCTCTTATATTCGCAATATCCAGATTGCAAGCTTGTTCTTCGTTTGCCTGCAGGAAACAGACCATCGTGGTCAGGTTGGTCGTGCTCCGGTGTGGTCAGTAACCTCTCGGAGTTGGTTTAGCGATTGCTAAGGCGCGACGTCCTCGCACGTTCGTAGTCGGATCGTCAAAGTCGACTTCCTCCAAAACGATAGCCACCATCTCATCGAAAGACGGGACACCTTTGCCTCTATCAAGTGGTATCAGATTTCCAGGTTGCTCGGTGAGATTTTATAGTTTTTCGTAGTTTAGATTGAGTATGTTCTTCATACCTATAGTCCACGAAAAAGCCAAAAAAATTAGGGTTAGTTCATCCCATCCGAACCAACTGAGCCTTTGCATAATCTTTTCTAGATTTGCTTTGTTGATTTTGTGGTTGCATCATCGTGCAAGTTGCTGGTCTTAGTGTCTAGTCCTTTAGAGTTTCGAGTTCTGTTCACAGGTTGTCACGTCGTTGCTGCCATATACCACCACCGCACCAACTTCATCATCGCTGCTATATACCACCACAAAATATTCACCGCCAATCCGAGTCCATATAGGCCACCACATATCCGCCGCCATCACGCCAGTCCGAGTCCACCTGCAACATATATCCGCCACCAGTCCGAGTTCCACCAGATTCATCTCCGCCACCAGTCTGACTTCCACCAGATTCATCTCCGCCACCAGTCCTATTCCGAGTCCAGTATTTTGTTACTCTGTTTTGGGTTTCCATATCACGCCATACTCCGAGGCGTGACGGAGAAGGACTCCCAAACATCTGTGCTACTTGCAGTAGAAAAATAGTTCCAAACTCAAAAAAAAAAACTAAGTTTGGAAAATTCTGGCTAGGCAGTTATTAGACCATTTGTAGACTTTTTCGAAAAAAAATTTGTTGCGGAGCAAAAAAAAGGGGGATAAAAAGTGCAAAAAAAAGAGAGGAAAAATTCAGAGTGTGCTCCTCCCTTGTTTACGTGCCACGCCGTGATTTTGTTAGTCTTCTCGGCTTGCGTCTCTAGCACGATCTAGCCTAGGACCAGCACAGTACCGTTGTTGAGCGTTTATTCAACTTTGCATCTCTGAATTGATTATTGCTGACCCTTTTTGCTACCATATTATAAGCCTTCCCAGCTCCACATACATCTACATCATGCATTTGACTCTCCCTGGTAATCGCTCTATCCAAGATTTGAGATTTTTTGACTACATCGGTTGCCGATCACCGCCTGCTGCTGGGTAAGAACTGGTAAGAATTTGAGATTTGCTTGACGGATTTGTGACACCCGCCACCACCACCACTTGTTAGTAGTCTGTAGGATCATATTATTGTGTGTTTCTATTGCTGCTAACCATGCCAGGATCACAAGCCGACGAGACTGACTGGGAGAACTTGACGAACAAGGAGCTTCATGATAAGTTTCAGCAAATGATGAGTGGACAGGTGCAAGATGTGCTAAACAGATTTGAAGAGGCCATGCAGAAGATAGATGGCATGGAGAAGACGTTTGAAACATTAGTGTACACCATGGTAGAAACAATCAGTATACTCTTCTTCATAAGGATAAAAATATTACTTTGCTTCCTATGACTCTTGATTCCATTTTGAAAGATGATATTAATAGAGCTAATAAAGCAAAATAGGAGAAAAACAAGAGTGAAAATCAGATTGTGGCAAAAGAATTTGAGCAACAAATGAAGCCTAATAATAAACCATCTATTGTTGCTTCTGAAATTAAATTGAAAAGTGCATGTTTACTTGCCACCAAATCAGATATTGATGAGCCAGATTTTAGCAAATCTGTTTGCTATGCTTTTGTGTGCAAAGAGGCATTATTTTCATTCGAGGACGTGCCTTCCTCTTTGCCCCCTGCTGTCAATAACATTTTGCAGGAGTTCGCTGACGTCTCTCCACAAGACGTGCCACCGGGATTACCACCTATTCGAGGGATTGAGCATCAAATTGACTTAATTCCCGGTGCATCGCTACCCAACCGTGCACCATACCGTACCAATCCAGAGGAGACGAAGGAGATTATGCGTCAAGTACAGGAACTTCTCGACAAAGGTTATATACGCGAATCTCTTAGTCCTTGTGTTGTTCCTATTATACTAGTGCCTAAAAAGGATGGTACGTAGCATATGTGTGTTGATTGTAGAGGCATTAATAATATTACTATTCGTTATCGTCATCCTAGATGATATGCTTGATGAATTGAGTGGCTCTACAATATTCTCCAAAGTTGATTTGCGTAGTGGATACCATCAAATTCGTATGAAATTGGGAGATGAATGGAAAACAGCATTTAAAACTAAGTTTGGTTTATATGAGTGGTTAGTCATGCCTTTTGGGTTAACTAATGCGCCTAGTACTTTCATGAGACTAATGAACGAAGTTTTACGTGCTTTCATTAGAGGATTTGTGGTAGTCTATTTTGATGATATACTGATTTATAGCAAATCTTTGGAAGAACATTTGGAACATTTACGTGTTGTTTTTATTGCTCTACGTGATGCACGTTTGTTTGGTAACCTTGGGATGTGCACCTTTTGCACCGACCGAGTATCTTTTCTTGGCTATGTTGTTACTCCACAGGGAATTGAAGTTGATAAAGCCAAGATTGAAGCTATTGAGAGTTGGCCGCAGCCCAAAACGGTCACACAAGTGAGGAGTTTCCTTGGCCTCGCTTGTTTCTATAGGCGTTGTGTGAGAGATTTCAGCACCATTACTGCACCTCTCAACGAGCTTACAAAGAAGGATGTGCCTTTTTTTGGGATACCGCACAACAAGAAGCCTTCACGGCATTGAAAGATAAGTTGACACATGCTCCTTTACTCCAACTTCCTGATTTTAATAAGACTTTTGAGCTTGAATGTGATGCTAGTGAGTTGGATTAGGAGGTGTGTTATTACAAGATGGCAAACCTGTTGCATACTTTTCTTAAAAATTGAGTGGGCCTAGTCTGAATTATTCTACTTATGATAAGGAATTATATGCTCTTGTTCGGACTTTGGAAACATGTCAACATTATTTATGGCCCAAAGAATTTGTTATACATTCTGATCATGAATCTTTGAAGCACATTAAAAGACAAGCAAAATTGAACCGTAGACATGATAAATGGGTTGAATTCATAGAGACTTTACCTTATGTTATTAAACACAACAAGGGAAAAGAAAATGTTATTGCTGATGCATTGTCTCGTCGTTATACTGTGCTTTCACAACTTGATTTTAAAATATTTGGTTTGGAGACCATCAAAGATCAATATGTGCATGATGCTGAATTTAAAGATGTATTGCAAAATTGTAAAGAAGGGAGAACATGGAACAAGTTCATCTTTAATGATGGATTTGTGTTTCGTGCTAACAAGCTATGCATTCCAGCTAGCTCTGTACGTCTTTTGTTGTTGCAGGAGGCACATGGAGGAGGATTAATGGGACACTTTGGCGTGAAGAAGACGGAGGACGTACTTGCTACACATTTCTTTTGGCCAAAGATGAGACGGGATGTTGAGCATTTTGTTGCTCGCTGCACTACATGTCAAAAAGCTAAGTCACGACTCAACCCTCATGGTTTATATATGCCTTTGCCTGTCCCTAGTTTTCCATGGGAAGATATATCTATGGACTTTGTTTTGGGTTTACCTCGAACAAATAAGGGGATGGATAACATATTTGTTGTCGTGGATAGGTTCTCGAAGATGTTACACTTTATACCATGTCATAAAAGAGATGATGCTGCTAATGTTGCTGATTTGTTCTTTCGTGAAATATTTCGCTTGCATGGTGTGCCAAATACTATTGTTTCAGATCGTGATACTAAATTTCTTAGCCACTTTTTGAGATGTTTATGGGCTAAGTTGGGGACGAAACTGCTTTTTAGTACTACTTGTCACCCCCAAACTCATGGACAAACTGAAGTAGTTAATAGAACTTTGTCTACTATGCTTAGGGCTGTTTTGAAGAATAACAAGAAAATGTGGGAAGAATGCTTGCCTCATATTGAATTTTCTTATAATCGTTAATTGCATTCTACTACTAAGATGTGCCCTTTTGAAATTGTCTATGGTTTCCTACCTCGTGCACCTATTGATTTGTGGCCTCTTCCATCTTCGGAGAAGGTTAATTTTGATGCTAAACAACGTGCTGAGTTGATTTTAAAAATGCATGAGTTAACTAAGGAAAATATTGAGCGCATGAATGCTAAATATGAACTTGTTGGAGATAAGGGTAGAAAATGTGTTGTCTTTGCACCTGGAGACCTTGTTTGGTTACATTTGCGTAAGGATAGGTTTCCTAATTTGCGCAAGTCAAAGCTAATGCCACGTGCTGATGGTCCTTTCAAGGTGTTAGAGAAAATAAATGATAATGCATATAAACTTGAGTTGCCTGCAGATTTTGGGGTTAGTCCCACATTTAACAATTCTCATTTGAAGCCTTACTTGGGTTAGGAAGATAAGCTTCTGTCGAGGACGACTTCAATTGAAGAAGGGGAGGATGATGAGGACATCACTAACAAGGTTACACCCACAGCCCCAACTGACACATATAGATGACCAATTACTAGAACTCGCGCACGCCAATTAAATTACCAGGTACTTTTGTTTCTTGGTAATGATTCTAATGTTCATGAGAATATGATGCTGCCTAAATTGGATACATTTGTTTTCCTTACAAATGAAGGGCCTAGCTTGGAGAAGGATGAACATTGGAGCAAGAACACGCATGGAGGTGATGCCATGCGCAATGGGAACAAGAACGGAGTTACAAGTGATGATTTCAGGACTTTGAAGCCACCATAATGAGTGCGTGAAGCCCTGGACGAAATATACAAGATGCCACTTCATAAATTTCGTCGAGAGGTTATTATAGGTGTTGCGTCACCTTATTATTGGGCCAGGCCCATGTAATTTCGAAATACTTGAGTATAGGTTGTTTTTAGAGTCCGTATGTGTGGGGAAACAAGAGTTAGGGTTGGTTTCGGACCCCTCCTCCAAGGGCCACGAAATTCCCACCTCTTCTCTCATATTTATAGCCCTTAGGGCGTCGTTTAGACTTTGGGTTTTGTTTAGATTAAAAGTTCGCCATAGCTGCAACTTCGCGTACTTCGTTTATGTTCAACGACTAGACAAAGGCGTCACAGAACCCCACCTTGATCAATAAAGCTTTCCTCTTACATTCGCAATATCCAGATTGCAATCTTAGTTTCTTGCTTGTTCTTCGTTTGCCTCCAGAAAACAGACCTTCGTGGTCAGGTTGATCGTGCTTCGGTGTGGTCAATAATCTCTCGGAGTTGGTTTAGCGATTGCTAAGGCACGACGTCCTCGCACGTTCGTAGTCGGATTGTCAAAGTCGACTTCCTCCAAAACGATAGCCACCATCTCATCGAAAGACGGGACACCTATCCTTACGCAAATGTAAGGATAGGTGTAAATTAGCTTTGACTTGCGCAAATTAGGAAACCTATCCTTACGCAAATGTAACCAAACAAGGTCTCCAGTTGCAAAGACAACATGTTTTCTACCCTTATCTCCAACAAGTTCATATTTAGCATTCATGGGCTCAATATTTTCCTTAGTTAACTCATGCATTTTTAAGATCAATTCAACACGTTGTTTAGCATCAAAATCAACCTTCTCCAAAGATGGAAGAGGCAACAAATCAATAGGTGCACGAGGTACGAAACCATAGACAATTTCAAAAGGGCACATCTTAGTCGTAGAATGCAATGAACGATTATAAGCAAATTCAATATGAGGCAAGCATTCTTCCCACATTTTCTTGTTATTCTTCAAAACAGCCCTAAGCATAGTAGACAAAGTTCTATTGACTACTTTAGTTTGTCCATGAGTTTGGGGGTGACAAGTAGTACTAAAAAGCAGTTTAGTCCCCAACTTAGCCCATAAACATCTCCAAAAGTGGCTAAGAAATTTAGTATCACGATCTGAAACAATAGTATGAGGCACACCATGCAAGCGAATAATTTCACGAAAGAACAAATCAGCAACATTAGCAGCATCATCGCTTTTATGACATGTTATAAAGTGTGCCTTCTTCGAGAACCTATCCACGACAATGATGCATATAAGATTTGAACTCTTGGTAGTAAGTATGAACAGTGTTACTACCTTGTTTTAATTGTTCCAATTTGCGAAGCAATTCACGGCGATAGTAAGGAGGAAAAAATGTTTTCTCATTACAGCCTTCAAATCTTTCCAAGTTGTAGGTTGGTTATCAATATTTTTCTTACAATGCACACTCCACCAAACAGAAGCAAAACCAGTAAATACTCTAGTGGCAGCTCGTACTCTCTCAAGTTCAGAAAAATGATGGTGACTAAAAACTTTTTCTACTTCAAGCTCCCAAGCTAGATAAATAGCAGGATTAAATCTACCCTCAAATGACGGTAAAGAAATAACCTGAGCATGTGCTTGTGAGTGTTGTCCCATGTCTCGTGATGGTGAAGATGCATCCGTCGTCCAAGAACTTCTGTCTCTGGTACCTATCATGATTAGTAGAAACAAGAAACAAAAATCGAGAATAATGTTCCTATGAACTACTAGGATGTGGTGGTAAAGCGCTCACAGTAAAGCAAATATCAATATCTTACAAGTTCTTACCATGCAGCAGGTGGTGATAGGCAACCAGCGGTGTCAAATAACTCCAAAGATTGAGTAAAGCGATTGCCAGGTGAACGTAAATATGCACGGTGTAGAAATATGTGGATCTGGGTTGGCTATATATGGTAGCAAAATATTAGCAATAATCAATTCAGAGATGCAATGTTGAATAAACGCTCAACGACGGTACTGTGCTAGTCCTAGGCTAGACCGGACTAGAGACGCGAGCCTAGAACACTAATGAGGTCACGGTGTAGCACAACTAGCATCAATAAAGGATACGAAGTAGCTCTGGACAGCAAGATATAAGTGAAGATCACAACGGCAGTAAAGATAATGATGAAAACAACTTCCAAGCAGAATATACAACAACTCTCTCTCCAACTTTCTTTTTCTTTTTTTTTTCTCACACTTTTTTTTCTTTCTCTCCTCTTTTTTTTTACTTTTTTTCTCTGTCTTTTTTTTCTTTCTCCCTCTTTCCAAGACAAACTAGATAAGATGCAGATTGGATCAAGCAAAGATGTGAACGACTTCAAGTATGATTCTGACAATGAATGATGGGTAGCACGAGGTGGAAATTGATGGATGAGGTGGTGGACAACGGAAGGGATAACGATGCAGCGGCGACGTGACTAATCTCATCATAAGACGGGACACCTTTGCCTCTATCAATATAATTGTCCAATTTGGGCAAAGCTATATTACAAGCCTCTTACAAACCCAAGCCTGTCGCAACCCTCGTGGTTCCTGTAGGGAAACATGCCCCTCTTGTGGGCAAAACGATAATCCCTGCCTCTTCTCACCTTGAACTTTGTTTTCTACAGGCAACATAGAATAAGAGGAGTGTCGTGCTGAAATTTGAAACTGTTCAGGGTTCTTTTGGCCATTGTATACATTACTAATTAAGTTTTCTACGCATTTAATGTAGTCCATAATTCAAATTTGAACTACAAGCACATGCTCCAGTGAAGCAAAATGGGCGGGAAATCGTACATATGTCATTGGGTGCTTGTTTAGGTCCCATTTAAGGAACGGGAATGAATTACAAACTTGTCGTCGTCCTGAAAGATTGAGAATCTCGGTTTTTAATCCCAGTAAATCAAAAACTCACCCAAAAAACATGAAACTTGTCATAGTTTCATGACATGGCACATATATGCCGTGGTAAAAAAAATCGTGCAGTTTGAGAAGAGGTGCACACATTAGTAGCCAACAAAGTCCTTTTTGAAACAAAAAGCTGACACATTAATATCGCAAACGGTTGTATTATATTAACCGTGTCCACATTTAACCATACTGGGTGGCGTGCATGCAGCTGGTTGATTAGACGGGACGAGCGTGAGAAGTTCGCTGTGCATGCTCGACGGGACGCGTGCGAGCAGTCCACTGCGCAGGCCCGACAAGACGCATGCATCCTGTCCACATCGCAAGCTCAATGGGACACGTGCGAGCAGCAAGGTCGCCCATGTTTACCGGGAAGCGAGCTCTTTGACCTCCATGTATCAGCCGCCGCCCGCCTTGCTCACAATTTCTCCATTAATAGGTTAATTAAAGCACCTGGACGGAGGGTGTTTGCTTGTGATCCCATGGCACCATTTGCTTTGTTCATGATTTCAATTCGTATTCCGGCCTAATTTAAATTGCGACATAGGGCAATGGATAATACGACCACAAATAAAATGGCAACGGATAATACGATCACAAATTTATAATGGCGTGGATAATAATTGTCTTACATATTCTGGATAATTTAAAATGCCAGATGTGGTAAAGCCCAGAAGACACGGGTGAAAGAGAAGAAGGAAATTGCAAACAACGATTTGGGTCTCTACTCGTTGATGGATCGTCGGGCGACGACATCCACCAGCTCCTTCTTCAATTCCGCACAACTTTGCTTGAAAGCAGCAACAGATTCTTGTACCTCCTGCTCGCACTCGATCCAGAGCTTCCTCAAGTCACCCATTAGTTCCTCGTTGACCGCTGTCAGCGTCATCCCCGAGGCACTGCTCTGCTCATGTAGCATCTTCCAGCCGGCGGCCCCCTCCTCCTTCTCGGCGAGCGCCTTGAGGAGCTTCGCATTGTCACCCATGAGTTGCTCGACGAGGCCAGTCGCCTTGTCAACCGAGGCATCGCTCATCTTGAGCAGCTTCATCAAGTCGTCGACCAACTCCTTCTGCTTAGTGACACCAGCGAGAATGTCATCGTCGTCGGCGAAGTACTTCAGGAACGCCAGCTTGTTGTGATGGTCGACGCCACGAGTGCGCTTGTGAGAGCCTTGGCGTGGCCGTGAGAGCTCGTTCGAGGGGTCCACGACGTGCCGGAACATCTCTGCTAAGGCTGCGACTTCGCGGCGGGACCTCTCTAGTGCTTCAGCAGCCTTGGTCTTTGCTTCCTGGTTATTTGTCCACACTAAACTCCTCCTACCGGTCATGGAGGAACGACTTGACAGGAAAGATCTGTTTTGTGGGTGATGAGGAGAGGAACTGTGAAGTAATTTTTGAGTGGTAGGTTTTATAGCCATGTGCTAAGTGTGAACACATATTAGTTTGATAGGTGTGAACAGATTTACAATTACTTATTGCGTTGTAATCTGCAATGTGACGAGATACAAGGTCAAAATTCATTGATGGTAGAAGGTTGACCACGTGGTTGCTCGCCGTTGAGGCGGCCGCGGCGCGCTCTGTTCATCTGATTCGGCTGTTTGCCACGTATCACACACATCTTGTTAAGTTGAACTGTTTCTGTTGTGTTCCCTAATCGAAAACAGTTCGTCCGAGTGAACCGTATGCCGTATATCACACACAACTTGATCTGGCTAACCATTTCTGTTGCACTCCCTACTAGCAAACTGTTCATCGGAGCGAACTGTATGCCATATATCGCACACATATTGATATGGCTGCCCGTTTTCGTTGTTTTGCCTCATCGCAAACAGTTTGAATGGATTAACTAGTGTGCCCTGCATCGCACACGCAACTAAAATCTGAACCGTGTTTGATGGCTCCGCCATCGCAAACGTTTTGCACCTTTTTTGACGGGTTTTTTACATCCTCATTCGCGATTAATGCATCACACACAATTTCGTGGAAGGATCTCTGATCGTAGTGTCGCGTTAGCAGCATCCTGCAATAGTGATTATCCAACAGTTATCATTGCCGATCCATTGCCTATGAGTTCGTTCCATATTGATACTTGCTTTGTTACTTTCGTTACTGCTACTTTCACCATCACTACAAAACTGCTACTGTTACTTTTGCCACCGTTACCTTTACTTAGATACTACTTTGCTACTAAATATTTTGCTATAGATAAGTTTTCCAGGTGTGGTTGAATTGACAACTCTGCTGCTAATACTTGAGAATATTCTTTGGCTCCCCTTGTGTCGAATCAATGAATTTGGGTTGAGTACTCTACCCTCAAAATTGTTGCGATCCCCTAGACTTGTGGGTTATCAAGACTGTTTTCTAGCGCCGTTGTCGCGGAGCATAGCTCTATTCTCTGAGTCACTTTGGATTTATATCTGCTGATCACTATGAGGCCACTAAAGGATGATAGAACCAAGATCGTTTGCTCTAGAACGAGGGGAGGTAAGGAACTGCCATGTACTTAAGATGAACGAGCGGAGCATCCTACGACTATCTCCATGTACACCGTCATAGCACCTCAAGCCCCAAGTGAACCTACCGGACTTAAGGTGAACCAGCTCCTCTTCGAGAGTTACATGAATATCCCTTGGACTTGGTCACTACCCCACCACGGGACATTGTGCATTCTTAGGTACTTCGGAGATAGTCACGAGGAAGCACACAGGAAGCACCAAGTTCACCGGAGACCCAAGAGGAAGGAGTGGGAGAAGAATGCGAAGCATGGGAGGGTCCTGGACTACCCCGGGTGCCCGGCCATTAGCAGCCCGGGTGCCCGGCCCTCCTCTACAGCCGGTTGGGCGAACCTCGGGTGCCCGGGCCATCACCCTTGGGTGCCCGGCCTCCTCCTGGGCGCGGCCCCAGCACACTCCGGGTGCCCAGGCCATCACACCCCGGGTGCCCGGCCTCCTCCTGGCGCGGCCCAGCCACCCCCCCGGGTGCCCGGGCCATCACCCCCGGGTACCCGGCCCAGCTCCAGCCGGCCTCGGCCTAGTCCGGCTGCCCGGACCCCTCCGCGTGCCTGCGTGGATTTTTGGGCATTTGACCCTTGTATCCCTCTCTCCCCTCTATCTGGTCCCTAGACTATAAGTACCCCCCCCCCACCTAGCTCATTTAGAGGGCAGCAAATATGATAGCTCATTTGTATGTGAGCTTTGCTCCTACCTTCTCCTCTTGAGAGAGAGAGAGAGACTACTCCATTGGAGGCCAAGACCTCCATCTTGGAGAAGATCCCTAGTGGATTCAAGACCCCCATCTAGGGAAGGATCCCCATCATAGGATCATCAAGACCTCTCTCCTCATAGGATTGGGATGAACTTTACCATGTATCTTCTTTCCCTTTGATTGTTCTTGTACCTTGTGGATCTTATGTAATTGTGAGTCTAGTGGATGTGTGATTGGACTTGTTCTTGAGAGTTTCCCCCTTGTGTTCTTCTTGTTCTTGAGGGATTCCCCTCCAATTCGTGAAAGCTCTCCACCTAGGGTTCCACCCTACAACATCATGGTATCTAGAGCTATGGTTTCTCACGAAATTGGATCCCCTTCTTGTTATCTAGCCTAATTTTGTTGTGTTCTTGCCCAATTTCGAAAATCCCCACAAAAATAGCCCTAAAATTGTTTTCTTACAATTTGTTGGTTCTTGTGAGATTTGTTGTGTTTGATCCATGATTTTGATGTTTAGCAACTAGACCCAGCTTTCCCCCATCCATCCCC
>LR738712.1:339243350-339328317 GCA_902687465.1 Secale cereale
CCCCCCCGAATCAGCCCAACTACACTACGGTTTCGGACATAACTTCCACTCCTGAAGTCCAATTTTCGTGTTCTCTAGCTTGTTGAGTAGCAATTGACATCCCCCATCCATCTAGATAGGTTCTTAGATCATTAGACTCCATAAAAAATTTGGCCATTTTGACAAGTGTGTTTACACCATCCACCATATCATCCACCTTACCACCATAGCTTTCCACAACCTAACCCCATTTCGACCCATATAGCATTTATGGTTGTTTGAGTGGTGACCTGAGTCTCCTAAGGTGTTTCGGCTACTTAGGGATGAGTGCTTCTTCATCAAACACCACAACCACTTCCGCATTGCCATCTTCGACACCACCACCACCGCTTTCCGCTACCACCATTTGACTTTGGCCTTTGAGATTTTGAGTTGTGGTTTTCCTGTTTCCTAAGGTGTTTCGGCTAATTAGGAACGGGTCGCCATCGACAACACCGCCTCTCATCATCATCATCGGACGGTAACCTCGACGACACCGTTGTATATTCCCCTTGCAATTGCATTGTTAACCCCTAGCCCATTTTGCGTCCCTTGCCCATCGAGACTATCCATTTGAGTATTGCCGGCAACGTTACTTGTGCACATTAGTGGTCATCGATATACACCATCCATTGCATATATACCATATCTTATTGGTATCATCATCCCTCGTGTGCCACAAGATTGTTCCCGCATATACACAATTGCTATCTTGGTTTGTGCATTTCGCATAGTGGCCATTTCAAAAAAAAAATTTAAGCAAAAAGAGAGCAAAGAGCTTGTAAGGAATAGCCATAGCATCGCCACATTGCATATCATACAACCATATTGATCATCTTGGATCATAGTGTGCGAAACACCGGAACAACATACACATAGCATACTTGGGATAACAAGTTCATACATTTTGCATCTTATAGGTTGTGCACATGTGTCGTATCCTCCTATTGAGCAATCGTGCTAGCGTCTCTCTTGAGTTGTGCAACACAAGCGTTTTCCGTGGATTCCACATTTTGTGCTCATTCCTTGGTTGCACGACCCCATTTATCTATCCGTGTGTGTGTTTCTTGTGTCACCATAGCTATTGATCTATTTGCTTTACATTGAAATTTTGTGAATCTTTCTCAACATTTTCGATATCTTGGACTAACATTTGCTTGAATTTTGTGCCACTTGTCCTAACCAAGCCACTCGATAAGCTTTAATTTGTAGGTGTGAGTGAACAAGTCCGGTACCAATTCCACTATTCTTTCATTTCACTTTGAGTGAAACGAAATACATCCTCAACTTTGGGAAACGGTATATTGGTATTGTTTATTTCATTTCCTACTCACCCTCTACTCGAGTCTTGTGATGGATAGGCAAAGCACATCATCTCCGGTCTTCGACATCGATGGCGCGAACAACTACATCCACGCGCAAACCATCGGACTACAACAAGCAATGCAAGAGCGCATCGACAACATCGCCATCGACTTCCGACACATGGTGGTCGACATCAAGTCTTCTTCCGCTTCATCATCTTCTCGGCAGCGACGTTCAGTCACAAACTGATGTAGGGTGGAACCCTAGATGGCCGATCTTCCACGAAAAGGAGGGATCCGGAGGATGAACATGTGGTACACGAGGGAAAACACAAAGGAGCAAGAAGAAAACACTCAAATCAACAAGTTTAGGTCACAAAAATGCTAGATCCGGGTACACAAAGTGCGATACACGATACACGATCAACTAAGGACGATACAAGTGGTGGTAGTCATCTTCGTGAGGAGGTATTGATGTTCTTCTCCGTGAAGGAGGTCTTGAATCCGGTGGATCTTCTCCAAGGAGGCCATGGTCTCGTAGGAGAGGAACCACTAAGGTCTATGATGAGCTATCACAAAGCTAACCCTAAAATATGGAGGGGGAGTAGTACTTATAGTCTAGGGAACAGAATAGGGATACACGGGTCGAGGCCCAAGTGGCTGCGCACAGGCAGGGTCGGATGTCCGGGCGTCGGGCCGCATGTCCGGGCTTTGGCGAGGCGCCGGATGTTCGGACATTTTGCCGGATGTCTGGGCTAGCGGTGCCGAGTCTCGGGTGGCTTCTGTGGGGTAGCGCCGGATTTCCGGGCTCAAGCCCGGATGTCTGGGCCCTGCCGGGCCGGATGTCCGGGGCCTGGCCGGATGTCCAAGCCCTGTAGCTTCGGCTGCGGGGACTCTTCTATAGCTGTAGGTCCAGGGGCCGGATGTCCGGGCCAAGGGGTGGGATGTCCGGGGCCTGGAGCTTTCTTCACCTTCTCTTGATGCCATGCTTCGTTCGTGAGCTTGGGGGCTTGTCCATCTTCATGAACTTCTCCGATGGGGTCTTCTTGATAACTGAGCACACAAAACACATCCGTCTGAGGTAGTAGCCATGTCTCGCAAGATTCATATGGAAGTTGGACTAGGAGAGATGTCACCTCGGTCTCGAGAGCTCTAGCACGAGCACGTGTCATTGGTCCTTGGGGCGCTTGGTGAGGCGAAGGAGGGTCCACGGGGATGACCTTGGGATGCTCCGCATCATCTCCCCTCCTTTGGGAAAGATCCGACCTTGGATCAAAATCTTCATCACCATGGTAAGGGGATAGATCCTAAACGTTGAAGGCATCGCTCACATTGTACTTGTCTCGTGGGATGTCGATCTTGTATGCGTTGTTTTTGTAGCTTGCTAGCACCTTGAAGGGTCCGTCGGCGCGAGGTAGGAGTTTGGACTTGCGCTCGTGTGGGAAACGGTCCTTCCGAAGATGAAGCCAAACAAGATCTCCCGGTTGGAACACCATTTGTGACTTGTTGACGTTGAGCTTGGTGGTGAGGCGATGGACTTGTCGCTCGATCGTTGCCCTTGTATCTTCATGCACCTTCTTGAGATAGCTTGCTCGTGCACTTGAGTCCATGTTGATACGCTCTTGTAGAGGTAGAGGTAGGATGTCCAAAGGGGACAACGGGTTGAAGCCGTAGACGACCTTGAAAGGGGACTTGCCGATAGTCGAATGTCTTGCGCGGTTGTAGGCGTACTTGGTGATGGGAAATCATTGCTCCCATTCCTTGATGTTCTTCTTGATCAACACGCGAAGAAGCGTCGCAAGTGTGCGGTTCGTCACCTCCGTTTGGCCGTCGGTTTGTGGATGATATACCGAAGAGAAGAGGAGCTTGATATCGAGTTTGGCGCATAGAGTCTTCCAAAAGTAGCTCAAGAACTGGACGTCTCGGTCCGACACGATCTTCTTGGGTACTCCATGTAGACGAATGATTTCCCTACAAAAGAGATTTGCAACATGTGAAGCATCGTCGATCTTGTTACAAGGAATGAAATGAGCCATTTTAGAAAATCTATCCACGACAACAAACACGGAATCCTTTCCATTTTGAGTCCTAGGCAATCCAAGTACAAAGTACATGCTTATGTATTCCCATGGATGATATGGAATAGGAAGAGACATGTAAAGACCATGAGATTGAGATTTTGACTTAGCTTTGCGACATGTAGAACATCGGTTGGTGAGGCATGAGACGTCACGGAGCATCTTGGGCCAAAAGTAGTTCTTTGAGAGCGTAGCAAATGTCTTGTCGCGTCCAAAGTATCCCATGAGTCCTCCTCCATGAGATTCCTGCAAAAGGAGCAAACGAAGCGAAGACTCGGGAACGCAAAGTTTGCTAGCTCTCATAAGATATCCATCCTTTATGTAGTAGCGTTCCCAAGAAGTGTGAGTCAAACACTCAGCATAAGGATGTGCAAAGAAAGGATCATGCTCATATAAATCTTTTATGTGCTCAAAGCCAATAACATCCAACTCAAGTTGTGTAACAAGCATGCATTCGCGAGAAAGCGCATCCGCCACAACATTCTCTTTGCCTTTGATGTACTTGATGACATAGGGAAAAGACTCAATGAACTCACTCCACTTAGCATGACGCTTGTTCAACTTAGTTTGACCCTTGAGATACTTGAGAGTCTCATGGTCCGTATGAAGAATGAATTCATGAGGTCTAAGATAATGTTCCCAAACACGTAAAACTCGCACCAAGGAATATAGCTATTTATCATAGATGGGGTAGTAAAGTTGCGCTCCGGATAGCTTCTCGCTAAAGTATGCAATTGGGCGCTTTTCTTGCATGAGCACGCCACCTATGCCGGTACCACTAGCGTCACAATGAATCTCAAACGGTTTATCAAAGTTTGGTAGGGTTAGAAGTGGTGCCTGGGTAAGCAAGCTTTTTAGCTCTTTGAACGCGGTGTCTTGCGAAGGACCCCAAATGAAGGGTGCGTTCTTCTTGCTCAAGGCGTGTAGAGGCATAGCAATAGTGCTAAAGTACTTCACAAAACGTCGGTAGAAACCGGCTAAACCAAGAAAGCTACGCACTTGTTGGAGATTCGTTGGTTGTGGCCAAATTTAATTGCTTCAATTTCAGTTTCATCAACGTGAACACCTTGTGAAGAAACGACAAATCCTAGGAAAACGACCTTGTTAACGCCAAAAGTGCATTTATCCATGTTAGCATATAAGCGCTCTTTCCGAAGGGTTTGTAAAACCATACGAATGTGTGTCACGTGGTCCTCAAGCGACTTGCTAAAAATGAGGATGTCATCAAAGTAAACCACTCATCACCCTCTTGGATGCGGATTTGGTAGTAACCACTTTTAAGATCAATTTTCGATAAGATGGTGGCACCATAAATTCATCAAGCATGTCGTCTAGGCGTGGGATAGGATAACGGTATCTAACGGTGATAGCATTTATCGGGCGACAATCGGAGCACATGCGAAAACATCCATCTTTCTTAGGCACGAGAATAACCGGAATGACACAATGGCTCAAGCTTTCACGTACATGACCTTTGTCGATGAGTTGTTGTACTTGTCGTTGTATCTCCTTGGTTTCCACGTGGTTGACGCGGTAAGAAGCCTTGTTCAGAAGTGGTGCGACGGGTATGAGGTCGATGCGGTGTTCAATTCCGCGAAGTGGAGATAGACCCGGAGATAGCTCATCGGGAAAGACGTCCGAGAATTCCTGCAACAATTGAGAAAACACTAAAGGTAGAGGTGGTGAAGTGTTAGTAGGTTTGGCTTCCCCTTTGCATAAAAGCACAAGGTGAAAGACACTCGATGGGTTCTCACACACTTCTCTCATCTCGCTTTTGGTGGAAAATAGCACTAGTTGTTTCTTGTCACTCGTCGTGGAGTCGCTCATATTTGGCTTGTGGCTCTCACTCTCCTTTTGGTGGCTCACTCTCTCACCATTCTCTCCATGATGGTTGGTAGGTAAGTGTTTGTCGGCGGCTACTTGAGTTGGTGACATTGGCCGTAGCACGAATTCCTTGCCCTTCATCTTGAAGCTATAGTGGTTGGTCCGTCCATTGTGTGTGACTCCACGATCGTATTGCCATGGTCGTCCAAGTAGAAGATGGCACGCGGACATAGGAACCACATCACACTCAAGTGTTTCCTCGTAGGCGCCTATCTTGAAGGAGACTTGCACGGTATGCTCGACTCGAAGAATTCCGGCATCGTTAAGCCATTGGACCTTGTAGGGATGAGGGTGCTTCGTCTTAACCAATTGGAGCTTCTCACATAGCTCTTCGCTAGCTAAGTTATGACAACTTCCTCCATCGATGATAACCTTGACAGAGCATCCATTAATGCCGGCCTTGGTATTAAAAATGTGACATCGTTGGTTGTCATCTTGTTGATGTTGGAGTGTCAAGACCTTGGAGACAACGAGATTGGGACGCGATTCATTGTCACAAAACACTTGATGGTCTTCATCTTCATTCACTTGGCGATGCATAGCTACATGCTCAAGGGCTTCCATCTCATTGTCGCTCATTGAGTCATAAGATCCATCATCATTGATGATCATGGTACGAACGGTCTTGCACTCAAATGAATTGTGGCCTCGCCCTTGGCACTTGAAACACTTGATGGAACTCGTCTTGGAGTTGTCCTCGGTTGGAGTTGTAGATGATGAAGTTCTTGGCTTGAAGTTGTTCGTAGAAGGTGGACGACTAGATGTAGACGCATTCTTGTAGCTTGACTTGTCACCGAAATTTGTAGATGGCTTGGTAGAGGTAGGAGGAGCCGAAGTCGTTGAAGCTTGGTTGTAGGAGCCGAAGTTCTTGGAGGTGAACTTGGAGTACTTGTAGTCCTCTTGAACTTGTCGCTCCGCTTTGGTTGCTTGGTGTACTAGCTCGAGAAGGGTCGTGTAGGGTTGAAAGTCCGCAATCTTCTTGATAGGATAGTTGAGTCCATTCAAGAATCTCGCCATTGTTTGCTCTTCATCTTCCATGATGTTGGCTCTTATCATGGCAATCTCCATCTCCTTGTAGTACTCTTCAACGGACTTGGTTCCTTGCTTGAGGAGTTGTAGCTTCTTGAACAAATCATGGTTGTAGTGTGTTGGCACAAAGCGTGCTCGCATGACTTCCTTCATTTGAGCCCAAGTAGCGATGAGAGGTTCGCCTTTTGCTTCTCTTCTCTCAATGATTTGCTCCCACCAAATGAGAACATAGTCTTGGAACTCAAGGGAGGCCATAGCAATTTTCTTCTCTTCATCAAAGTTGTGTAGGCGAAAGATTTTATCAACTTTCAATGCCCATGAAAGGTAGTCTCCGGGATCAATGCTTCCGGAAAACTTTGGCATGGTGAACTTAAGCTTGCCATAGCGATGCTCTTCATTGTCTGCTTGCCTATTGTGAGGGCGTTCTTGATTTGGACGATTGTCAAGCTCGTGTTGTTTGTGGTGTAGTAGATGCCCATTGTCGTGGTGTACTTGCCGAGCTTGTGGTTCTTGTTGGGCTTGTTGCTCTTGTCGCGCTTGAGGAGGAACTTCTTCTTGCATGCGTGCTTGGTGGTGCCTCGCTTGCATCTCATCACGAAGGAAATCCTCTTCTTGACGAGTATGTCAATTTCGAGTTGCCACATTGCAATGTGAATCACGTAATGCTCGTTGCGCCTCAAGAGCTTGAGCTTCTCGGCGTTGTTGTGCTTGACGATGAGCCTCGGCATCTTGTTCTTCTTTGTATTGACGTGCTCGCTCTTGTTGTTGTTGGTGTAGTCATTGTCGTTCTTGCGCTTGCTCAAGTGTAGCTTGGTTTGCAACATGTCGACTTTCTTGCTCTTCAAATAGCTCATGGGGGCTCTTGTCATGAAGTGGGTTCCGGTTGTCATGTCGAGCTTGACGTGCGTCTTGACGAAGAGTGTTTGATGTAGGGGTACTTGAGCCATCTGTGGAGTCGGTGTGGCGACTTGAGCGGCTTCGTCTTTGAGAAGATGTGGAAGTAGAACGCCGGTTCACTATCAAAGTTCGTAGCTTGTCGAATTGAGTAGACATGTTGGTGTTGATGATGTCAAATTGTTCTCTTGTCCTTGCTTCAAATTGTCGCACATCGACGGCGACTTGCTCAATGTGCTCTCGCATAGCTTCACTTTCTTGATGTAGAGCTCGTTGGATACCGAAGAGATGTAGTTTGGTGACGTAGTTGTTCGGTTCTTGAGGATCATCGAAGATCGGGTTCGAGGAAGTACTTGGCCTATCCATCATTGCAAGCAAGAGTGTGAGTGGGAGAAAGGAGAAGACAATACCAATTGTACCTTGACCGAAGTTGAAAATGGATCAATGATCACTCAATAATGTAACCCGGAAATAGCACTATTGGTACCACCTCTTGTCGATTCTCACACCTACACAAGTAAAGCTTTGAGAGGAGCTTGGTTAGGATGGTGGCACAAATTCAATGCAATTGTCAAAGTGACTCAAAGATGTTGAAAATGGTTCACAATTTGCTCATGCAACAAGTAGATCACAAGCAAGAAGTAGCACACAGAACACACGCATAGATAGATAAATGTGGTTGTGCAACCAAGGGTGAGAGAAAATGTGGAATCCACGGAAAATGCTCGTGTTGCACAACACTGGAGAGACGCTAACCGATTGCTTAATAGGCGGATACGCACTTGTGCACAACCTATAAGAGGCAAAATGTAACGACTTTCTATCACAAGTATACTATGAGTGTATGATGTGCCGATGCTTGAGCACAAGATTATGTATTGCTATCGCATATGATCTCTTTTGATGCAAGGTGTATGATGCTATTTTTCTATTTCTTATTAGCTTTGGGTGGCTCTTTTGCTTAAAAGCTTGTGAGCTCTTTCTTTGGTCATGTATGCATGCTTCTCGGATCAAGGTAGCTATTGTGTATGCGGGACACTCTTATGTCACACGGAGATATGATGATGTAGTATGCAATATCTATGACTATCACTAATGTGCACAAGTGTCGTGGCCCGACAATACTCAAATGGCTAGTCTCAATGGAAAAGCTACGCAAAGATGGTCCATAGGGTGACAATGCAATTGCAAGGTAGAATGAACAAGGTGTCATTGATGTTACCGTCCTTGCCGAGGGTGAGCGATGGTGGTGTCGAAGTCTTGCCATTCCAAGGTAGCCTAAACATCCAAGGAAACCGTGAAACCACAACTCAAGTATCCAAGCCAAAGTGAGACAAAAATTGTCAAAATCGTAGCGGTGAAACGATGGTGGTTGCGGAAGTGGTGGTGGTATGCAGAAGGTTTGGTGGGATACCGAACGAAAATGGCAGTGTTAAGTGCAAGGCGGTGTGAATGGGGGATTTTTGGCTGCGGGAGGCCGAATGTCCGGGCCAAGGGCCGGATGTCCGGGCCTGGCCGGATGTCCGAGGTGCCTAAGGCCGTGATGAACACCTTGCACACGGTGACTTCACGGGCCAAAATTCATCGGATTTTGCGGATAAAATTTGGGGACAAGGTGGGAAAAGCTAGATCCACTCTTGGCACAGCAAATACATGGAACAAATTCAACAAAACCTCGTCAAATCAACAGATGACAAAAAAAATTGGGGCTATTGTTGGTGGGGAACTTTAGAAATTTGGGAAGAACACAACAAAAACAAGCTAGAAAACACGGGTAGGGGCTCCAATTTCGTGAGAAACTGTGGCTCTTGATACCATAATGATGTAGGGTGGAACCCTAGATGGCCGATCTTTCACGAAAAGGAGGGATCCCGAGGATGAACACGTGGTACATAAGGGAAAACACAAGAGGAGCAAGAAGAAAACACTCAAATCAACAAGTTTAGGTCACACAAATGCTAGATCCGGGTACACAAAGTGCGATACACGATACACGATCAACTAAGGACGATACAAGTGGTGGTAGTCATCTCCATGAGGAGGTCTTGATGTTCTTCTTCGTGAAGGAGGTCTTGAATCCGGTGGATCTTCTCCGAGGAGGCCGCGGTCACGTAGGAGAGGAACCACTAAGGTCTAAGATGAGCTATCACAAAGCTAACCCTAAAAGATGGAGGGGGAGGATTACTTATAGTCTAGGGGACGGAATAGGGACACATGGGTCAAGGCCCAAGTGGTTGCGCACAGGCAGGGTCGGACGTCCGAGCGTCGGGCCGGATGTCCGGGCTTTGGCGAGGCGACGGATGTCCGGGCATTTTGCCGGTTGTCCGGGCTAGCGGGGCCGAGTCTCGGGTGGCTTTTGTGGGGTGGCACCGGATTTCCGGGCTCGAGGCCGGATGTCCGGGCCCTGCCGGGCCAGATGTCTAGGGCCTGGCCGGATGTCTGGGGCCTGGCCGGATGTCCGGGCCCTGTAGCTTCGGCTGCGGGGACTCTTCTGTAGCTGTAGGTCCAGGGGCCGGATGTCCGGGCCAGGGGGCCCGATTCAGCTTCTCTTGATGCCATGCTTCGTTCGTGAGCTTGGGGGCTTGATCATCTTCATGAACTTCTCCGATGGGGTCTTCTTGATACCTGAGCACACAAAACACATCCGTCTGAGGTAGTAGCCATGTCTCGCAAGATTCATATGGAAGTTGGACTAGGAGAGATGTCACCTCGGTCTCGAGAGCTCTAGCATGAGCATGTGTCATTGGTCCTAGGGGCGCTTGGTGAGGCGAAGGAGGGTCCATGGGGATGACCTTGGGATGCTCCGCATCACAAACATCATGTGCACGACGACGACGAACGACATCGTCTACGAACTCAAGCACGACAATGACACCATCATCATGAAGATGCTAGACATGCGCAAAACTACAAGTCCAATCAAGCTCTACTTCACTCCAAGGCCAAACTTCAAGAGCACATAAGAAGACCGCGAGAAAAGAACCACCAAGACGGCGCTACGGCTACATCAACCACTTCGGCATCTTCGCCAAGTGCTATAAAGGCATCTTCGCCTTTGGACGTACGGCATCTTCGCCTACCTCCGACGAGTATGCCTACATCGGCCTTCATCCACGACGACTACTACGACATCGTTGAGGATGGGATTTTCCCTTGGACCATGGTGGCGTATGGTGATGAGCTGAGAGACTTGTGCCACCATGCTGAGAGTGAGAGTGACTTCACCACTTGCCCCTTATATGATGAGATGCCCCATTTCCCATGTGAGGAGAGCCACCACCACCACCACTTGAGTGAGATGAGTGACTCCACCATATGTGACTATGAGTGCACCTACCTTGAGGGAGTGAGTGAGCCACCAACACATAGAGAGAGTGAGATAGTTGATAGGTCATGTGAGGCCACTTTCAACACTAACGGCTTGACCTCTACCTCTATTGTGTCTTCTCATTTGCTGCTAGGTCTCATTTATGATGACGCGCCGATCCGCGACGACTTCGTCCTTCCTATGGACAAGACGATGGCCATGGTGGACTATGATGCACCACCCACATGGTTCCACCAAGATGACGATGGCCGCTACTTTGTCTTCAACACCTCACCTGCAACATATGAGCGGAGCTCTAAAGGTAATATAGGTGATGGTGCTTCTCTTGTCCCACTAGTGGTGATGCTATGCTCCATAGGTTATCATGTGAAAATTCTGTTGGTCACATCATGTTCGAGAACCCTCTAAACTTGTCATACTCTATGAGTGAGATCTCCCATATTGCATCATTTCAATCTCAACATAGTAACTATGCATGCCCCATTAAAGTAAATCCTATTTGCACTTGTGGCATAGATGACAGGATGATGGTCATTGGCTTTTGTTTTTCATGCGATGATATTGCCATGCTCCCTTTACATGATTTGTGCAATTCATCTCCTATGCCATACCATGAACACATTGCTCCAAATATGCATTGTTTTGGATGTTGTCAATATTCTCCATGTGATATTTCCACTACGGTTCATGAGGAGACCCCCATGGTTTCCTCATACATACTAGGAGATCTTGATGCATTCCATACCTTGCATGATTACCATGATTGTGTGCACCATATGCATTACATGAATAACAATGCTCTAACTTCTTGTCATGATGCATTACACCATGTGAGTCTCCATTATGTCATAGATAACAACAAACCTTTCATGATGGATGACATGTTTCTATATCACGCATCTCATTTGTTTGAGCATTGGTTATTTTGTGCTAACCAACACATGCACATGTGCATCATGATGGATGACGTGTACATTTACCACGCACACACTTTCTTTGGCTTGTGTCTCTTTTGTGTAGGTACCCATACTTACTCGTCAACCTCGCAAGAGCACGAGTTGACGAAACGAGCTCTAGAGAGCAATGATGACTTGGGATCCCGTGGACTATCCTTACCGCCGTTCTCTTCGCGCAACCTCTATGCGCATCTCTTTTACTTGGCTCTCACACGACTATGGGCTATTTATCACTTGTCACCTTATGCCCATTCTATCCTGGTCACTTTGCATGTTATGCCTCCTGCTATGACTTTGCCATGCAATTGTGACCCTTGCTTGCATTTGCCCATGATTCACCATTCTACTACTATTATGTGTATTTGCATGCTTGGTGGAGATACTTGTAGCTATTGGCATGATTTTGTTATGCCACATGCTATTGATGAGACTTTGTTCATACCTTGCTTTCATGCTTGTGCTATGCCATGTGCATTATTCATGCCCGTTATTACTCCACATGCCATGATTGCCACGATTACCTCTAGTATGTTGCATCTTCGCACTACTAGCTTACACTACTTGATTGCCATGATTGCTTGCTTTGTTGCATCACCCATGTTTCACTCTTACTTGCTTTCTTGGGTTGATGACATATATGTTCATTCATTTCACATGATATACATTGATCATTGTCACTTGTCTCCACTAGTTGCATCTCTCATATTCACTTATTTTGAGTGCAACCATGCTATGCCTATTGATATTGGAGACTTGGACAGCTTACTTGTGATGCATGCTTGCTTGTTTGGGCCTAATGTATTTGGTTGTTATCGCATCATATGCTTCCATACATTGCCATGTCCCCTTGTCCTTTCTTATGATAAGAATGACGAAAATACTTGTTGGGTGACTCACCACACGAATAGGTTTTACATCTTCGCTAACCTCATTTTTTTCCGAGTGTTTGTCATGTTCTTTCATTTTGAAGGATTCACAAGGCGGTACCATCACGAGGCATCTTGGACATGCGACGGCATACACGTTGCGCAACAATAACATTTTCGACATCCTCGTCAAGGTGAATTCCTTCCTTGTGAGCCATCCTCGCATATGCTTGGACTTCATGGATGCACCACCGGTCTACCACTCTTACCACAACATTGAGCATGGGTATATCAACACTCCTTTGGCACATTGCACCCAAACCTTCATATTTGTTGATTGTGCACCCACATGCCATGCTCCATGGTCATATCATACCCATAACAAATTTGCATCTTATGCATGGATTGACTCACATTATGATTGCCTTGTTGCATCTTGTAGTCCCATGTCATCCATGATATATGAGCTTTTTCATTTCCTTAGCAAATTTGTTGTGATCTTTCTTGATGGACTCTTCATACATATTGATCACATTGCCAAGCATCAATTGCAAGATCACATACTCACGTTGAGCATCCTTTACCATGTTCATGCTTTTGATACACAATCCCATTACGACATCATTTTGCACAATGGCAGCATTTGCAACTTCTTGCACAATGAGCTTGATCACATGAATGCATTGTATGCCATGCTCTTTCATTTTGCTACAATTCATGCTCATTGCGACTACCGATTTCATTGGACGGACTCATGCTTAAATGAATGACACCTTGCGTTCGCTAACCATTGAATTTCCAAGTGTCCCTTGTGTTTGCTCTTTTTGCATGTCTACCATTCCGACGACATCTTGGAGTACTTTGATCGAGGCGTGACATACACATCGTCCAACTACAAGTTCGTCTATGCCTACCGTGTACATGACGATATGGTTCACGATCCGAGGACGGATCTTTCCCAAGGGGGAGGAGATGATGTGGAGCATCCTACGACTATCTCCATGTACACCGTCATAGCACCTCAAGCCCCAAGTGAACCTACCGGACTTAAGGTGAACCCGCTCCTCTTCAAGAGTTACATGAATATCACTTGGACTTGGTCACTACCTCACCACGAGACATTATGCATTCTTAGGTACTTCGGAGATCGTCATGAGGAAGCACAGAGGAAGCACCAAGTTCATCGGAGACCAAAGAGGAAGGAGTGGGAGAAGAATGTGAAGCATGTGAGGGTCCTGGACTACCCAGGGTGCCCGGCCACCAGCAGCCCGGGTGCCCGGCCCTCCTCTACAGCCGGCTGGGCGAACCCCGGGTGCCTGGGCCATCACCCTCGGGTGCCCGGCCTCCTCCTGGGTGCGGCCCCAGCCCACTCCGAGCGCCCGGGCCATCACACCCCGGGTGCCCGGCCTCCTCCTGGCGCGGCCCAGCCATCACCCCCGGGTGCCCGGCCCAGCTCCAGCCGGTCTCGGCCTAGTCCGGGTGCCCGGACCCCTCCGCGTGCCTGCGTGCATTTTTGGGCATTTGACCCTTGTATCCCTCTCTCCCCTCTATCTGATCCCTAGACTATAAGTAACCCCCACCTAGCCATTAGAGGGCAGCAAATATGATAGCTCATTTGTATGTGAGCTTTGCTCCTACCTTCTCCTCTTGAGAGAGAGAGACTACTCCATTGGAGGCCAAGACCTCCATCTTGGAGAAGATCCCTAGTGGATTCAAGACCCCCATCCAGGGAAGGATCCCCATCACAGGATTATCAAGACCTCTCTCCTCATAGGATTGGGATGAACTTTACCATGTATCTTGTTTCCCTTTGATTGTTCTTGTACCTTGTGGATCTTATGTATTTGTGAGTCAAGTGGATGTGTGATTGGACTTGTTCTTGAGAGTTTCCCCCTTGTGTTCTTCTTGTTCTTGAGGGATTCCCCTCCAATTCGTGAAAGATCTCCACCTAGGGTTCCACCCTACAACACGTTCGCTCTAGAACGAGGGGAGGTAAGGAACTGCCATCTAGATCTGCACTTGATTCACCGTCTGTTTTGAGTAAACTTGCAACACCTACACCTGTTGTTGATTCTGATATGTCGCATGATATTGATGATGTCGCTTCTATTATGAATGATGCTTATGATGAAACTGTGCCATTGGCTGAATTACTTGATGAACATCTAGCTAGAGCTAGTACTATTGATTACGCTGAAGATGATGATATTTCCGAAACTGATGAAATTATTTATACAGAAAAAACATTGAAACACCTGTTAGACCTACTTCCCCTAGATATGAATTGCCTATTGTTCGTGAGCTATATGTAATGGAAGGAGAAGTAACTAGAGACTTTCTTGCTTGTAAGGATAGAATGATCTTAAGAAATTAGTACGTAAGTGGAAAGAACAATTTTTGAATGCTAGAATGCAATATGATCCTAAATTTGCTACTTCACCTATCCGTGTTACTGATAAGGATTATGGATTCTCTGTTGATCCTGAGTTAATTACTTTAGTTGAATCTGATCCTTTTCATGGATATGAATATGAAACTGTTGTGGCACATCTTACTAAATTAAGTGATATAGCCACCCAATTTGCTCATGAGGAAAATTTTCGCTATTAATATATTCTTAAGTTGTTTCCTTTGTCTTTAAAGGGTGATGCTAAGTTATGGTTTAATTATCTTGCTCCTGGTTGTGTACTTAGTCCCCAGTATATGATTTATTACTTCTCTGCAAAATGTTTTCCTGCTCATAAGAAAAAAGTTGCCTTACATAAAATATTTAATTTTGTGCAAAATGAAGAAGAGAGTCTCCCACAAGCTTGGGGGAAGCTTCTCCAATTACTTAATTCTTTGCCTGGTCAACATCTCAAGAAGAATGAAATACTTGATATCTTTTATAATGGATTAACCGAAGCTTCTAGGGACCACCTAGATAGTTGTGTTGGTTGTGTTTTCACGGAACGAACTGTTGAGCTGAAAAATTATTGAATAATATATTGAGTAATTGTAATGATTGGACTCTTCCTGAACCAACTCCGAAGCCAACTCCAAAGAAAAGAGGCATTCTATTTCTCAGTCCCGAAGATATGCAAGGGGCAAAGAAATATATGAAAGAAAAAGGTATTAAAGTTGAAGATGTTAAGAATTTACCACCTGTTGAAGAAATACATGGTCTTGATAACCCGACACAGGTAGTAGAGGTAAATTCTCTCTACAGATTTGATGAAGGTGACATTCCTCATAATAAGTCTGCTAGCTAATGCTTAGATGAGTTTGATAATTTTATTGTTAAACAAGACGATTTCAATGCTTATGTTAGTATACAACTGAAACATAATGCTTATATGCTTGACCGCTTGGGTGATCTTGTGACTAGAACTTCGAATGATCTTAAACTTATTAGTAAGCATGTTTCCCTGGTTACCACTCAAGTAGAACAAGTACTTAACGCACAAAATGATTTCCTCATGTTGTTATGGTTGCAACTAGAGGTGGTAACATAACTCGGGAACCTTTGTATCCTGAGGGCCATCCTAAGAGAATTGAGCAAGATTTTCTAAGAATTAATACTTATAAACATAGTCCTAGTAATAAAAAGAAAAAGAAAATTGATAGGACTTTGCCTGAACCTGTTACCGATACACCTGAGAATCCCAATAATATTTCTATTTCTGATGCTGAGACTCTGTCTTGTAATGAACATTAACCTTGTGATAATGTTAATGATGATGTTCATACCGATGCTCAACCTAGTAATGATAATGATGTATAAATTGAACCTTCTGTTGATCTTGATAACCCACAATCAAAGAATCAACATTATGATAAGAGGGACTTCATTGCTAGGAAACTGGTAAAGAAAGGGAACCATGGGTTCAGAAACCCATGCCCTTTCCTCCTAAACCATCCAAGAAAAAGGATGATGAGGATTTTGAACGCTTTTGTGAGATGATTAGACCTATATTTTTGTGTATGCGTTTGAGTAATATGCTTAAAATGCCTCCCTATTTCAATTATATGAAAGAAATTGTTACTGATAAAAGAAAGATACAGGAAGTTGAAATTTCCACCATGCTTGCTAATTATACTTTTAAGGGTGGCATACCAAAGAAACTTGGAGATCCAGGAATACCCACTATACCATGCTCCATTAAAGGAAACTATGTTAAAACTTCTTTATGTGATCTTGGAGCCGGTGTTAGTGTTATGCCTTTCTCTTTGTATCGTAGACTTGAATTGAATAAGTTGACACCTACTGAAATCTATTTGCAAATGGCTGATAAATCAACTGCTATACCCATCGGTATTTGTGAGGATGTACATGTTGTGGTTGCAAACATTATTATCTTAACGGACTTTGTTATTCTTGATATTCTCGAGGACGACAGTATGTCGATCATCCTTGGTATACCTTTCTGAATACTGCAGGGGCTGTTATTGATTGCAACAAAGGCAATGTCACTTTTCATGTAAATGGTAATGAGCACACGGTACACTTTCCGAAGAAACAACCTCAAGTCAATAGCATCAATTCTATCGGAAAAATTTAAACTATTGCTATTGGAGGTTTTGAATTCTCTATTCCTACTGTCAGAAAGAAATATGACATTCTTATTGTTGGGTAAATGCATATCCCCATTGAGGTAACCTAGTGTTATCCAAAAATTCTCCGGTTTTATGTTATTCGAAAGAAGTTTGTTAATGAGACTTGATCAACCTCATGGACGGATTCCTTTTGATGAGAATGAGATGGATGAATTTAGAGAACACCACCTACTGTACCCAACTTTTTACTTTCTGTTATTTAGATTAAATAAAGCAAAAATGTATTATCTGTCTGTTTTCGGAATTATCTGTGCAATAAAAATGTCCCGAAAATAAAAGTTCTCCAAATGCATTGAAAATTTAATATGATTTTTTCTAGGATATTTTAAGATTTTTGGCACTGAGAATGCACCAGGGGGCTGCACCATTGGGCCACAAGGGAGGAGCGTGCGCCCTACCCCCGTGGGCGCCCCTATCCTTGTTGGCCCCATGTGGCCCCCCTCCACTTATCCCAGCACCCATCCTCTCCTTCTTCCTCCAGAAAAAATCATCCACCAGCTCAAACGCGTGTTCTAGCTCATCTTGCTGCCATTTTCGATCTCCTTGCTCAATTCATCATTTGCAAAACTATTTTGGGGGATTGTTCTTTGGTATGTGACTCCTCCAATGGTTCAATTAGTTTTTGTTATAGTGCTCTTTTTATTGCAATTTTTTGCTGCTGCGGTGACCTTGTTCTTGAGCTTGCATGTCAAATTTATATGGTCGAAAGTGGTTTTGATGCATGATATAGCCTCTAGATAGTTGTACGAGTAGTTGCTATCAATTTTGATGAGTTTGGTTCACTTTTATTTTGAGTCACTAAAATTTTTAGAATTTTTCAGAGGTAGAAAATGATGAGGAGATTATCGAGAGGCTCCTCGAGCCGGGGTTCAAAGGAAAAAGAGAACGAGGCGAAGGAGAAGCCCAAGTATAATCTTCCTCGTACCACGGAGATTCGGGCGTGTGAATGGCCATTTGATGCATTCTTACAAACAGACGGAATTTATGAAGATTTCTATTATTTGGACGTGAATGCCGGCATCACCAACTTCCTCCGTGACTAGTATGATCAGTATCTTCTCCTAACTAATACTTTCGTGCATAATTTTCATTTTCATGCTATAAGATCACCACCCATGGTAGAATTTGATTTATATGATGAGCATAAGGAGATGAACCTTTATGAGTTTTGTGAGGTATGAAAACTACCTTACGAAGGTAGCTTCGAAGAACCACGTCCTGGAGAAGTGGAAGATTTTATTGACGCAGTTACCGTAGGGGGAAGGAGAAGGGTGAGGTATGGAAACTACCTTACGAAGGTAGCTTCAAAGAACCACGTCCTGGAGAAGTGGAAGATTTTATTGACGCAGTTACCGTAGGGGAAAGGAGAAGAGTGTCATAAGCGAGAGTGGTCAGTTTACATTTTTCCTGTTTTACTCTATTATTCATTATTTGCCGGGAGATGTTTGGTTGGTCGTGGAGAGAGTGGAGGCCTTAGTGCCCCCGACCTTGCCATTTTGGGACATGCTTTACTTCGCGATAGAACTTTTAGTTTGGGTGCTATGGTTGCTAAACCGTTGAGCTTGAACCGAGGACATCTGGGGTATTTTCGCCACTCGCCTTGCTAGACGCTTTGAGATACCAAAGAGGAGAAAATGCTACCCACTATTTATTTAAATTATGACAGCATGGTAGCACATAAATTCATTCATTCTGATGAGGAAAAGAAGCTTATTTATAATTTGATATTCAGTTAGAATACTTTTCAGACTATTATTTTTCCTGCTCCTTCTTTGTTTAATATTCATTCAGGCAAGTACACTATTTGGCCCGAGGACATCTACAAATTCTGGGGGCTTCCACAACCAGCGGTGCCTGAGCCAGCACCAGCCATTGAACCTTATAGCGAGCCTATCTTTCAGTGGGAGCCGCAAGAGCTCGCAAACCAGTGGAACTCTCAGGATCCACCTCAGTACCCAGGAGAGGGCTACTTTGAGCCGCGGCCTAGACCAACTTAGGCAAAATCCTAAGCTTGGGGGAGTACATATTTCTCACCCACATTACATTCATGTTCACACATTCATTCCAGTCGTCGATGTTCATACTTTTTCATTGTATTATCCATGTCAATTTATTTTTCTCGCTTTCTTCTTGTGTGTTTGAAAATTTTAGAAAACCCAAAAATATTTCCTGCTTCTTTTTGTCTTTTCTTTCTAGTTAGTTTCATAGTACTTCGTAGTAGTAAAAGAAAATCCAAAAACGATTTATCGTTCTTCTTTCGTCTTTTAGGAGCTTTCCCGTGTAAATAGTTTTTCTCGTTCTTGTTTGGTTTTCTTTAGAAAAACAAAAACTCCAAAAATATTTCAGTGCGTTTCTTTGAAACTCTTTTCTTTTCCTTTAGAAGAGAAGACCACGATGAAAATGATGAGTGGCTCTCATATGCATTATTGTTGAACTAACAAAGAGCACCTATTACCTTGTCTTCTCCTTTGAATAAATGTTGTAGATTCCAGCTTAGTCCGATGCACGTGCACTATTATTATTATTCACACCGTTCGGTCGTGAAGTGAAAGGCAATAATGACGATATATGATGAAATTATTGAGAGGGAGAAAAGTTGGTATGAACTCGACCTATTTTGTTTTTGTAAATATGATTAACTTGTCATTCTTGATTCAGCCCATTATGAATGAAACACATTTGCAATGACAATTAGAGATTATAGTTACTCATGCCATGCTTAATTAGCTAGGAGTTTATAATGATTTACCTTTCGTGCCAACATGCTTCTAAAATGGTTGTGATGTAGTATGATAGGATGGAATCCTCCTTTGAATGATTTCAGTGGCTTGACTTGGCACATGTTTACACATGTAGTTGAAACAAAATCAACATAGCCTCTACGATATTTATGTTCATGGTAATTTATGTCCTACTCATGCTTGCACTCAATGATGGTTAATCTCAAGGCATGTTTATGACCGTTGTTGCTCTCTAGCTAGTCGCTTCCTTGTCTCTTTGTAGCCTTCACCTGTACTAAGCGGGAATACTCCTTGTGCATCCACTTCCATAAACTCAAAGTAGTTTCATATTAGTCCACCATACCTACCTATATGCGGTATTTACCTGCTGTTCCAAGTAAATTTGCATGTGCCAAACTCTAAACCTTCAAATGAAATTCTGTTTTGTATGCCCAAATCGCTCATATGGCGACTAGGGTTGTCAATATCTTCCATGCTAGGTGGGTTATTCTCACGATGAGTGGACTCTGCTTGTCATTCAGGAGAAAATACCTGGTAACTGGGATACCCAATCCCATTATCAAAAGATCAAAAATCAAATCAAAATATAATTAAACAAAGCTCCCCCAGGACTGCTATTGGTTTGGACGGTACCCGTTGTTTCGGATAAGGAGTGGAGTGTGTTTGGTGGTGTAGGGGGATTAAATTTTACCATTCTGTTTGGGAACCGCCTATAATGTATGTAGCATGGAAGATATTTAGAACTCTTGGTCGTAGCGTTAACAAAGAAAGCATATCGCTCAAAATTATATTGATCTCTGATTCAGAAACTTGAGCTCTGGCACCTATGCAAATTCTTGCTTCCCTCTACGAAGGGCCTATCTATTTACTTTTATTGATGAGTCATCATCCTCTTATAAAAAGCACCAGTTGGAGAGCACCTCTGTCATTTATATGCTTTGTTATTAATTGATGTTGAGTATGAGTGTGACTGGTTGTCTTTAACCATGAATTACAATGTCTGTTGAGTCCTTGATCTTCTTAGGTGCTCTGCATTTATGTTTTGCGGTCTCAGAAAGGGCTAGCGAGATACCACTTTGTCATATTATATCATGATTGTATTGAAAAAGTGTTGTCATCCAAGATTTATTATTATTGCTCGCTAGCTAATTATTCCATTGATATGAGTAATCATGAGACCTAAATGTTATTGTGAATGTGGTTAGTTCATAATCTTTGCTGAAAACTGGAATGATGGCTTTACGTATTTACAACAACAAGATCAAACATAGTTTGTAAAAGTTTTTGTTTGTCACTTTCAGTTTATCAACTTATTGCTTAAGGACAAGCAATGGGTTAAGCTTGGGGGAGTTGATACGTCTCCATCGTATCTACTTTTCCAAACTCTTTTCCCCTTGTTTTGGACTCTAATTTGCATGATTTGAATGGAACTAACCCGGACTAGAGATGTTTTCAACAGAATTGCCTTGGTGTTATTTTTGTGCAGAAATAAAAGTTCTCGGAATGACTTGAAACTTCACGGAGAATATTTTCAGAATATATATAAAAAATTGACGAAAAAAATACCGGAAGGGGCTCACACCCTGGCCACAACGGTGAGGGGCGGACCCCCCCCCCCCCTAGGACGTGCCCCCTACCTTGTGGGCCCCTTAGAGCTCCACCGACGTAAACTACAACTCCATATAATCTCTTTCGGGGAAAAAATCCGAGAGAAGATCCCATCGCGTTTTATGATGCGGAGTCCCCGCACCTTCTGTTCTTTATCGGGAGACCTGTTCTTGAGTCCGTTCGGGGCTCCGGAGAGTGGAGATCGTCGTCGTCATGATCAACCATTCTCCATCACCAATTTCGTGATGCTCATCGCCGTGTGCGAGTAAATCCACCGTAGGCTTGCTGGATGGTGATGGGTTGGATGAGATTTATCATGTAATCGAGTTAGTTTTGTTAGGGTTTGAGCCCTAGTATCCACTATGTTCTGAGATTGATGTCGCTATGACTTTGTTATGCTTAATGCTTGTCACTAGGGCCCGAGTGCCATGATTCTAGATCTGAACCTATTATATTTTCATGAATATATTTGTGTTCTTGATCCTATCTTGCAAGTCAATAGTCACCTACTATGTGTTATGATCCGGTAACCCCGAAGTGACAATAACCGGGACACTTCCCCGTGATGACCATAGTTTGAGGAGTTCATGTATTCACTAAGTGCTAATGCTTTGGTCTGATACTCTATTAAAAGGAGGCCTTAATATCCCTTAGTTTCCATTAGGACCCTGCTGCCATTGCAGGGTAGGACAAAAGATGTCATGCAAGTTCTTTTCCATAAGCATGTATGACTATATTCAGAATACATGCCTACATTACATTGATGAATTGGAGCTAGTTCTGGGTCACCCTAGGTTATAACTGATACATGATGAATATTATCCGACACCTACCATTGTTGATCCATTGCCTACGAGTTCATTCCATATTGATACTTTCTTTGTTACTTTCGTTGCTGCTACTGTCACCATCACTACAAAACTGCTACTGTTACTTTTGCCACCGTTACAGTTACTTCCATACTACTTTGCTACTAAATATTTTGTTGCAGATATTAAGTTTTTCAGGTGCGGTTGAATTGACAACTCAGCTGCTAATACTTGAGAATATTCTTTGGCTCCCCTTGTGTCGAATCAATAAATTTGGGTTGAATACTCTACCCTTTAAAACTGTTGCGATCCCCTATACTTGTGGGTTATCAATGGAATATTGGGAGGCTTGATAAACAAGTGGTAGGAAGCGCGACATAGCGATAGCATCGAGACAACTAGCATAGCAAAGATAGTAGTGAGATCCAAGGTGACGTTCATCTTGCCTGAGATCCCGCTAGGAAGAAGATCGAGTCCATGAAGAAGACGAAGCCACGTAGACAAACCAAGCGTAGTCGAACGAATCCTCACGATCGTAATGAAACAGGTACTAACGAGAAGAAGCAAACAACATGGTAAACACACAACACATAAACAAGACATGATGGTCAAACAAGTATGACGCATGACAAGCTACATGATGCTACATATGGCAAGGGATGAAGCATACAAGTCATCACATCAAAGCAAGTTTAAATGAGGCCGGAAACAACATATAACAATTCCGGTAAGTCCTCATATGCAAATTTAGAAATTGGTCCAGATCTGAATAACACATTATGTTAGAGTTGTTAAACAACAATTTAGCATGCATCATGATGTTCTACACGATTTTCTAGTCAAGTTACATATAAAGTTCATTTAATTCGGAGCTACGTCTTAGAAGATATGAGCAAAACAAGTTGAACATGGCATTGATGTAAAATGCAATAAAACCTCAAGCACAACACTCAAAACATGGATGCACATGACATGATGCATCTACATGCAAAACCAAGCAAGTTTCACATCGAGCATGCCCCAAATGGAGCCACTGTTCAACACATACACATAAAACAAGTTTAAAGGACAAGCTATCCAAAACAGCGACTAGGTATATTGCAGGCATAAAAACAACATGCTACAAGAACACAATAGGCACAAACACATATGCACTCAAAGTACAGATTACATGCTTCAAGAATCATCAAGGTTCAGGTTCATAGGAATCAAGATTAATCCAACATGATCAATGCAACAAGCAACTTTATAACACATATTATGACTTGGTGAAAAATAGGACATATACACGAGCAGAGATAATATGTTGGCATGTTGGATGCAAGAAATAATTAAGCTACATTGCAAGAACATGACATCAAAAGGTATAGCATGCTAGTACATATCATGGAGCTCATATAACACAACATGGCATATACATAGGAGCAACATGTTCATGACGTTCATCAAAACAAGATGCAAACATGATATAGAAGATTCTCAGACTTGGTGAAAATCTGGGAATGCCAAACAACAACATCATGATGTTGACTTTGGCGGCACATAACAGAAAGCGTAACAATTCTAATAATTATTCAAAGGGCATGAACATATAGTAGACATGTCATACACCAACTAACTCCATGGGCACAACTCTATATAATGCATAGATTGATTACAATGACCTTTGCTAAATGGAACATGTTGTTGACTGGCTGACAAATTTATCATGATGACAACTTGAGAGCAAGAATGGGACATGCTACAACAACTTATAATTAAAAACCATGGCATGGACGGATAGAGCATAACATGGTCTTCAAAACAAGCTCACTGGGCATCTCCAAAATATGCATATATTTGACCGTAGCATCAAACAAACATGGCAACACAAAATAGCAGTTTTAGACTAACCAGTTTTTACTGTCTCTGAAAACAGCAAACAGTGAGTAGGTCAGTTTGCATGCCTGTTCCAATCAACACCTGGAATATCATGAAAAATTAATTACACCATTACAAAGATGACATGATTGTGCTCCTAAAACATGTTGACATGATGCTCAAAAGAAAATCACACAAAACGCTATGAAAATGACAAAAGAGCAAGTTTTATCAGTTTTCAGAAGTTAACAGCAACATGCACTTTTTCAACAGAGATAAACATGTCAAAATGCATTGTAACATGTATGAAAATGCAACCATCATGTAGATCACAGAGAGCAGATCATTTTGACATAATATTCACCCAATATGGACCAACGTGCACAAAGTTACATCAAGTCAAACATGCCTATATGAAAAGACTTGGACGAAAAAAGACCAAGTCTGGAAGAGCGCTAGATACTACACACGGGGCGGGGAATAGCTACTGGGATTCTGACCTGGCGGGACAAGGCCCAAGGCAGAAGCGGCTAGGCCGGGGCAGACGGTGAGCAGGGCCGAGGAGGGTGGACCGGGCCGACGGCGCGTCCTAGGATGGAGCGGGGCCCATGATGTGGCGTGCTAGACGAGTCGTCCTCCTCCTGATTTGATCGGCAACAAGGCTGCGTGGGGGTGGCACGATGCTCGGTGGTGTCGGGCAGCGGAGCGATGAGGGGAGGCTGAGGACGGAGGGGATCAGCGCGCGGACGAAGGATCCGTTGATGGAGGTGCATGGCGGCGGCGGCGGTGAAGCTTGGACGCGGCACGGGCGATGGGTGGCTGCGGCTCCGGCGGAACATGGCCGCAGGAGACGACGGGACGACGCCAAGAGACGGTGGGGCGCGGGTTCGGCGAGGCGGGGATGGAGCGGGAGGCGCTGGGGCGCGGCTCGGGCCTGCGGCAGGCGGCGAATGGGCTTGCGCGGGCCCGCTACGGGCTTGGCGGGCTGCGGCGGTGGGGGAGCTGGCCATGGTGACGTGGCAGCCTCCCATTGGTCGTGAGCAGCGGCGCTGCCGGCGGTTGGACGTTGGCGGCTTGCCAAGTGGCGAGGAGGGGCTGGCCGGCGCGAATTTGGACGAGAGGAAGTGGGAGGTTGCTGGCGGCAGAGAATTTTAGGAGGGGGGTTAGTGTTGCCAAAAATGGAGAGGGGGTGTCCATATCCATCGAAAAGGGCTAGGGTTTGGGTCTAGTGGGGTTTTTGGACCCTCCAATGATGATCGGATGTCTCTAGTCGGAGGAGGGGGTAGGTTGGGCCTAGTGGGTGGTAGTGGGCTGTGTGGAGAGGCGTTGGGTTGAGAAGAGAATAGAGGCCCGTCGACAGGTTTTCGGAGACCGAAAACGTCCGACGGATTATCGGGCAATGGTGCCGCTATACTTATCCGTTGGGCTATCAAACGGACTCCGAATGCGACGAACTTTGACAGGCGGTCTACCTACACTATAATAAGACCGCACACCAAGTTTCGCCTCATTCCGAGAACATTTTTATGCCACTTTTAAAATAAATATTCGGAGATGTCGTGGGCACGTGCGAGTGCGTCTGGGCTCAGAACGGAAAACGGAGAGAACTGGGAAACTTGCACCTACGAACGGATGCTAGTATTGAAAACTGTGTAGATGAAATGCACATGATGACATGGCAAAGTGCAACACGCAAGCGAATGACATGGCAACGACGACGAATAAGAGTAAGACATCTGGCGCATCGGTCTCGGGGTGTCACAACACTCCCCTACTAACAAGAGATCTCGTCCCGAGATCTTAGGAATGAGACGGAAGTGAAATAGGAAGAACAAAGTTCTTCTTGGAGGAAATGAGTGAAACAAAAGAATCTCAAGAGGTTGAACAACATGAAAGAATAACAGAACGGAGATGAACAAGATTAAGAAGGTCCATTACAAAAGATGAACAAGGAACATTACGAGAACCTTGTAGGTTGACAGGAATGAAACAAGAGCTTAACGAATAAAAATAAGTTGAAACCACACCGATATAACGAGATAGCCAAGGGACAAGAATGAAAGAATTTGGACAGCACTCCCCTTGAACATGAAAGGAATAGAACATCATGTTGACAAGATGGAACGATACTTGACGAGATGAACAACACAATGCCTCCAGAAGAATAAAAAAGTGAAATGAAAAGAACGGATAAGAGAACAACAACTTCACCACGAATGAATTTGACGCATCCTTAGGAGTAAGGATTGAATGGAGTTTTTGAGAAAATCAACAACAAAAGATTTGGTTTGTGTGGGCTTATGTAAACATCTCAAAACATGAGGTGAACTTCCGCCACTACGAAATGATTGAATATATGAATGAATGCAAAACTCCACTTAAAAATAATACGGAGAATTATTTCCATCTCGAGATGCTAGAAGAATACTTAAGCTGCTCAACAAGGATTTTGATGAACACTTTAAGAATGAATTAAATCATGAAGAACCACCATGAAGAACTCCGGTAAAAAAAGGATGATGAGATATAATGTCGAATGAAAATAATAAGATTAAGGCCTTGCAATGATTTAGATGGGGGTTCTGACAAGATACTTTAGATAGCTTGTAACTCTGGAAAAAGAAAAGATGAAAACACTTGGTACTATAATTTATTCATCATGAACATATTCCAGTGGAAGGGATAAATCAACTTGATGAGAAAAGAATAAGATTTATGTTATGCTTATCCTCCACCAATTAGATTGATGAGAAGCAATGGATTTGCATACTACTTATTCATGTTGAAAAAGATTACGGGGAGATATAACGCAAAACTTGAGAAAGTCTTCATGAACCACCGGTAGGATTGGAAAGAACGAATGAATTGATATGATGAGAAAGGAAAAAGGAATCTTGAACGAACCACAGTAAGAATTGAAATGAATGATGAAAGAGAACAAGCCCCTAGGAATAATTAAAATTGTACGAAGAAAAGAGAATGAATTGCCGGGAAGAATTAGAAAACAATTAGAGAACTTGAGGTAATTTAGATACAAGAGAACGAAGAGATCGCAAACTGATTAAAGAATACCTGGACGAAGCACCGAAAGAATATGGAGACGAACGAAGAGGCATCAATTAAGAATGGTTGGAGGACGAAGTTGAAAACTGAGAATGAAGAAATCTTCTGAAATGATGGCCTTTGGAGGATCACAAATGGAAAGATTTCATGAAATACTCTGGATGTGTATCAAAAGAATTTGTCATGATCCGAACAATTTGAAGGGATATCATTTAAGCTTGAACGACTAATAGTTGAGAGAATGAACAAGATTTAGAGGAAAATTTGTCTTCGGTCTTCAAATGACGACGAGAAATACAACCAAAATTCTTGAGATACTCCGGAAGAATGAAAAGAGGGAAGATTGAACCGAACATGAAAAATTTTGAAGGCAATCTTGGAGAAGGCATATGACTGATGGAATCCATACTTACGTCTCACTTTCAAAAGAATTTGAGAATAACTCCAGAAAAATTAGAAGAGTTAGGTAAGATCCTGGGAAAAAGACCTGTGTGTTAGAGCCCACTGAAGAAAACCACCATTGTAAAGGATTGCTTGAATAAGAAATGATCCGCCGGAATGATTGAAAGACTTGAATGAGGTGACGACCTCGAATTAATTGGAACATAGGTGAATCTAATGAGATGTCTTCGGGACTCCGGAATAATTAAATGACGAGAGGCGAACGAGCCAAGGAAAAACTTTTGAGCCAAGGAAAAGAATATGATGAACACCGAATACTTGAATTGAATCCACCGGCAAAGAAACCGAGATGAAGAATGACGAACTAGACGAGAATTTACCAGTTGAAATAATCGAGGAAAGAATGCATAGGATTCACACGAGTAGGATGGATACTCGATTAAGGACTCCGGCTCTGAGAAGAAAAAGGGTGGGTGGGTGGGAAAAAGAAAGACCACTTCAGATGACATTGCTTATCTTCGGACGGGGAAACCAAGTCGTTGAGAAAGAACTAAGGATTGATCTTGGAAAATGATGCGGGGTCAACCCGTTCTAGGCCGATCTTTCACGAAAAGGAGGGATCCCGCGAGGAACGCGATGAACACGGGGACGAACAAGGAGAAATCACAAGGGAAAACGCTCAAGAACAAGTCCAATCACACATCCACTAGACAATCAAACACACAAGATCACAAGGTATATGAACAACAAAGGGAAAGATACAAGGTAAAGTTCATCTCCGTGAGGAGGTCTTGAATCCGCGAAGGATCTTCCCGTTTAGGGGTCTTGAATCCGTCGTGGATCTTCTCCGTAGAGGGTCCGCAGTATCTCCTAGGAGTAGAACCACTAAGATGAGCAAAGCTCTAGTCTAAAATGAGCTATCACATTTGCTAACCCTAAAATGGTGGAGGTGGAGGAGTATATATAGTCTAGGGTCATGAAGGGGTAAGTGAGGGGCGAAACGGGTACATGGGCATCGGCCAGGATACATGCACGCAGGCAAGGCCGGATGTCCGGCGGTCGCGCCGGATGTCCGGTTCTTCACGGGTTGCCGGATGTCCGAGGTAATGCCCGGATGTCCGGGCTAGCGGGGCCAAGCCTCGGGTGCGGTTCTGTTGCTGGCGCCGGATTTCCGGGCTGAAGGCCGGATGTCCGGCGGCTGCTGAGGTGCCGGATGTCCGGGCTGGCGCCGGATGTCCGGCGGCTATAACTTCAGCCGCCCCGTCTTCTTCCGTCTTCGCTTCCAAGCTTCCCTCACGAATGGTGTAGGTGTTCCTTGGTGCTTGCACTCCTCCTCGTCGTCCGTGAAGCTCCGACAATACATATGCATGCACACGGGTGGAGTGTCAAATAGTATACCATCCTCAAAGGGGTCAACTGAACATGTGTAAAGGAGATGATTCACCTTTATGTATGAGATGTAGAGGTCGCACGTGTCACTTGCCATATGGACTCTTGACATGGTGATGTCCTTAGGATGCTCCGCATCATCCCCTCCCCCTTGGAAAAGATCCGACCTCGGATCAAAAGCCAAATCACCATCGGAAAGAGATGGCGTCGCCATGTCGAAGCGGTCGATCGCCAAGCACTCATCATCTTGAAGCTCGAAATGGGCACTCTCCAATGTCGCACCATCTAGTGATTCCTTCAAATGGAGCAAGGACAACAAACACTTGGGAAAAAATGTAGTTAGCATTAGTGCAAAACCAAGCATTCAAGAGGTGATTCACCCAACAAGTGTTGTCATCAAGCATAGCATGTGGTGTGACAAAGGATTGTGAGATGGCATGTAAGCATATGAATTGAGAACAATCAAGGTCATCATGGAAACAAGCATGTAAACGTGAGGTAAAGATGCACATATGTGTGACAAGAGAGTAAGCATCTACCTCAAAGTTGTAGCAAGCATGCCTAAAGCGCTCAATGAGAGGTCTATGGTAGGCATAGGAATCATTCACAACACCAAATAAAATGAAGTGTCTAAACACATGGGTCAAGTGCAAGACAATCCAAGCATAACGTGCAAAGGGTGTAGTGAAAATAGTGTGGCACTCAACACAATAGAAAGAGCAATTGTTCAACATGTGTGAGGCAATCAAGTCAATCATGTGAAAAGCAATGGAACATGACATAAGTGAAAAGATGACAGTGCTGCAACCAAGCATATGATAGGGACAAGTAATCCAAGAATTGGATGCAACACACAAGGCACATATAACATGAGGCATGGCAATGTGACAATGGCAAGTCGAAGCGAGATCTCTAACATGTGTGCAATCAAGGGGTCCAAGATGACAAATAAGTCTCATGGTGCAAGCAACACATGTAGTGTGCTCCCCAATATCCATGCTCATGGTTTTGGGCGTCCCGAAAGAGAAGGATATCACCTTGAAAGTGTGTCCTTCTGCGTCCTTCACAATGCCGAAGCACAAGCAAGTGCGATGTAGAAGCGTCGTGAACAAAGGTGGTTCGCTCTCAAGAGCTCGAATGGTCAACTCACGTGAAGTGGAAGTTGAGACGAAGTCCAAGTATCCTACACATGCACAAAACAAAACAAAGAACGTATGCGCATGGTAAATAAACACATCATCCATCATGATGGTTCTCTTCTCTTGCACATAACCATTAGAAGCAAAAGTGCATGAATAAGATGATGCAACAATGGCTATATTCATGGCACTAGGCATATGGTGCAAAGAGGTAAAACAAGCATGCTTCACAAGAAATATGTCAAAATCTACAAATAAATGCGAGAATGCTATGGGGGCAATCTCATTGGCAAGACAAAAATCATGGTTGTGCTCAATGCATGGACAATCATATAGCATGAGAGAGGAAACATGTGGAGACATATGACAACAAGCAATATCAATCATGTGCGAAGCATGGCAATGGTTGGCATCAACCGGATGAAAGGAGCAAGTATGAATCATCGGTGATGCAACATAAGCAAGCATATCAATCATGTCGTGCAAACTAGTGGAGCAAAGATGCAACACACTAGATAAGTTCATAGGAATCATGTCATGTGAGCCAATAGTAGGCCTAAGCAATGCACACGACATATCACAAGCACGAGCACATAGCATGAACAAGGTATCATCATAGGCATTTGGCACAAAGCAAACATGGCAATAACAAGCAATATCTCCACCAAGCTTGCAAATACACATACAAGCATGAGAATCAATCATCGGGTGTAATGCGAAACATGGGTCACAAATCCATGGCAAAGGCATGTAAATGAGCATATCATGCAAAGTGAACATGGCAAGAGGGGCATAAGAGATATAATGGAAAATAACCCATAACCATGTGAGGGCCATGTAGAAGAGATGCACGAAGTCTTTGCGCGAAGGGAGCGGTTGGAAGGATAATCCATGGAGTCACATGTCGTCGTTGCTCTCTAGAGCACATTTCGTCAACTCGTGCTCTTGCGGGGTTGATGAGTAAGTATAGGGACCTACACAAAAGACACACAAGCCAAAGAAATTGTGCACGTGGTAAATGTACACATCATCCATCATGATGTGTATGTGCACGTTAGAGTCAGCACAAGATAAGCAATGCTCAAAAACAATTGAGGCACGATAGAGAAATATGTCATCCATCATGAAAGAATAGTTGTCATGTATAGCACGATGGGGACACAAATTAGAGCAATTATGTGGCACAACAATAGCATTTGCATTCATGGGGAGCATATTGTGCACACAAGTATGGGGATCATGCAATGGATGGGATGTATCAAAATCTCCTAAAATGTATGAGGAAACTATGGGGGTCTCCTCATGAACAATATCGAAAGCATAATATGGAGAAGTGGAACAATCTCCAAAACAATGCATATCCGGAGCTAGGTGTTCATGGCATGGCATATGATGGATATGATGCAAAGGAAGCATGTCAATATGTTCACAAGAAAAACAAATGCCAATAACCATGGGCTTGTCATCTATGCCATATGTGCAAATTGGGTTTATCTTAATGGCATATGCATAGTTACTACGAAGAGATTGCAAATGTAACATATGGTTGATCTCATTCATAGCATATGACAAGTCAAGCGGATTGTCAAACATGATGTGACCGAGAGAAGTATCACATGAAGTCCTATGCAACATGGCATCACAACTAATAGACTCCACATGGCAATCATCAAACTCATCATGAATGGGTAAATCATCGCATGGGGAAATCATGCTAGCACGAACCATGGCAATCGGTGGATCAACATCATGCAAGCAGTCAATGTCAACATAGTCCACTAGTGGGATGAGATCATCACCTTCACCTTTGTTACCTTTCTCATTCCACTCGTGTGGTGTAGGTGAGGTGGGAAAGACCAAATGGTGGTCATCATCTTCACCTTGATGGAACCATGTGGGGGTGCATAATATTCCACCATGGCCATCGTCTTGTCCATAGGAAGGACAAAGTCGTCGAGGATTGGCGCGTCTTCAAATGTGGGACCTAGCACCAAATGAGAAGACACAATAGCGGTAGAGGTCAAGTCGTTAGCGTAGGAAGTGGCCTCACATGCCATATCAACCATCTCACTCTCTCTATGTGGTGGCTCACTCACTCCCTCAAGGTAGGTGCACTCAAACTCGCATATGGTGGAGTCACTCATCTCACTCAAGTGGTGGGGGTTGTGGCTCTCCTCACATGGGAATTGGGGAAACTCATCATATATGGGGCTAGTGGTGAACTCGCTCTCACTCTCAATATGGTGGCACAAGTCACTCAAGTCATCATACGCCGCCATGGTCGAAGGGAAAATCCCATGCTCAACCATCTCGTCACCGTCACCGTGGATGAAGGCCGAAGATGGCACATCATCACTCTCGCCTCCAAAGATGGAAGCATCATCCGTGCTCGTCACCTTGTCGGTCGCCTTCAAATCTTGGTCCTCGAATGGCTCCGTAGTCGTAGTCGTCGCCGCACCGTCTTGAAAAAGAGTCGAAGTAGACTAGGCATCATCAATGCCACAAAGAGGGATGGCGGTGAAGTCGAACGTGGGAGCGTCGTCTCGGAGCTCATCGGGCTTGGACATCATAGTGGTATTAGCCTCATGCTCGACGTCTTTGATCTTGGTCTTCGAGAAGTGTGCTTGCGATGGAGAAGCCTTGGCCTTCATGAGTTCTTGTTCCGCCTTGAGAGCACCAATTTAGTTGTCGTCGAGGGACTTGTAGTTCTCGAGGAAGATAGTCTTATAGATGTTGTGCAATCCCATCATGAAGTGGAGCTTCATCGAAATGGGTTTGTCCACGCCGGCTCGTCGCAAGGCCATCTTCATCTCGTTGAATTACTTGTCGATGGACTTGGATCCTTGTATGGTGTTCTCCAATTGGCGTAGAAGATGTTCCGTGGAAGTGGGAGGCACGAACTCTCGCCGCATAGCTTTCTTCGTCTTGGGCCAATTCACGTTGAAGCTCGTCGAAAGAGTGTGAAGCCACCATGTTGACGCGTTCTCGTGGAAGTTTCTTCTGGCGCACTTCACTTGATCTTCGTAGGGAACTTGATGTAGCTTGAGGTAGTCGTCCATCTTGCGCTCCCACTCGAGATACTTCTCGGGGTCTTGAGTCCCATAGAAAGGAATCTCGTGGTCGTTGTCGAGGTCGTTGTAGCTCGTGGCAGTCGCGGACTTGAGCTTGGGAAGCTTCTCTTGAGCATAATCTTGAAGATGCCGTATGTCCAAAGGCGAAGATGCGTTGAAGTCGCTTGGCGAAGATGCCAAGGTACATGGTGAAGTCGTTGAGCGGTTGTTGGAGTTGAGCTCTTGACCTTCATGTTCTTGTCGTTGATGGTGTCGATGCCGACGAGATCTTGCCGGAGATGGTAGCTCAGAAGGATGTGCACTTGAGCATCTTCTCGAAGATGAGGGAGACCTCTTGCGGTTCTTGATGAGGGCTTTGAGCTCCTTCATTTGAGCATCCATGTTGGCGCACAAGTGGTTCGTCATGGCATCGAACTTGTCGTTGTTGTTGTAGACCGAAGTAGATGAAATGCTTTGCCTATCCATCACAAGACTCGAGCAAAGGTGAGTAAGATATGAGATAAACAATACCAAGTTACCTTTTCCCAACGTTAAGGATGTATCCCGTTTCAGTCAATGTGAAATGAAAGAATAGTAGAATTGGTACCGGACTTGTTCACTCACACCAATCAAGTAAAGCTTATCGAGTGGCTTGGTTAGGATAAGTGGCACAAAAGTTTGATGCAAAATGTTAGCAAGAGTAATTAAAGTTGAAAGAGATTCACAAATTCGCAAGTGAAACAAGTAGACCAATAGCAAGGAGTGGCACATGGAAACACACGCATGGATAGATAAATGTGGTTGTGCAACCAAGGGTTGAGCGAAAAATGTGGAATCTACGGAAAATGCTCTTGTCGCACAACACTAGAGAGACTCTAGCCGATTGCTCAATAGGTGGATACGAACTTGTGCACTACCTATATGAGACACAATGTAGCGACTTCCTATCACAAGTATGCTATGTGTATTATGTTCTGGTGCTTTTAGCACAAGATGATCCAAGATGATCAGATATGGTAATATTATATGCAATGTGGTATGATGCTATGGCTCTTGCTTACAAGCTTCTTTGCTTTCTTTTTGCTTAAAATCTTTATTCTCTTTCTTTCTTGTCTTTTTTTATATGGCCATGATGCACAAACCAAGATAGCAATTGTGTATATGCGGAAACAATCTTGTGACACAAGGGATGATATGATGATACCAAGATGATATGGTATGTATACAATGGAAGGGCGGATCGATCATCACTAATGTGCACAAGTAACATTGCCGGCAATACTCAAAGGCTAGTCTCGATAGGCAAGTGACGCAAAAATGGGCTAGGGGTTAACAATGCAATTGCAAGGGGAATATACAATGATGTCGTCGAAGTTACCGTCGGTGTCGATGATGAGAGGTGGTGCTCTTGATGTAGACCCGTTCCTAATTAGCCGAAACACCTTAGGAAACGGAAAAACCACAACTCAAAATCTCAAGGACAAATGTCAATTGGTGGTAGCGGACAAGCGGTGGTGGTTGTGGAATAGTTGGTGGAAACCCGGTCAAAATGGGTTATGGTGGTGGAAGTGTATGATGGGCTATACACGTTGTCGGAATTGAAGTCCCGGTCCCTAAGTAGCCGAAACACCTTAGGAGACACGAGCCACAACTCAAACAAGCTCACACAAAATTGGGTTAAGTTGGGTTGGCTATGTATAGTGGACAAGGTTATGCGGAAGTGGTGGTGGTGGTGGATGAAGAAGAAATCGTACCTAAGTATCCTAAACACCTTAGGAGACTCAAATCACTACTCAACCAACCGCAAATGCTATGGGGGACAAAATGGTTATGTTGCAGAAGTCAGTGGTGGATATGCGAATGATATGGTGGAAGCCCTAGGAAAAGATGCCAAAATTCACAAAATATGATGGAGTCAAATGATTATGATGGTATTTTTGTGTTCTGGGGGATGTCAAGAGCTTCAAAACGAGCTCAAGAACGTCGAAATCGGAGTTTGGATGAATTAGTTATGGACAAAACGGTGAAACGAGGAAGGCTGAAATGCCAGTGGCCGGACATCCGGGGTCGGGTCTGGATATCCGGGACCTGATGTCCAGAAACTTGCGCAATTTTGCCCTCCAGGAGCCAGATGTCCGGCCGAGAACCCGGATGTCCAGCCCGATGGCCGGGATGTCCGGCCCGACTATTCCAGATCGGAATTGAGACTTCCAAACTCGTTTGGGGGGCGGAATTTGATGATTTTGGGGGCAAAATTTGAGATATTTAATGGATGAAAAGTGGGGAAACTTGGGGAAATGCTAGATCCACTCAAAACACAGCGGATCCATGGATCAAAATCAACAAAATCTCATCAAACCAACAGATCAAAAAAATTGGTGCTATTTTTGGTGGGGAATTTTCAAATTGGGAAGAACACAACAAAACAAGGCTAGAAAACGGTGGGGAGTCTCCAAATTCGTGATGAACCAAGGCTCATGATACCATATGATGCGGGGTCAACCCGATCTAGGCCGATCTTTCACAAAATGGAGGGGATCCCACGAGCAACACGATGAACACGTGGACAAACAAGGAGAAATCACAAGGGAAAACGCTCAAGAACAAGTCCAATCACACATCCACTAGACAATCAAACACACAAGATCACAAGGTACATGAAAAACAAAGGGAAAGATACAAGGTAAAGTTCATCTCCGTGAGGAGGTCTTGAATCCGCGAAGGATCTTCCCGTTTAGGGGTCTTGAATCTGTCGTGGATCTTCTCCGCAGAGGGGCCGCAGTCTCTCCTAGGAGTAGAACCACTAAGATGAGCAAAGCTCTAGTCTAAAATGAGCTATCACATTTGCTAACCCTAAAATGGTGGAGGTGGAGGAGTATATATAGTCTAGGGTCATGAAGGGGTAAGTGAGGGGCGAAACTGGTACATGGGCATCGGCCCGGATACATGCACGCAGGCAAGGCCGGATGTCCGGCGGTCGCGCCGGATGTCCGTCTCTTCACGGGTCGCCGGATGTCTGGGGTAATGCCCGGATGTCCGGGCTAGCGGGGCCAAGCCTCGGGTGCGGTTCTGTTGTTGGCACCGGATTTCCGGGCTGAAGGCCGGATGTCCGGCGGCTGCTGAGGTGCCGGATGTCCGGGCTGGCACCGGATGTCCGGCGGCTATTACTTCAGCCACTCCGTCTTCTTCCGTCTTTGCTTCCAAGCTTCCCTCGTGGATGGTGTAGGTGTTCCTTGGTTCTTGCACTCCTCCTCGTCGTCCGTGGAGCTCCGACAATACCTATGCATGCACATGGGTGGAGTGTCAAGTAGTATACCATCCTCGAAGGGGTCAAGTGAACACGTGTAAAGGAGATGATTAACCTTTATGTATGAGAAGTAGAGGTCGCACGTGTCACTTGCCAAACGGACTCTTGACATGGTGATGTCCTTAGGATGCTCCGCATGAGAAAAGATGAACAGGGGAGAATCAACTGGAAGAGAAGTGCGCCGGATGAAAAGAGCTGACATTGCAACGAACGAAAACTAACCGCATGATCCTAATAAAATATGAAGGGGAAGAGGAGTAATTCAAAACATCTACATCAAGATTCCTCACCAGAGCAACGAAGGGTATTAGGAGTAAAAAGAATTCCTACTCTCCGATATAACTAGACTCCAAAAATGTTTTTCTTCTAGACTCGACAATGGCCATTCTACGATCAATCAAGGGGCTCCTATGGTCGGTCGAGGCTCTGATACCAACTTGTCACGCCCAAGATGTGATTCTATCTTGATCACGTAATAAACTCATGATTAGGGCACAACCGCATTTCGGGCGCTTAGCAAGATGGATATTATTTCATCGTACCATTACATAAATAGATGGAGATACATACTAAAGGCATACAAATGCCACATGAATACAACAACATCATACGCAAGACATCCGACTATGGATGAAAACACATGAAAAGCACAACGACATTCATCCTGCTATCCCAGGCTGCCGACCAGGAACCTATCCCAAGCTCAAAGAAGAAGAAGAAAGAACTCCAACACAAGTAAACATCACTCTCACGTCAAGTCATCGGAAACCTTTACTACAATGGGTGTTGTAGTATCTGTGAGCCACGAGGACTCAGCAATCCCATTACCATGGGTACCAAGACTAGCAAAGCTTAATGGGTATGGAATTGATAACTGGAGAGGTTGTAGCAGCGGATAAGCATTGTATGGTGGCTAACTTACGATTTCAAGATAAAGATGAGAAGCTATGCAAATGGTCACAAACTAGTAATGATCGCTATGTGATCTTGAACTACCTACGAGTCAAACATAACCCCACCGTGTTCTCTTCCCGAACTTACTCGAAAAGAGACGATGATGGTAACTCAAACGGTTGGTGTATTTTATTTCAAGTCCTCTATCAAGTTCTCTACAACCGGATATTAACAAATTCCAATCTGCACCATAACCGCGGGCACGGCTTTCGAAAGATCATAACCCTACAGAGGTGTCCCAACTTAGCCCATCACAAGCTCTCATGATCAGCAGAGGTAAAACCTCCATCTTGGGAATAATCCAATAATACTCGGAATCCCAGTGCACAAGACATTTCGACTATGGTAAAACAAATCCAGCAAGACCTCCTGGTGTGCCGACACCCTGATAGTACCGTGCGTATCTCGTCTCAGGGCACGTCCGGATGGGACAAGCTACGTGTAAACCAAATACCCCGAGTTTCCCTATGGTGGTCCCACGGGCTGCCTAGTTTGGACCAACACTTATGAGAAGCACTGGCCCGGGTTGTAAATTAATTCATCGGGGTCTGGAAAGTCCCTATGCAAGTTATAGTTATTAGGCAAATGGTAAACTAATGTTGGGCCTTGCTAGAGGAGTTTTATTCAAAGCGAACTCTCAAGGGGGGCCCATAAACCCCAACCGCGTTAGGAACGCAAAATCAAGGAATATAACACCGGTTTATTGGAACCTAAGGTGGCATGAGTGGAACAAAACACCAAGAAAAAGGCCAAGCCTTCCACCCATTACCAAGTATATATGTGCATTAATTAAGTAAGAGATATTGTGATATTCCAACATATCCATGCCGACATGGAGCAAACTTCATATTCACCTGCAACTAAGAATGCTATAAGAGGGGCTGAGCAAAGCGGTAACATAGCCAAACATCGGTTTGCTGGGATGGTGAAAAGGTTAGAGGATGTTTCATGGCATATTGGGAGGCTTGATAAACAAGTGGTAGGAAGCGCGACATAGAGATAGCATTGAGACAACTAGCATACCAAAGATAGTAGTGAGATCCAAGGTGACGGTCATCTTGCCTGAGATCCCGCTAGGAAGAAGATCGAGTCCATGATGAAGACGAAGCAACGTAGACGAACCAAGCGTAGTCAAACGCATCCTCACGACCGCAACAAAACAGGTACTAACAAGAAGAAGCAAACAACATGGAAAACACATAACACATAAACCAAACATGATGGTCAGACAAGTATGATGCATGACAAGCTACATGACGTTGCACATGGCAAGGGATGAAGCATACATGATCATCACATCAAAGCAAGTTTAAATGAGGCCAGAAACAACATATAACAATTCTGCTAAGTCCTCATATGCAAATTTAGAAATTGATCCAGATCTGAATAACACATTATGTTAAAGTAGTTAAACAGCAAGTTATCATGCACCATGATGATCTACATGATTTTCTAGTCAAGTTACATATAAAATTCGTTTAATTCGGAGCTACAACTTAGAAGATATGAGCAAAACAAGTTGAACATGACATTGATGCAAAATGCATTCAAACCTCAAGCACAACACTAAAAACATGGTTGCACATGACATGATGCATCTACATGCAAAACCAAGCAAGTTTCATATAGAGCATGCCCCAAACGGAGCGATGGTTCAACACATATGCATGAAAGAAGTTTAAAGGTCAAGCTATCCAAAACAGCGACTAGGTATATCACAAGCATCAAAACAACATGCTACAAGAACAAGATAGGCACAAACAGATATGCACTCAAAGTACAGATTACGTGCTTCAAGAATTATAAAGGTTCAGGTTCATAGGAAGCAAGATTAATCCAACATGATCAATGCAACAAGAAACTTTATAACAAAGATTATGACTTAGTGAAAAACAAGGCATATACACGAGCAGAGATAATATGTTCGCATCTTGGAGGCAATAAATAATTAAGATATATTGCAAGAACATGGCATCAAAAGGTATAGCATTCTAGTACATATCATGGAGCTCATATAACACAACATGGCATATACATAGGAGCAACAGGTTCATGACATTCATCAAAACAAGATGCAAACATGATATAGCAGATTCTCGGACTTGGTGAAAATCTTGGAATGCCAAACAACAACACCATGATGCTGACTTTGGAGGCACATAACAGCAAGCATAGCAATTATGATAATTATGCAAAGGGCATGAACATATAGTAGACATGTCATACTCCAACTAACTACATGGGCACAACTCCATATGATGGATAGATTGATTACAATGAGCTTTGCCAAATGGAACATGTTGTTGACAGGCTGACAGATTTATCATGATGACAACTTGAGAGCAAGAGAGAGACATGCTACAACAACTAATAATTGAAAACCAGGGCATGGACGAATAGAGCATAACATGGTCTTCAAAAAAAACTCACTGGGCATCTCCAAAATATGCATATATTTGACTGTAGCATCAAGCAAACATTGCAACACAATATAATAGTTTCAGACTACAACAAACAGTGAGTAGGTCAGTTTGCAACCTTGTTCCAATCAACACAGGTCATATCATGAAAAATGAATTACACCATTACAAAGCTGCATGATTATGCTCCTAAAACATGTTGACATGATGCTGAAAAGAAAATCACACAAAATGCTATGAAAATGACAAAAGAGCAAGTTATATTAGTTTTCAGCAGTTAACAGCAACATGCACTTTTGCAACAGAGATAAATATGTAAAAATGCATTGTAATATGTATAAAAATGCAACCATCATGTAGATCACAGAGAGCAGATCATTTTGACATATTATACACCCAAAATGGACCAACGTGCACAAAGTTACATCAAGTCAATCATGTCTATATGATATATGTTGCAGAAAAGACTTCGCCAAAAAATGACCAAGTCTAGAAGAGCGCTAAATACTATTTCACGCACGGGGCGGGGATAGCTGTTGGGCTTCTCACCTAGCGGGACGAGGCCCAAGGCAGAAGCGGCTAGGCCGGGGAAGACGGGGAGCTGGACCGAGGAGGGTGGACCGGGCCGGCGGCGTGGCCTGAGCCGGAGCAGGACCCACGGTGAGGCGTGCTGGAGGTGTCGTCCTCCTCCCGATCTGATCGGGAACAAGGCTGGGCAGCGACGGCGCGATGCTCAGCTATGCCGGGCAGCAGAGCGGCGGCGGGAGGCTGAGGACGAAGGGGATCGGCGCGGGGGCGGAGGATCTGCCGGTGGAGGTGCTTGGCGGCGCCGGCTGTGAAGCTTGGACGCGGCGCGAGCGATTGCTGGCTGCGGCTCCGATGGGACGTGGCCGCAGGGGACAACGAGACGGCGACAGGAGACGGCGGGCGCGGGTCCGGTGAGGCGGGGATGGAGTGGGAGGCGCACAGGCGCAGCTTAGGCCTGCGGCGGGCTGTGGACGGGCCTGCACAGGCCCGCTACGGGCTTGGCAGGGCACAGCGGTGGGGGAGCTGGCCAGGGTGACGTGGCAGCCTCCTATTGGTCCGGAGCGGTGGCGCTGCCGGCGGCTAGCCGTTGGCGGCTTCCCAAGTGGCGAGGAGGGGCTGGCCGGCATGAATTTCGAGGAGAGATGAGGTAGGAGGTGGCTGGCAGCGCAGAATTGTAGGAGGGGTGTTAGGGTTCCAAAAAATGGGGAGGAGTGTCCATTTATAGTGAAAAGGGCTAGGGTTTGGATCTTGGGGGGTTTTTGGACCCTCTGATGACGATCGAACGGCTCCAGTCGGAGGAGGGGGTAGGTTGGGCCTAGTGGGTGGTTGTGGGCTATGTGGAGAGGCATTGGGCTGAGAGGAGAAGAGAGAAGAGAGGCCCGTCGGCAGGTTTTCAGAGACCGAAAATGTCCAACGAATTATCCGGCAACGGTGCCGCTATACTTATCCGTTGGGCTATCAAACGGACTCCGAATGCGACGGAATTTGACTGACAGTCTACCTACACTATAATAAGACCACACACCAAGTTTCTTCTCATTCCGAGAATATTTTTATGCCGCTTATAAAATAAATATTCGGAGATGTCGCGGGCGCGTGCGGGTGTGTCTGGGCACAGAACGGACAACGGAGAGAACTGGGAGACTGGCAACTACGAACGGATGCCAGTTTTGAAAACTATGCAGATGAAATGCACATGATGACATGGCAAAGTGCAACACGCAAGCGAATGACATGGCAATGACGGCGAATAAGAGGAAGACATCTGGCGCATCGGTCTCGGGGTGTCACATACTGTATGAGTTCCTCCTATGCCCTACTTCTAACTTTTGTGGGTAGCTAGAAAAGTTGCATGCGATTCCCCGCATATTATTTTTGGGCATGCTCCTATAGAGACTAATTGTGCTGCCCATGATTTAGCCAAACTAGCTAGAAGTAAGGTGAGTGCGAGGTGGATGGAATTTCCACCCATAGAGATTGTTGATACTGTTGTAAAAGATACTCCCTCCGTCCCAATATAAGAGTGTTTTAACACTACACTAGTGTCAAAAACACTCTTATATTATGGGACGGAGGAAGTACTATGGTGGTCACCTTGCAAGAAAGAGTACTTTGATGTTAAAAAAAGTTGTCATAATAAGAGTGTTGTTTCGGTGATCCTAAGGCGTAAGGAGAATAAATACTATCTCTAGGATATTTTCTTTGATGGGCTATGCCTAGACAAGTTGCTGGCCCCTGGGCATATACACATGATGCCTACTCAGACATTCACAAGGCATATACATGCACAAACATTGAACTAACAATGATCAATCTGAATTAGGGAATTAGGGAATTTAGCTCACAATCACTTAATTTCAGAGAAGAACAGAGGTTGGGAACTAGGGTTTCTTCGCTAGAAATGGGGAAGTAGTTAGCTCGCCACCGGCGGCTAGGGTTTACAACCCAATACAATTCAACATGGTCCAAAAATGAGGAAGGAGACTGGTTTTATAGCCATTACAACTAGTTGAAAAGAAGAAAGTAAACAGAGCACATGGTCTTGCCAGACAGGCTACAACAATGTTGGGGTCCTCCATGGCCGTCGTATCATCGATGAACGGATGGTGCTCGTCCTTACTCGTGAACCGCTATCCTTCAAGGTAAGCTGTTAGATGGACGATCGATAGACTGTAGTACTAGTGGCATGCAGGAACACGGGAGATGCTTGGACTGGGCCTGACATACCCCCCCCCCCCCGATTGAGCTTGAGCTTGCCCTCAAGCTCTAAAAGAAGGAAAAATCTTCTGGATGAAGGCCGAGTCCTCCCAAGTGGCTTCTTCAATGGGCATATTCTCCCACTTAACCAACCACCTGCCATAGGAATGCTGATGTTACCTTGTGGCCGAGGAATGAGTTTCCTTTCCAATATTGCTTCCGGATCCACCTTGACAATGCCATCAGGACCAACAAGAGGGAGGTGAGGAGAAGTAACTATTGTTGGCCCAATGTGCTTCTTCACTTGACTGACATGGAAGGTGCTATGCAACTGGAAACCTTCTGACAATAGTAGCTTGTAAGCATGATTTCCAATTCTCTCCATTACTCTGAATGGGCCATAGAATTTAGAATGAAAGTTCAGATGCATGTGCAAACTAAGGGAAGTGTGTCTATAAGGCTGTAACTTTAATTAAACCATGTCTCCTGCAAAGAATACCCTCTCCTTTCTCTTCATATCAGCATAATATTTCATTCTAGCTTGTGCTTTGATAAGATTTTCCTTGATCACTTCCATTGCCACTTCTCTATTCTGTAACAAGTTGTCACTATCGTCACAAATCGTATCTGGAAGTGCTGATTCTGCCACCATAGGTGGAGGAAAACCATAAAGAGCTTGAAAAGGGGTCATTTGCAGGTATGTATGGAAAGAAGTGTTGTACCACCATTCAACTAGAGCTATCCATCCATGCCATTTGCTTAGCTGCTGAAAACACATACATCTCAAATAGTTTTCAAGGCATTGGTTTGCCCTCTCAGTCTGGCCATCAGATTGTGGATGATAGCTAGTGCTCATGTGCAGCTTGATCTTCAGTGACTTGAACAACTGTTGCCACAAGTGACTAGTAAATTGGTTGTCTCTACCAGTCACTATTACCAGGGGCATACCATGCAATGTGAAGATATTATCAGAGAAAGATCTAGCTATAGTCTGCACTATTATAGGATGTTAGATAGCTATGAAATTGGCATATTTGGTAAATCTATCCACCACAACCAAAATTATTTTTTTCTGCTTAGAAGTTGGTAATCCCTCCACAAAATCCATGCTTACATGTGCCCAAGCAAAGTCTGGAACATGCAGGGTTCCAGTAGTCCAGGATAAGGAGAGTTGTCAGTGTCAAAACCGGCAGATCTCGGGTAGGGGGTCCCGAACTATGTGTCTGAGGATTAATGGTAACAGGAGGATGGGGACACGATGTTTACCCAGGTTCAGGCCCTCTCGGTCGAGGTAATACCCTACTTCCTGCTATATTAATATGGATGAATATGATTACAAGAGTTGATCTACCTCGAGATCGTATTGGCTAAACCCTAAAGTCTAGCCTATGAGGATTTGTGATTCTCTATTAGCCTCTATGGACTAAACCCTCTAGTTTATATATGCACCGGAGGGGCCTAGGGTTTGTACATAACCATCTTGCAGAGGAAGGAAAAATTACGCCCGAACCTAAAACTTGCCATTATACGAATACATGAGTCCTATCCGTATACGAGAGACGATCTTCAACAACGATCTTCACGACCCACCAGTCCGGCCCACCGCGAGTTATCCGGCCACATGAGGACCCCTCAATCCAGGACTCCATCAGTAGCCCCTGAACCTGTCTTCAATGACGATGAGTTCGGCTTCCGTATTGTCTTCGGCATTGCAAGGCAGGTTCCTTCTTTCGAATATATCTTCTGCAAAAAGGTGTATTGTGTTCGCCTCTGCAAGGTTAGTACAACCCTTAGCCTCGAAGGCAAGGCTCTTAAAAGAAAATGAATAATGTGTCTTTACTGACAACTTTTTGGTGAAGCGTCGCGTCCATCACACGAACATATCAAACCGTTTATTTGGCCCTAATTTCCCATTTCGAGGTAAATCCTCATTGACACGTCTTATCAGAATATAGATCGTGCCCGTTTATTGTGGGATCCTTATCAATGTGACGTGAGCATCCACACCACGCACTACGCACGACCGCTTTGGGAATCGGCGAGGTTTATGGCTAAAGTGGGGGGACGTTCTGTATTCACAATGTTATAAAAGGATACCAATCCCTTTCATCAGTCCCATGCTTTCCTCAAGCTCGAGCTGTCCAATCTCCCTAGCCCCAGCTTCCCGATCTCCTGCGCCCACCGCTCCGCGCTCCTCAACCACCGCCTCCCTCCCCAGCAATGGCTGGATCCGGCCCCAGGGGCAAGTGGGAGGCCTCCAGAGTCACTGAAAAAAACCGTGGAGGATCTTCAAAGCGCGGGCTATCTCGCTGCCGACATCGCGCACCGAGTCCGGGTCAGGTGATTCCCGTCCAGAGGCAGGTGAGAGAGTAGTGTTGATGCGGAGCATCCTAAGGACATCACCATGTCAAGACTCCGTTTGGCAAGTGACACGTGCGACCTCTACTTCTCATACATAAAGGTGAATCATCTCCTTTACACATGTTCACTTGACCCCTTCGAGGATGGTATACTACTTGACACTCCACTCGTGTGCATGCATAGGTATTGTCGGAGCTTCACGGATGACGAGGAGGAGTGCAAGCGCCAAGGAGCACCTACACCATCTGTGAGGGAAGCTTGGAAGTGACGACGGAAGAAGACGGAGATAGCTCCCAGGACTCGGACATCCGGTCCCAGACGAGCCACCGGACATCCGGTCCCAGGCCGGAAATCTGGCATCCTTCACAGAAGCTGGACCGAGCCAGTCGGCACATCCAGTCGTGACCTCGGACATCCGGCTTGCCCCGAAGCCCCGGATATCCGGCCGCCAGCCCGGACGTCCGTCACCTGCGTGTGCCTAACCGGGCCAGAAGCCCATGTATCCCTTTCTCTTCGCCCCCACTTGTACTAGCACTATATATACTCTTCCCCCACCTCTTTTCTAGGGTTAGAAAATGTGATAGCTAATTTTATACTAGAGTTTTGCTCATCCATTACGGATCTACTCCACGAGAGAGACCGCGGCCCCTCTACGGAGAAGATCCACCGTGGATTCAAGACCCCTAACTGGAAGATCCTTCGCGGATTCAAGACCTCCTCTTGGAGATGAACTCTACCTTGTATCTTTCCCTTTGTTCTTCATGTACCTTGTGATCTTGTGTGTTTGATTGTCTAGTGGATGTGCGAATGGACTTGTTCTTGAGTGTTTCCCCTTGTGATTTCTCCTTGTTCTTCCCCGTGTTCATCGTGTTATTCGTGGGATCCACTCCATTTCGTGAAAGATCGGCCTAGATCAGGTTGACCCCGCATCATATGGTATCAAGAGCAAGGTTTCTCACAAATTTGGAGCCCCCTCCACCGTTTTCTACCCTTGTTTTGTGTGATTTCATCCAAAAATTCGAAAATCCCCACCAAAATAGCCCCAAAATTTTTTGTGATCTGTTGGTTTGATGAGATTTTGTTGATTTTGATCCGTGGATTTGCTTGGTTCAAGTGGATCTAGCATTTCCCCAAGTTTCCCCATCTTTCCTCCACAAAATCTGCCCAATTTTGCCCCCGAAATCATCAATTTCCGCCCCCAAACGTGTTTGGAAGTCCCAATCCCAATCTGGAATTGTCGGGCCGGACATCCAGGCCTCAGGCCACACATCCGGCCCTCAGGCCAGACATCCGGGCCATCGGGCCGGACATCCGGGACCCCGGCCGGACATCTAGCCCCTGAAGTGCAAAATCTGACTCGGTTCTGTAAACAGACCCAGGAAATCCGGGCTCCACCCCGGATGTCCGGCCCCTGTAGTTTTAGACTTTTCCGTTTCACTGTTTTGTCCATAACTAATTCATCTGAACTCCGATTTTGACGTTCTTTAGCTCGTTTTGATGCTCTTGACATCCTCCATACCACAAAAATACTACCATCTTCATTTGACTCCATAAAATTTTGTCAAATTTGGCAAGTTTACCTAGGCCTTCCACCATATCATCCGCATAGCCACCATAGCCTTCCGTAACCTAACCCATTTTGTTCCCATCGCATTTGTGGTTGCTTGAGTAGTGATTTGAGTCTCCTAAAGTGTGTCAGCTACTTAGGGACAATTTCTTCTTCATCAACCACCACCACCACTTCCGCACACCCATTGCCCACTATACATTTCCGCCAACCCAACCTAACCCAATTTTGTTGATCTTGTGTGAGTTGTGGCTTGTGTCTCCTAAGGTGTTTCGGCTACTTAGGGACCGTGAATTCAACTCCGAGACTGTGAATAGCCCATCATACACTTCCACCACCATAACCCATTTTGACCGGGTTTCCACCAACAATTCCGCAACCACCACCGCTTGTCCGCTACCACCATTTGACATTTGTCCTTGAGATTTTGAGTTGTGGTTTTTCCGTTTCCTAAGGTGTTTCGGCTAATTAGGAACGGGTCCACATCAAGAGCACCGCCTCTCATCATCATCATCGGACGGTAACTTCGACGACATCTTTGTATTTTCCCCTTGTAATTGCATTGTTAACCCCTAGCCCATTTTGCGTCACTTGCCTATCGAGACTAGCCTTTGATTATTGCCGTCAACCTTACTTGTGCACATTAGTGATCATCAATCCGCCCTTCCATTTCATACATACCATATCATATTGGCATCATCATATCATCCCTTGTGTCGTAAGATTGTTCCCGCATATACACAACTGCTATCTTGGTTTGTGCATTTCACATTGTGGCCATACATACAAAAAAGAGAATAAGCTTTTAAGCAAAAAGAGAAAGACAAAGAAGCTTGTAAGAAAGAGCCATAGCATCACAAAATATCATATCATACTTGATCATCTTGGATCATGTTGTGCTAAAGCACCGGAACATCATAATTGGGATAGAAAGTCCATACATTTTGCATCTTATAGGTTGTGCACAAGTGTCGTATCCGCCTATCGAGCAATCGTGCTAGCGTCTCTCTTGAGTTGTGCAACACGAGAATTTTCTGTGCACTCCACATTTTGTGCTCATTCCTTGGTTGCACGACCCCATCTATCTATCCGTGTGTGTGTTTCCGTGTGCCACCCATATTGCTATTGGTCTACTTGTTTCACTTGCGAATTTGTGAAACTCTTTCAACTTTATTGACTCTTGCTAACATTTTGCATCAAATTTCTGTGCCACTTATCCAAACCAAGCCACTCGATAAGCTTTACTTGATAGGTGTGAGTGAACAAGTCCGGTACCAATTCCACTATTCTTTCATTTCACATTGAGTGAAATGGGATACATCCTCAACATTGGGAAAAGGTAACTTGGTGTTGTTTATCTCATCTCCTACTCACCTTTGCTCGAGTCTTGTGATGGATAGGCAAAGCATTTCATCTACTTTGGTGTACACCAACAACGACAAGTTCGATGCCATGACGAACCACTTGTGCGCCAACATGGATGCCCAAATGAAGGAGCTCAAAGCCCTCATCAAGAACCGCAAGAGGTCTCCCTCATCTTTGAGAAGACGCTCAAGTGCACATCCTTCTAAGCTACCATCTCTGGCAAGATCTCATCGGCATCGAGACCATCAATGACAAGAACGTGAAGGTCAAGAGCTCAACACCAACAACCGCTCAACGACTTCACCGTACACCTTGGAATCTTCGCCAAGCGACTTCAAGGCATCTTTGCCTTTGGATATGCGGCATCTTTGCCCACAAGCACCTCAAGATTATGCTCAAGATAAGCTTCCCAAGCTCAAGTCCGTGACTTCCATGAGCTACTACGACCTCGACAACGACCATGCTATTCCTTTCTATGGGACTCAAGAACCCTAGGAGTATCTCGAGTGGGAGTGCTTGATGGACGACTATCTCATGCTACTTCAAGTTCCTCCCCGAGATCAAGTGAAGTGCGCCACAAGTAACTTCCTCGACTACGCGTCGACATGGTGGTTTCACACACCTTCGGAGGACTATGACACGAGTTGGCCCAATACGAAGAGAGCTTTGCGGCGAGAGTTCGTGCCTCCCACCTACATGGAACAACTTCTACGCCAATTGGAGAACACCATCCAAGGATCCAAGTCCATCGACGAGTACTTCAAGGACATGAAGATTGCCTTGCGATGAGCTGACGTGGACGACCCCATTTCTATGAAGTTCCACTTCATGATGGGATTCCACAACGACCTACAAGACTATCTTCCTCGAGAACTACAAGTCCCTCAACGACAACTACATTGGTGCTCTCAAGGCGGAACAAGACCTCATGAAGGCCAAGGCTTCTCCACCACAAGCACACTTCTCGAAGACCAAGCTCCAAGAAGGCGAGCATGAGGCTAGTACCACCATGATGTTCAAGCCCAACGAGCTCCAAGACGACGTTCCAAAGTTCTACTTCATCACCATCCCTCATTGTGGCATTGATGATGTCGAGTCTACTTCAACTCTTTTTCAAGACAATGCGATGACGACTACGACTACGGAGCCATTCGAGGACCAAGCTTTGGAGGCGAACGACACGGTGACGAGCACGGATGATGCTCCCATCTTTGGAGGCGAGAGTGATGATGTGCCATCTTCGGCCTTCATCCACGACGACGATGATGAGATGGTTGAGCATGGGATTTTCCCTTCGACCACGGCGACGTATGATGACTTGAGTGACTTGTGCCACCATATTGAGAGTGAGAGCGAGCTCGCCACCAGCCCCATATATGATGACCTGCCACAATTCACATGTGAGGAGAGCCACAACCCCCACTACTTGAGTGAGATGAGTGACTCCACCATATGTGACATTGAGTGCACCTACCTTGTGGGAGTGAGTGAGCCACCACATAGAGAGAGTGAGATAGTTGATAGGTCATGTGAGGCCACTTTCAACACTAACAACTTGACCTCTACCTCTATTGTGTCTTTTCATTTGGTGCTAGGTCCCATGGCTACCGATATTTCTCATGAGGAGACCCCCATAGTTTTCTCATACATTTTAGGAGATTTTGATCCATCCCATCCATTGCATGATCCCCATACTTGTGTGCACAGTATGCTCCCCATGAATGCCAATGCTATTGTTGTGCCACATACTTGCTCTAATTTGTGTCCCCATCATGCTATACATGACAACTATTCTTTCATGATGGATGACATATTTCTCTATCGTGCCTCAAATTTATTTGAGCGATGCTTATCTTGTGATAACTCGCACGTACACATACACATCATGATGGATGATGTGTACATTTACCACGCGCATAATTTCTTTGGTTTGTGTGTCTTTTGTGAAAGTCCCCATACTTACTCGTCAACCTCGCAAGAGCACGAGTTGACGAAACGAGCTCTAGAGAGCAGAGACGACTTGGGGTTCCGTGGATTATCCTTCCAACCGCTCCCTTTGCGCAAAGACTTCACGGACGTCTGGTGGCTGCCGGTCGTCCGGTCGCCTAGGACACGTCGGACGTCCGGCAAACGCCGGTCGTCCGGAGCATGTAGCTTGCAGCAGCTCCGTTTCTTCTGTCTTGTCTTCCATGCTTCCCTCGCGGATGGTGTAGGTTATCCTTTGCGCTTGCACTCCCCCTCGTCATCCGTGAAGCTCCGACAATACCTATGCATGCACACCAGTGGAGTGTCAAGTAGTATACCATCCTCAAAGGGGTCAAGTGAACACGTGTAAAGGAGATGATTCACCTTCATGTATGAGAAGTAGAGGTCACACGTGTTACTTGCCAAGCGGACTCTTGACATGGTGATGTCCATAGGATACTCCGCATCATCCCCTCTCCCTTGGGAAAGATCCGACCTCAGATCGAAAACCAAATTACCATGGGAAAGAGATGGCGTCGTCGTGTAGATGTGGACGATCATGAAGTACTCATCATCTAGAAGCTCTACATGGGCACTCTCGAATGTCGCACCGTCTAGTGATTCCTTCAAAAGGAGCAAGGAAAACAAACACTTCGAAAAACAAATGTGGTTAGCGTTAGTGCAAAACCAAGCATTCAAGAGGTGATTTACCCAACAAGTGTTGTCATCAGGCATAGCATAGGGTGTGACAAAGGGTTGTGGCATGGCATCTAAGCACATCAATTGAGCACAAGCAAGGTCATCATCGAAACAAGCATGTAAATGTGAGGTAGAGATGCACATATGTGTGACAAGAGAATAAGCATCTACCTCTAAGTCATAGCAAGCATGCATAAAGCGCTCAATGAAAGGTCTATGGTAGGCATACGAATCATTCACAACACCAAAGAAAATGAAGTGTCTAAGAACAAGGGTCAAGTGCAAGACAATCCAAGCATAATGTGCATAGGGTGTAGTGAAAATCAAGTGGCACTCAACACAATAGAAATAGCAATTGTTCATCATGTGTGAGGCAATCAAGTCAATCATGTGACAAGCAATGGAACATGGCATATGTGAAGAGATGATATTGTTGCAACCAAGCATATGATAGGGACAAGTAATCCACAAGTCGGATGCAACACACAAGGCATGTATATCATGAAGCATGGCAATGTGGCAATGGCAAGTCGAAGAAAGATCTCTAGCATGTGTGCAAAGTGTCATGGTGCAAGCAACACAACTAGTATGATCCACAATATCCATGCTCATGGTTTTGGGTGTCCCGAAAGAGAAGGATATCACCTTGAAAGTGTGTCCTTGTGCATCCTTCATAATGCCGAAGCACAAGCAAGTGCGATGTAGAAACATCGTGAACAAGGGTGGTTTGCTCTCAAGAGCTCGAATGATCAACTCATGTGAAGTGGAAGTTGACACGAAGTCCGAGTATCCTACACTTGCACAAAACAAAATAAAGAACGTATGCGCATGGTAGATAAACACATCATCCATCATGATGGTTCTCTTCTCTTGCACATAACCATTAAAAGCAAAAGTGAATGAATAATATAGTGCAACAATGGTTATATTCATGTCACTAGGCATATGGTGCAAAGAGGTATGACAAGCATGCTTCACAAGAAATATGTCAAAATCTCCAAATAAATGCGAGAATGCTATGGGGGCAATCTCATTGGCAAGACTAACATCATGGTTGCGCTCAATGCATGGGCAATCATATAGCATGAGATAGGCAACGTGTGGAGACATATGACAACAAGCAATATCAAACATGTGCAAAGCATGGCAATGGTTGACATCAACCGCATGAAATGAGCATGTGTGAATCATGGGTGATGCACTACACGAAACAAGCATGGTAATCAAGTCGTGCAAACTAGTGTAGCGAAGATGCAACACACTAGAAGAACTCATGGCAATCATGTCATGCGAGCAAATAGTGTATATAGGCAATGCATATGACATATCGCAAGCACGATCACAAATCAAGATCAAAGCATCATAATAGGCATGGGGTGCAAAGGAATCATGGCAATAACAAGTGATATCTCCACCAAGCTTGCTAATACACAAAATTATCATGTGTAATGCAAAGCATGGGTCACAAATACATGGCGAAGGCAAAGGGATTGGCATATCATGCAATGTGAACATGCAAATATGGGAAAATGATACATAACAAACAATAATCCATAACCATGTGAGGGCCATGTAGAAGAAACGCGCGAAGTCTTTGCGTGAAATGAGCGGTGGGAAAGACAATCCACGATATCCCAAGTCATCGTTGCTCTCTAGAGCTCTTTTTGTCAACTCGTGCGTTTGCGAAGTTGACGAGTATGGATGGGTACCTACACAAAAGAGACACAAACCAAAGAAATTGTGCGCGTGGTAAATGTACACATCATCCATCATGATGTGTATGTATATGTGTGAGTTAGCACAAGATAAGCATCGCTCAAAGAAATTTCAGGCACGATAGAGAAATATGTCATCCATCATGAAAGAATAGTTGTCATGTATAACACGATGGGGACACAAATTAGAGCAAGTATGTGGCACAACAATAGCATTGGCATTCATGGGGAGCATATTGTGCACACAAGTATGGGGATCATGCAATGGATTGGATGGATCAAAATCTCCTAAAATGTATGAGGAAACTATGGGGGTCTCCTCATGAGCAATATCGGAAACATAATGTGGAGAAGTGGAACAACATCCAAAACAATGCATGTTCGAAGCTAGGTAATCATGGCATGGCATATGATGGATATGATGCAAAGGAAGCATGTCAATATCATCACAAGAAAAACAAATGCCAATAACCATGGGCTTGTCATCTATGCCATATGTGCAAATTGGGTTTATTTTAATGGCATATGCATAGTTACTACGATGAGATTGCAAATGTGACATATTGTTGATCTCATGCATAGCATACGATAAGTCAAGCGGATTGTCAAACATGATGTGACCGAGAGAATTATCACAAGAAATCCTATGCAACATGGCATCACAACTAATAGACTCCACATGGCAATCATGAAACTCATCATAAATTGGTAAATCATCGCATGGGGAAATCATACTAGAATGAAGCATGGCAATAGGTGGATCAACATCATGCAAGCAATCAATGTTAAAATAGTCCACTAGTGGGACGAGAGCATCACCTTCACCTTTGTTACCTTTCTCATTCCACTCATGTGGTGTAGGTGAGGTGGGAAAGACCAAATGGTGGTCATCATCGTCATCTTGATGGAACCATGTGGGGGTGCATCATATTCCACCATGGCCATCATCTTGTCCAATGGTAGGACGAAGTCGTCGAGGATCGGCGCGTCATCATAAATGGGACCTAGCACCAAATGAGAAGACACAATAGAGGTAGAGGTCAAGTCATTAGTGTTGAAAGTGGCCTCACATGACCTATCAACTATCTCACTCTCTCTATGTCGTGGCTCACTCACTCCCTCAAGGTAGGTGCACTCAATGTCACATATGGCGGAGTCACTCATCTCACTCAAGTGGTGGGGGTTGTGGCTCTCCTCACATGGGAATTGGGGCAAATTGTCATATATGGGGCTAGTGGTTAACTCGCTCTCACTCTCAATATGTGGCACAAGTCACTCAAGTCATCAGACGCCGCTGTGGTCGAAGGGGAAATCCCATGCTCAACCATCTCGTCACCATCACCGTGGATGAAGGCCGAAGATGGCACATCATCACTCTCATCAATGACCGAAGGGAAAATCCCATGCTCGATCATCTCGTCATCATCGCTGTGGTTGAAGGCCGAAGATGGCACATCATCACTCTCGCCTCCTAAGATGGAAGCATCATCCTTTCTCGTCACCATGTCGTTCGCCTCCGAAGCTTGGTCCTCGAATGGCTCCGTAGTCGTAGTCGTCACTGCACCGTCTTGAAAAAGAGTCGAAGTAGACTCGGCATCATCAATGCCATAAAGAGGGATGGCAATGGAGTCGAACTTGGGAGCGTCATCATGGAGCTCGTTGGGCTTGGACATCATGGTGGTACTAGCCTCATGCTCTCCATCTTGGAGCTTGGTCTTTGAGAAGTGTGCTTGCGGTGGAGAAGCCTTGGCCATCATGAGTTCTTGTTCCGCCTTGAGAGCACCAATGTAGTTGTCATCGAGAGACTTGTAGTTATCAAGGAAGATAGTCTTGGAGATGTCGTTGTTCAATCCCATCATGAAGTGGAACTTCATCAAAATGGGGTCATCCACACCGGCTCGTCGCAAGGCAATCTTCATATCCTTGAAGTACTTGTGGATGGACTTGGATCCTTGGCTGGTGTTCTCCAATTGGCGTAGAAGTTGTTCCGTGTAGGTGGGAGGCACGAACTCTCGCCGCATAGCTTTCTCCGTATTGGGCCAATTCGCGTTGAAGCTCGTCAAAGGTGTGTGAAGCCACCATGTTGACGCGTTTTCGTGGAGGTGTCTTGTGGCGCACTTCACTTGATTTTCGTAGGGAATTTGATGTAGCTTGAGGTAGTCGTCCATCTTGCGCTCCCACTCAATATACTCCTCGGGGTCTTGAGTCCCACAGAAAGGAATCTCGTGGTCATTGTCGAGGTTGTAGTAGCTCGTGGAAGTCGCGGACTTGAGCTTGGGTAGCTTCTCTTGAGCATAAGCTTGGGGTTCTTGTTGGCGAAGATGTCGTATGTCCAAAGGCGAAGATGCCTTGAAGTCGCTTGGCGAAGATGCCAAGGTACATGGTGAAGTCATTAAACGGTTGTTGGTGTTGAGCTCATGACCTTCACGTTCTGTTCGTTGATGTTGTCGATGCCGATGTGATCTCGCTGAAGATGGTAGCTCGGAAGGATGTGCACTAGAGCATCTTCTCGAAGATGAGGGAGACCTCTTGCGGTTTTTGAGGAGGGCTTTGAGCTCCTTCATTTGAGCATCCATGTTGGCACGCAAGGTGTTCGTCATGGCATCGAATTTGTCGTTGTTGGTATAGACCGGAGATGAAATGTTTTGCCTATCCATCACAAGACTCGAGCAAAGGTGAGTAGGAAATGAGAAAAACTATACCAAGGTACCTTTTCCAAATGTTGAGGATGTATCCCGTTTCACTCAATGTGAAATGAAAAAATAGTGAAATTGGTACCGGACTTGTTCACTCACACCTATCAAGTAAAGATTTTTGAGTGGCTCGGTGAGGATAGTGGCACAAAAATTTGATGGAAAATGTTAGAAAGAGTCAATAATGTTGAAAGAGATTCCCAAATTCGCAAGTGAAACAAGTAGACCAATAGCAACGAATGGAACACGGATAGATAAATGGGGTCGTTCAACCAAGGAATGAGCACAAAATGTGGAGTCCACGGAAAACGCTCATGTTGCACAACTCAAGGGAGACGCTAGCACGATTGCTCAATAGGCGGATACGACACTTGTGCACAACCTATTAGATGCCAAATGTATGAACTTTCTATCCCAAGTATGCTATGTATGTATGGTTCCCAGTGTTGATCCAAGATGATCGGATATGTTATCATAGGATGCGATGCTATGGCTCTTGCTTACAAGCTTCTTTTATTTTCTCTTTTGCTTAAAAGCTTTTTTTATATGGCCGCGATGCACAAACCAAGATAGCAATTGTGTATATGCGGGAACAGTCTTGTGACACAAGGGATGATATGAAGATACCAATATGAGATGGTATATATGCAATGGAAGAGCGGATCGATGATCAATAATGTGCACAAGTAACGTTGCCGGCAATACTCAAAGGCTAGTCTCGATAGGCAAGTGACGCAAAATGGGCTAGGGGTTAACAATGCAATTGCAAGGGGAATATACAATGAAGTCATCGAGGTTACCATCCTTATGTACGATGACGACCTCGTGGCGATGATGAGTGGCGGTGTTCTTGATGTAGATACCAAGATGATGGAGACTCGTCCCTAAGTAGCCGAAACACCTTAGGAAACGGAAAAATCGCGAACTCAAAATCTCAAAGACAAATGTCAAATGGTGGTAGCGGCAATGCCATGGTGGTTGCGGAAGTGTAAAGATGGGCTATACACGGTGTCGGGGTTGAAGGCACAGTCCCTAAGTAGCCGAAACACCTTAGGAGACACAAACCACAACTCAAACAAGCTCAAACAAAATTGGGTTAGGTTGGGTTGAAATGTATAGTGGGCAATAGGTATGCGGGAGTGGTGGTGGTGGTTAATGAAGTAGCAATTGTCCCTAAGTAGCCTAAACACCTTAGGAGACTTAAATCACTACTCAAGCAACCACAAATGGTATGGGGAATAAAATGGGTTAGGTTGCGGAAGGCTATGGTGGCAATGCGGGTGATATGGTGGAAGGCCTACACAAACTTGCCAAATTTGAAACACATTGATGGAGTCAAATGATGGTGGTAGTATTTTTCTTGTATGGGGGGTGTCAAGAGCTTCAAAACGAGCTAAAGAACGTCAAAATCGGAGTTCGAATGAATTAGTTATGACCAAAACAAAAATCAGTCGAATTCAAAATCTACAGGTACCAAACGTCCGGAAATGGACGGATGTCCGGTGGCCGGACGTCCGGTCGGGCTCGGAAATCCAGTAATTTCTTCTGTATATGTGGTTTCGGTCGTCCGGTGGATGACGGACGTCCGGTGCTTCCTGAGGGTCCGGACGTCCGGTAAAACGCCGGTCGTTCGGTGGGTCGGGGTCAACGCGAGATGCGAGTTTCGGGATGCGATTTTGGTCGTAAAATGGAGATTTTGGGCTCGAAATTGATGAGATTTTGTGGGTGAAAATGGGGAAACTTGGGGAAATGCTAGATCCACTTGAAACCAAGCAAATCCATGGATCAAAATCAACAAAATATCATCAAACCAACAAATCAAAAAAAATTGGGGCTATTTTTTCTGGGGATTTTCGAAATTTAGGACAAAATCACACAAAAGAAGGCTAGAAAACGGTGGAGGGGGCTCCAAAATCGTAAGAAACCTTGCTCTTGATACCATATGATGTAGGGTGGAACCCTAGATGGCCAATCTTTCACGAAATGAAGAGGATCCCACAAAGAACACGATGAACATGGGGAGAAAACACAAGGGAAAACACTCAAGAACAAGTCCAATCACACATCCACTAGACAATCAAACACACAAGATCACAAGGTACATGAACAACAAAGGGAAAGATACAAGGTAAAGTTCATCTCTGTGAGGAGATCTTGAATCCGCGAAGGATCTCCCCGTTAGCGGTCTTGAATCCAAGGTGGATCTTCTCCGTAGAGGGGCCGCGGTCTCTCTCGTGGAGTAGATCCATAATGGATGAGCAAAGCTCTATCTCACATATGAGCTAAACCAATGCTAACCCTCAAATGGTGGATGTGGAGGAGTATATATAGTCTAGGGCCACCAAGGGGTAAGTGAGGGGCGAAAGGGATACATGGGCCTCGGGCCCAAACACTGTACGCAGACAGGTACCGGTCGTCCGCTGGACACCGGACGTCCGGTGACTCAGGAGGGACCAGACGTCCGATATCTCTCGGACTTCCGGTATTTTCCGCCATTTGGGTTCTGAGAAGGATGTCACGGACGTCCGGTGGCTGCCGGTCGTCTGGTCCCCTGGGACGCGTCGGACGTCCGGTAAACGCCGGTCGTCCGGAGCATGTAGCTTGCAGCATGTCCGTTTCTTCCGTCTTCTCTTCCACGCTTCCCTCGCGGATGGTGTAGGTGATCCTTGGCGCTTGCACTCCCCCTCGTCATCCATGAAGCTCCGACAATACCTATGCATGCACACGAATGGAGTGTCAAGTAGTATACCGTCCTTGAAGGGGTCAAGTGAACACGTGTAAAGGAGATGATTCACCTTTATTTATGAGAAGTAGATGTCACACATGTCACTTGCCAAGCTGACTCTTGACATGGTGATGTCCATAGGATGCTCCGCATCATGACCCCGGACATCCGGCTTGCCCCGAAGCCCCGGACATCCGGCCGCCAACCCGGACGTCCGACACCTGCGCGTGCCTAACCGGGCCAGAGGCCCATGTATCCCTTTCCATTCACCCCCACTTGTACTAGCACTATATATACTCTTCCCCCTCCTATTTTCTAGGGTTATCAAATGTGATAGCTCATTATAGACTAGAGCTTTGCTCATCCATTACGGATCTACTCCACGAGAGAGACCGCGGCCCCTCTACGGAGAAGATCCACCTTGGATTCAAGACCACTAACGGGAAGATCCTTCGCGGATTCAAGACCTCCTCTTGGAGATGAACTCTACCTTGTATATTTCTCTTTGTTGTTCATGTACCTTGTGATCTTGTGTGTTTGATTGTCTAGTGGATGTGTGATTGGACTTGTTCTTGAGTGTTTCCCCTTGTGATTTCTCCTTGTTCTTCCCCATGTTCATCGTGTTCTTCGTGGGATCCACTCCATTTCGTGAAAGATCGGCCTAGATCAGGTTGACCCCGCATCAAGTGTTCACTTCACACTTTGTTAGGGGGCTAGGGTTTTCGCTCCACCCCTTTGTTCAGGGTTTGCTGTTCTTCTATTGGCTAGATTTCCACGATCTAGCCTCGAACTCAGTCCTTCACATCTCCGCTTTCATAGTGGTGTGTAAAGCTTTCCTCCGCATCCCTCCACACTTCGGCCTATGGCTTAAAACCTTCAACGTGAAGCCGAAGGTGGTGGACTTGCAGCATGCGGAGTGCGGGGGCGCTATGATTAGCAAGCTCCCGAATGCAACTTGGCCAAAAGGGTCGTTCGTAGAGACGAATAAGGTCTGGCAGCAGGAGTGGTTTCATATGACCGAACCCCGCGATGCCAAATGGGCGGCGGAACCTGCTTTTAGATCTGGACCCCCAGAGAGGTTGACCTCCTTGAACAAAAAGGGTCTGGGCTGGGGGTCTCAAGTTGAGGTGACGGCGCTCCAGAGCCATGTGTCCAGCGTGATTTCCATGGGCCACCAGCTCTCGTCTGTGGTCCAGGTAATGTTGGCCCAGCTTTTCCTTCCTTGCCAAAGCCGGGACTCCTCCTTATGGGAGTTTGATCCAACAGGAGATAAGCCTCTGAAGCATATCTTTGGCTTTATGCACAAAGAGATCTGGAAGCATCTCTTCAAGAGCTAGAAGGAGTGGCCGGAAGAAACCGAGGAATTGGGCTATAGTACCGCGCTCTCCGCCCGAGAGGTAATAGAAAATTTTGTCGAACATATATTCCCTTTCTTATATAATGATAACAGGAATTGGAGTTTTTGAGTGATATACAGGGCTGGAAAAAGAAGGCGACCCGGATGAAGTGTCCGGTGCCTTTGCCCAAAGACCCAGAATCGCCTTGACTGACGGCGATGCTGGTCCCGACGCCGTACAAGGCGCCGGTCAAGAAACCCAATAAGAAGAGCAAGGGGGCCGGAGACATCCTCTGCCCTTCGGATGAGAACTCCGAGAAGATCAACATCCTCTCCTCCGAAGAGGAGGAGGATGACGAGGAAGAAGAAGAAGAGGAGGAGGGTGACGAGGAAGAAGAAGAAGAGGAGGAGCCCCCCGCGCATGGCAGGGGGACGAAGAGGGGGGTCACCGCTGACGCGGACATGACTGCGCCCAGGAGGAGGCTGAACCTCTCTACTCATTCGGACTCATCATCCGAACAGAGTTTTGTGGTGAAGCCCAGGGAAAAGCCCCTAGACGAAACATAAGTTTGTCCGGATACATTAATGGCTGCACCTTTGTTTGTTTACCATTTTTTATGCTAACTTAGCATTTCTCACCTGCTGACCTATAGCCCTCCCCGAGGACACCCCGATTCCTCCTTATCGGAGGGGAGCTCTCTAGAGCCCGAAGAGACGGAGAGTGACCCGCCGGTCCGAGCTCCATCGCCCATGATCGGCGGGGACACCGAAGTGTTTTCCCAGCGGGTGCCCTCCGTTCAAAGAGATGAGGGCGGGGCAGGCGACAGGGCAACCGGGGGTAACACCTCGGCTGTCGCTGACCATGGGGAAAAAGTCCCCATGGAGATCGAAGATCGGGGACCCAAACAATCCGGGGCCCTCCCAAATATTGACATGGAGCCTAGTGCGGCTCCGGGGTCCGAAGACCAGGCTCCCCGGGCGGGGGAGGATACGATGGTGCCTGGAGTAAATCCGGAGGCGCCGGACCCTATGGAGGGAGCACTGAAAGGTACTTCCATCGTGGAGGGGCACTGCACCATGATGGGTGCGGTGATGAAGAAGATTCAGTCCGTCAAGGGCGGACTGAATGAAGCCTTCAACAGGCTATTAACGGGCTTTGAGGTAAGCAATGTAATGCTCTTTATGGAACTTTATTTGTTTTAAATGCACATATATAGCCAGTAGCCCTTGATGCTGTGTGTGATTCTGAACAGAATCAGACGAAGTATCCATAGTATAGCATGTTTATAGAGCTGAACTGTTGTGCTCATGTTATTTGAACAGGCTTCACTAGTTACGGGAACTGCACGAGATGCAGAGGTTGCCGAACTAAACCGGAAGCTCTTGTTGGCCAATGCGGACCTCGATCGCAACAACCAGCGTTTAGATGAAACGCAAGGTATGCGGATTAAAATGTCAAGAAGACTAACAATATTAATTGAGTATGGGTATAAACTCTTTTGTGATATTTTGTATTACACAGTTGGTGCCACTGAGCTCGAGGCCCTCAAGGGCGAGCACACGAAGGCCAAGAAGGAGGCCGAGGCGAGCAAGGCGACCGCTGACAAAGCGGTTGCTGAACTAGAGGCCGAAAAGTGATGAGGTCATGACTACCTTGGATACGACCAAAAATATTGCATACATGTATATTTGTGAGGTGATTTCTAATGCAAACTATGCAACAATTTATTTATGTCATCCAGGACAAAAATACTTCACAGACTTTTGTGCCATGTCTAATTTCAGGTGTATGGGACATTTGTACCATCCACATATGAAGGTAAGGGAAAAAGAGAAGTTTAGGTGATGTTCAAAAAGTTCTCTCACGTCACTTTTGGGATAAGAGAAGATAGAGTCCAAGTCTGTCACGTTCTGCATCCAGATTCGGACTTCACAGACATACCTGACTCAAAACGGCAAGAACTCCTTCATACGGACTCCGAATTGGGTGATTCTTTTTTTGTTGGAAACTAGATTTCGTACACTTTCCAACCCAATTGGATTCACCTTCAAATTCGTCGCGTTGAGATATCGACGAAACAATCTGACGCTGCAGCAGAATCCGAGTCAAACTACAAGTCCAAAGGTGTTGCATCACCTCCACTTGGGCCCATGAGCCTTGTACGACCTAGGTTTAGTTTTAGGCTGCCTTGGGACGTCCTTCCACCTCCTTGGCCGCCACCCCTTGCTCCTATATAAGTAGATCCATCTAGTAGCTTTTTCTTTGGGATTTGTTTAGTCAAAAAGTTAGCCATTGCAACTTCGTGTACTTCGTTTGTGTCCAACGACCAGACCAAGACCGCTTGCGGATCCCCACATCTATCAATACATCATTTATATTTGAAATATTCAGATTGCTTTATCATATTCTTGCTTGTTCTTCGATTGCATGCAGGAATAGACCTTCGTGGTCAGGTTGATCGTGCTTCTGGCATTGTCAGGTACCCCTAGAGATTGGTTTAGCGATTGCTGAGGCGCAACGTCGTGCACGTTTGTAGTCAGATCATCAAAGTCATCTCCACCAAATCGATAGTTACCATCTCATCGAAAGATCGGGCCCCTCGCCTCTATCAAGTGGTATCAGTTTTCAGGTTGCTCGGTGAGAATTTCCAGTTATTCCTAGATTAGATTTATTTTCTTACCTATTGTCCAAGAAAAAGTCCAAAAGAAAGTTAGATCTATTCATCCTTTGTCCAAGCCAGTCTGAGCCTTTGCAATTTTCTTTTCATTGTTTGCATTATTGAATTATCGGTTGCATCGTCGTGTCGAGTTGCTGGTCTTAGTGTCTAGTTCGTTAGAGTTTCGAGTTCTGTTCACATTAGTCACGTCGCCGTTGCATCGTTATCCCTTCCGCTGTCCACCACCTCATCCATCAATTTCCACCTCGTGCAGCCCATCGTTCATTGTCACAATCATAGTTGAAGTCGTTCGCATCTTTGCTTGATCCAATCTGCATCTTATCTAGTTTGTCTTGGAAAGAAAGAGAAAGAAAAAAAAGATAGAAAAAAAGTTAAAAAAAAGAGGAGAGAAAGAAAAAAAGTGTGAGAAAAAAGAAAAAGAAAAAAAGGAAAAGAAAGTTGGAGAGAGTGATGTTGTATATTTTGCTTGGCAGTTGTTTTCATCATTATCTTTACTGCCGTTGTGATCTTCACTTATATCTTGCTGTCCAGAGCTACTTCGTATCCTTTATTGATGGTAGTTGTGCTACACCGTGACCTCATTAGTGTTCTAGGCTCGCGTCTCTAGTCCGCTCTAGCATAGGACCAGCAAAGTACCGTCGTTGAGCGTTTATACAACATTGCATCTCTGAATTGATTATTGCTAATCTTTTGCTACCATATATAAAGCCATCCCAGCTCCACATATTTCTACACCGTGTTTACGTACGTTCAGCTGGCAATCGCTTTACTCAATCTTTGAAGTTATTTGACACCGCTGATTGCCTATCACCACCTGCTGCATGGTAAGAACTTGTAAGATATTGATATTTGCTTTACTGTGAGCGATTGACCACCACATCCTAGTAGTTCATAGGAACATTATTTTTGGATTTTGTTTCTTGTTTCTACTAATAATGGCAAGTTCAAGAGTCAGTTGGGCTTCATCGATCGTGGAAGACGTGTCATCACCTCAGAAAATACAACCACCATCACAAGAGGTACAAAGACATCAGAATGCACACAAACAGGTTCTTATTTCCATGCCACCTTTTCATGGTCGTTTTAAACCTGATTTATATATTGAATGGGAGTTCAACATCAATAATATATTTGCTTCCCATAGTTTTGATGAACGTAAAAAAGTTAAGGTTACGGTTGGTTCTTTCACTGGTTATGCTTTAGTTTGGTGGAGTGAATATTGTCGGTTATACCCTAATCATGTACCTACTACTTGGGATGATTTAAAACTTGTGATGAGAGATAGATTTGTCGATGTTTATTATACTCGTGGCATGATTAAAAAACTACAACATTTGAAACAAGGTAGTAACACAGTAACAAAATATTATGATGATTTACGAACTACCTTGTTGCACTCCTTTTTGGAGGAAAGTGAAGATGATTTTATGGATAGATTTTGGGGAGGATTAAACCGTGATATTCAGGAGATGCTAATTCATGATGAGTGCTATCCTATGGACCATTCGTTTCGTCTTGCTTGTAGTGCTGAACAGGAAATAAAACGATGAATTGTCCATAAGGAGAATAAGCGCCAGGTGCACATTCCAAGAGATGATATGGTTGTTCCTTCCACTACTAGGCGTACTATGACAGACACATCCGTTGTTGTGAGGACTACATCACCTCCACCATGTGACACATCACCTCCGACAGTGCCTACATCATCTGAGTTGTTCATAAGAGGTAATGACAAAGGTACCGATCTTCCACCTCCACATGAATATGATGAATGCCTTGTCAATTTAAATGAACCATGCGATGAGCTATCCACTACTTTGATCACACCAACTTTTTTAGAGGAATATGTTCGTGATTTGACTTTGCCATGTGATCAAACAATTGTGAGTGAACCAATTGAATTAACTATTGATGCGAAAGAACCATTTGAATCAGGGAATAAATCAGATTTGGATCAAATACGTGTGAAAATAGTTGTGCCAATGTTTAATCATTTTGATATGACCTCTAATCTTCGTGATGGTTCATCAAGGTTGGGATGGTTTAATGATGAGCATTGCCAATCTTTTGTAACGATTAAGAGCTTCACTTATATGTGCAAATTGAGTTGCAATATTTTCATGCCTTCTACTTCTTGGGATAATATTTTGGCTTTATATTTTATGAACTACGAAAGTTACTCATCTATACATGTGTCATATGTGCGAAAATTAAGGGAAGTAAAAATGGATGACATATACATATACAACATGTACATCTTGTCTATTTTCTTACCCACATTTCAGATTAAGCAATGCCGAGGACGGCTTTATTTTCAAGAAAGGGAGGATGATGAGGTCATGACTACCTTGGATACGACCAAAAATATTGCATACATGTATATTTGTGAGGTGATTTCTAATGCAAACTATGCAACAATTTATTTATGTCATCCAGGACAAAAATACTTCACAGACTTTTGTGCCATGTCTAATTTCAGGTGTATGGGACATTTGTACCATCCACATATGAAGATAAGGGAAAAAGAGAAGTTTATGTGTTGTTCAAAAAGTTCTCTCACGTCACTTTTGGGCCAAGAGAAGATAGAGTCCAAGTCTGTCACGTTCTGCATCCAGATTCGGACTTCACAGACATACCTGACTCAAAACGGAAAGAACTCCTTCATACGGACTCCGAATTGGGTGATTCTTTTTTTGTTGGAAACTAGATTTCGTACACTTTCCAACCCAATTGGATTCACCTTCAAATTCGTCCGGAGCGTAGAGGTATCGACGAAACAATCTGACGCTGCAGCAGAATCCGAGTCAAACTACAAGTCCAAAGGTGTTGCATCACCTCCACTTGGGCCCATGAGCCTTGTACGACCTAGGGTTAGTTTTAGGCTGCCTTGGGACGTCCTTCCACCTCCTTGGCCGCCACCCCTTGCTCCTATATAAGTAGATCCATCTAGTAGCTTTTTCTTTGGGATTTATTTAGTCAAAAAGTTAGCCATTGCAACTTCGTGTACTTTGTTTGTGTCCAACGACCAGACCAAGACCGCTTACGGATCCCCACATCTATCAATACATCATTTATATTTGCAATATTCAGATTGCTTTATCATATTCTTGCTTGTTCTTCGATTGCATGCAGGAATAGACCTTCGTGGTCAGGTTGATCGTGCTTCTGGCATTGTCAGTAACCCCTGGAGATTGGTTTAGCGATTGCTAAGGCGCAACGTCGTGCACGTTTGTAGTCAGATCATCAAAGTCATCTCCACCAAATCGATAGTTACCATCTCATCGAAAGATCGGGCCCCTCACCTCTATCAAGTGGTATCAGTTTTCAGGTTGCTCGGTGAGAATTTCCAGTTATTCCTAGATTAGATTTATTTTCTTACCTATTGTCCAAGAAAAAGTCCAAAAGAAAGTTAGATCTATTCATCCTTTGTCGAAGCCAGTCTGAGCCTTTGCAATTTTCTTTTCATTGTTTGCATTATTGAATTATCGGTTGCATCGTCGTGTCGAGTTGCTGGTCTTAGTGTCTAGTTCGTTAGAGTTTCGAGTTCTGTTCACATTAGTCACGTCGCCGCTGCATCGTTATCCCTTCCGCTGTCCACCACCTCATCCATCAATTTCCACCTCGTGCAGCCCATCGTTCATTGTCACAATCATAGTTGAAGTCGTTCGCATCTTTGCTTGATCCAATATGCATCTTATCTAGTTTGTCTTGGAAAGAAAGAGAAAGAAAAAAAAAGACAGAAAAAAAATATTAAAAAAAGAGGAGAAAAAAAAAAGTGTGATAAAAAGAAAAAGAAAAAAAAGGAAAAGAAAGTTGGAGAGAGTGATGTTGTATATTCTGCTTGGCAGTTGTTTTCATCATTATCTTTACTGCCGTTGTGATCTTCACTTATACCTTGCTGTCCAGAGCTACTTCGTATCCTTTATTGATGCTAGTTGTGCTACACCGTGACCTCATTAGTGTTCTAGGCTCGCGTCTCTAGTCCGCTCTAGCAGAGGACCAGCACAGTACCGTCGTTGAGCGTTTATTCAACATTGCATCTCTGAATTGATTATTGCTAATCTTTTGCTACCATATATAAAGCCAACCCAGCTCCACATATTTCTACACCGTGTTTACGTACGTTCACCTGGCAATCGCTTTACTCAATCTTTGGAGTTATTTGACACCGTTGATTGCCTATCACCACCTGCTGCATGGTAAGAACTTGTAAGATATTGATATTTGCTTTACTGTGAGCGATTTACCACCACATCCTAGTAGTTCATAGGAACATTATTTTTGGATTTTGTTTCTTGTTTCTACTAATCATGGCAAGTTCAAGAGTCAGTTGGGCTTCATCGATCGTGGGAGACGTGTCATCACCTCAGAAAATACAACCACCATCACAAGAGGTACAAAGACATCAGAATGCACACAAACAGGTTCTTATTTCCATGCCACCTTTTCATGGTCGTTTTAAACCTGATTTATATATTGAATGGGAGTTTAACATCAATAATATATTTGCTTCCCATAGTTTTGATGAACGTAAAAAAGTTAAAGTTGCGGTTGGTTCTTTCACTGGTTATGCTTTAGTTTGGTGGAGTGAATATTGTCGGTTATACCCTAATCATGTACCTACTACTTGGGATGATTTAAAACTTGTGATGAGAGATAGATTTGTCGATGTTTATTATACTCGTGGCATGATTAAAAAACTACAACATTTGAAACAAGGTAGTAACACCGTAACAAAATATTATGATGATTTACGAACTACCTTGTTGCACTCCTTTTTAGAGGAAAGTGAAGATGATTTTATGGATAGATTTTGGGGAGGATTAAACCGTGATATTCAGGAGATGCTAATTCATGAAGAGTGTTATCCTATGGACCATTCGTTTCGTCTTGCTTGTAGTGCTGAACAGGAAATAAAACGACGAATTGTCCATAAGGAGAATAAGCGCCAGGTGCACATTCCAAGAGATGATACGGTTGTTCCTTCCACTACTAGGCGTACTATGACAGACACATCCGTTGTTGTGAGGATTACATCACCTCCACCATGTGACACATCACCTCCGACAGTGCTTACATCATCTGAGTTGATCATAAGAGGTAATGACAAAGGTACCGATCTTCCACCTCCACATGAATATGATGAATGCCTTGTCAATTTAAATGAACCATGCGATGAGCTATCCACTACTTTGATCACACCAACTATTTTAGAGGAATATGTTCGTGATTTGACTTTGCCATGTGATCAAACAGTTGTGAGTGAACCAATTGAATTAACTATTGATGCGAAAGAACCATTTGAATCAGGGAATAAATCAGATTTGGATCAAATACGTGTGAAAATAGTTGTGCCAATGTTTAATCATTTTGATATGACCTCTAATCTTCGTAATGGTTCATTAAGGTTGGGATGGTTTAATGATGAGCATTGCCAATCTTTTGTAACGATTAAGAGATTCACTTATATGTGCAAATTGAGTTGTAATATTTTCATGCCTTCTACTTCTTATGATAATATTTTGGCTTTATATTTTATGAACTACGAAAGTTACTCATCTATACATGTGTCATATGTGCGAAAATTAAGGGAAGTAAAAATGGATGACATATACATATACAACATGTACACCTTGTCTATTTTCTTACCCACATTTCAGATTAAGCAACGCCGAGGACGGCTTTATTTTCAAGAAAGGGAGGATGATGAGGTCATGACTACCTTGGATACGACCAAAAATATTGCATACATGTATATTTGTGAGGTGATTTCTAATGCAAACTGTGCAACAATTTATTTATGTCATCCAGGACAAAAATATTTCACAGACTTTTGTGCCATGTCTAGTTTCAGGTGTATGGGACATTTGTACCATCCACATATGAAGACAAGGGAAAAAGAGAAGTTTAGGTGCTTTTCAAAAAGTTCTCTCACGTCACTTTTGGGCCAAGAGAATATAGAGTCCAAGCCTGTCACGTTCTGCATCCAGATTCGGACGGAACAGACATACCTGACTCAAAACGGCAAGAACTCCTTCATACGGACTCCGAATTGGGTGATTCTTTTTTGTTGGAAACTAGATTTCGTACACTTTCCAACCCAATTGTATTCACCTTCAAATTTGTCCGGAGCATTGAGATATCAACGAACAATCTAACGCTGCAGCAGAATCCGAGTCAAACTACAAGTCCAAAGGTGTTGCATCACCTCCACTTGGGCCCATGAGCCTTGTACGACCTAGGGTTAGTTTTAGGCTGCCTTAGGACGTCCTTCCACCTCCTTGGCCGCCACCCCTTGCTCCTATATAAGTAGATCCATCTAGTAGCTTTTTCTTTGGGATTTGTTTAGTCAAAAAGTTAGCCATTGCAACTTCGTGTACTTCGTTTGTGTCCAACGACCAGACCAAGACCGCTTACGGATCCCCACATCTATCAATACATCATTTATATTTGCAATATTCAGATTGCTTTATCATATTCTTGCTTGTTCTTCGATTGCATGCAGGAATAGAGCTTCGTGGTCAGGCTGATCATGCTTCTGGCATTGTCAGTAACCCATGGAGATTGGTTTAGCGATTGCTAAGGCGCAACGTCAAGCACGTTTGTAGTCGGATCGTCAAAGTCGTCTCCACCAAATCGATAGTTACCATCTCATCAAAAGATCGGGCCCCTCGCCTCTATCAAAAAGGCCGGGTGCGAGAAGCACCAGGCTTGGGTGTCCGAAGTCGAAGTTGAACTTAACGATGCCATTCGCAAATGTGAGGCATTGGAAGGGGAGGCTCCAGAACGAGCTTCCAAGCTAGCTGAGGCAATCAAGGCTGCCCAGGACGCGCGAAGTGAGTCGCGCAGCGCCTGTGAAGAAATCAAGCAGGCACGACAGATAGCATCTGGTAAGACTTTTCTCTTACAGAGCATCTTCGGAGGGCAGAAGTATCTTGGGCTGACCCGGTTATGGAGTTCTCCAGACGTGTTTGCTGATCTTCCGAGGAGCAGTGCTGACGCTGCCCAGTACTTCCGAGCCCAGGAGGGGAACGACACGGAGAAGTTGTTTTGGTTGCAGTTCCATGGACCAAAACCTCTGGTGCTCCTCAATGACCAGATGAAGCAGCTGGTCGAGCTGCACAATATGGCAGGTTCGGCCATGAAGGATTTGATAATCCGGCTATGGCCTGCTGATCAAATCCCAAGTAGCTACTTCGGATTGGTGAAGCGGCTCGTCGAGGCGAGTCCGCGGGTCGACGCATTGACGCGTTCAGCCTACATAGAAGGTGCTCAGATGGCCTTCGATCGTGTGAAAGTGCACTGGGCGAAGATGAGGGCAGAGCATATAGCTACTGCTGGACCGCCCGCAGGCATGGAGCACCGCAAGCCGGAGAAATACTTCGAGGACGTCATAGAAGGCGCCCGCCTTGTAGAAGGCCAGTGCTCAAAGGATGTTATCTTTGAGTAATTGTATCCGGCTACAAAGACTTAAGCTTATGAACCGATGTATATAACTTTTGTGCTATTATAATATGAGCGACTTTTATCTCCTGTGTGGCTGTTTATATAATTCTGAAAGTTTCCAGTCGTCGGCTTCATCCCCCATGTACATAGTACTGGGGTGTTCGGTCATATGCAAATACACTATTTATCCAACGTCTTGGTCCATGTAGGAGGTTTATGCGGAGCGAACCAGGCAATCAGACTATGCGGCATTATTGCTTTCACTTAGCCATAGGAGTTTGACAAGTGAGGCTAGGTACTAGCCCTGGTGCGGATATGATATTCCCTATTTAAGGTATCCAATTGCACCTGGCTAGGCGAAAAAGCGAACCCTTCGTATAACACTGGGTAGATCTCAATCGATCATAGTATAAAACTAAGTCACCGGATTGCGGACCAGGTTCTCGCCTATCATAACGGTCAGTTTTCGGCTTTCTCTACTAAGGTACTTGACTGGACAAGCCAGAAGTACAATCGCAGTAGTTCTCCCTTTACACCCTAGTCGAACAATCGGGAACATAGGAGTAAGCACAGGAGCCGGGCAACCCAACTATTGACCCAAGACATGATTCAGAACTGATGCATATAAGGCAAACATCCAAGACGCCGAACACTCCCTATAAGTGTTCGGTCCTTTTGACATTTACCGGGATGAATACAGCCCCTGGTAATGGACCCTGTTGACAAGGCACATGTGGCCATCTCATGTGGGGAGAGAACATCTATGGTGAGTGAATAAAACACTGAACATAATGTGAACCAAGCTGCTCAATTAATATCCCTTTATAGTACGGCGAGCCATCAGCTTACAGATAATGCCGATGACTTTCTTGGACTTTTTACATGCCAGAAAGGTATATGATAAGAAAGAGAAAAAAGGTTTACACGGGGTCTTAATCTAAAAAGAAGCCTTCGCACGGGTCCCTGCTGCACGTCTGCGTCATTTCCTCCTCTGTAATCTGTCCTTGAAGGGGGGACTATGATGGGCATCTGTAAAAAAACCTGGAAAAGAAAAAGAAATCCAGTGTAGCCATGAACAAGACTGGTTCATTTAGTGAACCTTACAAGGAAATTTTAGAGTCTGAATAGGGTCGAGCCGAACTATGGACTATATGCAGTGTGCCCCCAGCGTCGCCCAAGGGATTTTAGGGCATAATTATGTACCTGAGGTACATATGCTATCACCTTATGGGGCAATCAATGGGGACGTAGCTGCTAATCTAGCTCGGGTTCATCCGAGCTGCCGCACTGACGCGTGTGGCGAACACATTTAGCTATGTCCGTGACCGATAGGTTATCTGCCTTAAATAGGGCGTTTTGGACTTCGGCTGCTAAGGCCGCAGTGTCCTCCTCCGTGCGGAGAGAGCGCTCCATATTTCCATTGGCCGTGATGACGCCACATGGTCCAGGCATTTTAAGCTTTAGATAAGCATAGTGCGGGACTGCATTAAAGTGGGCGAAGGTTGTTCTTCCGGGAGTGCATGATAGCCACTTCAGAATGGAGCTATGTCGAAGATTAACTCTTCGCTTCAGAAGTTATCCGGAGAGCCGAATACGACCTCCAATGTCAAAGAGCCCGTGTGGCGGGCTTCTACGCCCGGTATCACTCCTTTAAAGGTCGTGCTGCTTGGCTTTATTTCTTTGATGGGTCAATCCCCATCTTGCGGACAATATCCTGATATATCAGGTTGATACTGTGGCCGCCGTCCATAAGGACTCGGGTAAGATGGTATCCATCGATTATTGGATCGATCACTAGGGCAGCTGAACCCCCATGATGGATACTAGTCAGGTGATCCCTGCGATCGAAAGTGATCGGACAGGCCGACCACGTGTTGAATTTGGGGGTAACAGGCTCGACGGCATAGACGTCTCGGAGTGCGCGCTTGCACTCCCTCTTTGGGATATGAGTGGCATATATCATGTTCACTATTTTAATCTCCGGTGGAAATTTCTTCTGTCCCCCTGTATTCGGCTGGCGAGGTTCATCCTCGTCTTCGCTCTGAGGTCCATTCCCCTTGTGTTCGGCATTGAGTTTGCCAGTCTTCTTGAAAACACAACAATTACGGTTGGTATGGTTTGCAGGTTTTTCTGGGGTGCCGTGGATTTGCCAGGGTCTATCTAATATTTTCTCTAGGCTAGATGGACAATCTTTGTTGCCTTTAAATGGCTTCTTCCGTTGACCGGGTCTGGATCCACTGAATCCGGTGTTTACCGCTATGTTATCTGGGTTGTAGCATTTATTTTGACGTTTGTTTTTGTTACGTCATGGCTTTCCATTGTCGTCCCTGACTTCAGATGTTCCAGGGTCGCTGGTGCTGCTACGCGCTAACCAGTGGTCCTCGCTCGCACAAAAGCGGGTCATGAGTGTAGTTAGGGCTTCCATTGTCCTCGGCTTTTCCTGTCCGAGGTGTCTGGCTAGCCATTCATCCTGGGCACTGTGTTTGAAGGCCGCTAAGGCTTCGGCATCCGGACAGTCGACGACTTGGTTCTTCTTAGTGAGAAACCGATTCCAAAGCTTGCCGGCGGACTCCCCGGGTTGTTGGATGATGTGACTTAGATCGTCGGCATCCGGGGGCGGACATAAGTCCCTTGAAAATTGGCCCGAAAAGCATCCTCAAGTTCTTCCCAACTCCCAATGGAATTCTCAGGCTGCTTAGCCAGTGCCGAGCTGGTCCTTTCAGCTTGAGGGGGTAGGTATATAATGGCGTGGAGATCATCTTCACGAGCCATGTGTATGTGAAGGATGAAGTCTTCTATCCAGACGGCGGGATCCGTCGTTCCATCGTACGCCTCGATGTTCACGGGTTTAAACCCTTCTAGAAAATCATGATCCAGCACCTCCTCGGCGAAGCACAGAGGGTGTGTAGCACCCCTGTATTTTGCTATGTCATGGCGTATGTCCGATGGTTGTGATGTTCGATATTCACCCGGAACTGGTATACGACCGGTGTAATTGGCTTGATAGCCGCTGTCCCACGCGGGAGCACGGTCCTAATGTCCATAGATGGATCTGGTCTTGCCGTCCTTGTTTTTCAGGTCCTCAAGTAAACTGTGTTTCCGGGCTTGAGCCGCACCCTCCTTTCCTTTAAGGGATGGGGGTGCGGGCTTGTGTACGTCGTTGCTAGCCACTCGTCCTGTCCGCGAGGCGGTCGGTCCGGCTTATTGGCGGTGTTATTCTTCGATGGTATGGGCGCAGTGGCCTCGTTGTCGAATTTGGGTAGCAGTTTACGCTTAGAATAGTCTTCGGTTTGGCGATTGTTGCCATATTTTTGCTCAGCGTCTAGCACTTCATTCCATCTATCATTGAGTGTGTCCTATGCGGCTCGAAGCCGTCTCTGCTGCTTTTTCAGGCTCCTTGCGGTGGCAATAAGCCTCCGATGAAAGCACTTTTCTTCTAAGGGTTCTTCTGGGACGATGTATTCATCGTCGCCCAGGTTGCCATCCTCTTCGGAGACAGGTTCAGAATTACTGTCTTCGGCATCGTTGTCATCAGGCAGCGGTTTCGGACTATGATCGCCATCCTCTCGCTCCTCGTACTCCATCGTTGGGTCTGCGGGGTCTTCGGCTTGTTCCGGACTGTCACCGTCATTAGTGATAGTGTTGCTATCTTTTCCTTTGCAGGATTTAATTCGGCGCTTAGGGCGCCAACGTTTGGGTGGTTCTTCGACAGGCCTGTCCTCAACGGGATCGTTTTCGCCGTCGCCCTCCTTCTCCTTAGGTTTATCCACCATATACACATTGTATGAAGATGTAGTTGTCCACCGCTCGGTTACGGGCCGGCTTTGATCTGGATCTGCTTCGGCATCGAGGTCCATCCCTTCAAAGTCTTCAGAAGCGTAGTCATGTAGATCGGTTAGATCTTCGACCGTGGCTACCAAGTGGGTGGTGGGTGGGGAGCAAAATTCTCCATCTTCAGCCTCCAGTTCGAACCGGATATAATTCAGTTGTGTGTCCCTAGCTAAGGAAAGGGATTTTAACGATTTTCACATGTCGCCAATGGGTGAGTACTGGAAAATATCTGCAGCACTGAATTCGGCGATAGATGTCTGATCGAGCTTGAAGGGCGCAGATGCACATGATACGGAATCTAAGGCCGGAGACGAGTCAGGGGTTCCGGTAACACAGATCCCGCTCATAGTTGGGTCCGTGCGCGGCTCCAGCGCCGTAGAGTCTGCAGCTTCCGGGGTGGGGTTGAGCTTCCCGTCCTCGGGCGACGCGATTTGTTCCATATCTAGGGCTAGAACTGTTACAGGTGCTATTTCCTGATCTGATGACAGAGTTAGGTCGTGTTCATCATGATGGCAGGGAGAGGTTGCCGCGGGATCGAATCCATCGAAGATCAAGTCTCTGCGGATATCCGCAATGTAGTTTAAGCTTCCAAACTTGACTTGATGGCCAGGGGCGTAGCTCTCAACTTGCTCAAGGTGGCCTTCTGTGTTGGCGTGGAGCACGAAGCCGCCGAACACGAAGAGTTGTCCGGAGGGAAGATTCCCTCGGTGTTGCCGTCGTGGTTGATGACGTGATCCATTAGTCCTTCGGTCGATGACATAGTGGAACTCTAAATGAAAGCACCAATGTCGGTGTTAAAACCGGCGGATCTCGGGTAGGGGGTCCCGAACTATGTGTCCGAGGATTGATGGTAACAGGAGGCTGGGGACACGATGTTTACCCAGGTTCAGGCCCTCTCGATCGAGGTAATACCCTACTTCCTGCTATATTAATATGGATGAATATGATTACAAGAGTTGATCTACCTCGAGATCGTATTGGCTAAACCCTAAAGTCTAGCCTATGAGGATTTGTGATTCTCTATTAGCCTCAACGGACGAAACCCTCTAGTTTATATATGCACCGGAGGGGCCTAGGGTTTGTACATAGCCATCTTGCAGAGGAAGGAATGATTACACCCGAACCTAAAACTTGCCATTATACGAATACAGGAGTCCTATCCGGATACGAGAGACGATCTTCAACAACGATCTTCACGGCCCACCAGTCCGGCCCACCACGAGTTATCCTACCACATGAGGACCCCTCAATCCAGGACTCCCTCAAGAATACTCTGCTTTGTTCAACTGGCAAACAGGGCAAGTTTTGACAAATGCAATAACATCCTGCTTCATACCTTGCCAGTGGAATACTAACTTCACTCTGTGGTAAGTAGATCTTTAAACAGAATGCCCCCCACTCAGAACTATGGTGTAACGCCTTCCCGTTCGTAGATGTACTTGTCATCGTAGCCGTTCGGTCGTCGTGGTACTTGTCATAAGGTCGTCGTGGACGTAGTGGAACTTGGTCGGGTTCTCGTTGTAGTCGAACTTGACGGGCTGTCGGCGAGTCTTGACTGGAACCACCGTACCGAAGACGACCGAACGTAACTTGGCGTTCTGCAACTGATGGAACATCCCCTGCAGCAAAACTAGACGGCGCCGGTGCTGTTGCTGGTCACCGGCAGGACTCGCCGGAGAGGACGGGGCGCGGGCCTGGGTCGCCGAGGTCGGAGAGGAGGGAGCGGGCTCGGCGCTGGAGGGCCAGAAGACGGGCGCTCGGGGTCTGCTGGAGGAGACAGCAGGGGCTTGGGGCGGCCGGACGCGGCGCGCGGCCTGGAGGGAAGAGGCGAGGTGGAGCGGCGGCCTGGCGCGCCGGTGGCCTTGCGCTGCGGGGCGGCTCGCGGAACGCCATGGCGAGGTGCTGGCCGGGGCGGCCGTTGCCTGCGCGGAGGAGCCGGAGCCGAGGCCCTCGGCCTTGGGACGCGGTTCGGTGAGAGGAGAACGGGAGAACCGGAGGGAGGCTCTGGCGCGGAGGCTCGAGGGCTCCATGGCGCGGAGGGAGACAAGGCGCTCGGGGCCTGGCCTTCGCTGGGGGACGATGCGGGCGTCGGGGCGCACAAGGAGCGGCGTGGCTGCTCCTGGAAGCGGAGGGCGCGGCGGCACAGGACGTGGCCGGCACCGGCGCTGGAGGGGCGAGGCGAGGACCTAGGCCGGAGGGGGGAGCGCGCTGAGACGAGAGGGGTCGGGAGAAACGAGACGAGGGAATCGGGGGATCGATGGGGAACGGGGTGCGGCGCTCGGTGGGAACGATGGAGGAACGAGCGGACCTGCGAGCGGTCGGGCTGGGCCGGATGGCCGCGGCGGAGAGAAGGCCGGCTTGGGCCTGGCTGCTGGCTAGAGGAAAGAATGGGCCTTGGATCTTCGGGCCCAAGAGGCTGGCCGCTTTAGGAGGCCCAAGTGGGCGCGGGGAGACGACTGGGAAGGAGCCCAGCTAGCCTAGCACTCTCCTTCTCTCTCTTTAATTAAGCTTTAGCAGAAGAAAAAAAGATAGTTCAAAATATTAAGAAAAAGGCCACGAACAAGAAATAAAAGATGGAACATTTTTGAAAGGCTTTATGGAATAAAACCAACCCCACAAAAATAGTTCCAACAGAAATAGGGACATGCAAACTAAATAATTAGCTTGCCTTAAGGAGGAGCCCCGATAAACGAGAAAAGAAATATAGGGAAGGTTTGACGGTGAAACTTGAATTAAGAGGCACGGGGAATATTGCAAGTGTGTTACGGTGATCCCAAACAAGTGGAATATTTTAATATAGCTCCCTAAATATTGAGAGGCTTTTATATGTTATAAAGAGAAGTCACACTTCCCTCGATTTAAATGGACCGAAGGTCCACACAATTTATTTAAGTTGAGATGCAAAAGAAAATATGACATGATGGCATGTGACATGATGCAATGCGAAATAATAACACAAGCACAAAAGAAACACACGGGCAACCCGGAACATCTGGAATCCTCGGGAATCTTCTGGAATCTTCTGGGACGTCGGTCTTCAGGCGTCACATATGGAAAGTATTGAGTATTTCTTGTCTCGGAGAAGTTGGTGTACCCACCACAATTTTGTTGTGAAATCTGAGTATGCCATTTCTGAAGGAGTAGGTATTGGTGCCAGGTGTAGCAACAGTACATTCAACAATGAGCTCTTTGATCTTGTTATCGTGACTGTAGCTCTTAACTACTTCCTTCACCCAAGTGGGAGTTACAACACTAGCAGTCAATGCAGAAACCATGTATTTAACTCTTGATAATGCATTAGCAACCTTGTTTTTCTTCCCTTTCTTATACTCAATAGTGGAGTTATATACCACTAACTTAAGCATCAATTTGTGTTGAATGCCTTTAGTTATTGTTTGTTCCTGAATATATTTCAAACTCTCCTCGTCTGTTCTAATTACCAAAGCAGTTGCTAAGAAATAGTTTCTTATCATAAGTTGGTATTGCAGCAGCCTTAGGTCCAATAATTTTGCTGAAATAACAAATAGGCTTTCCTTCTTGCACTAAGACAACTCCCAGACCATAGCCACAAGCATCGGTTTCTAGTATGAAGGGTTTAGTAATATCAGGCAGGGCCAACACATGGGTGCTAGTGAGCTTCTGTTTTAGTGTGAGGAAGGCCTTTGTTTGCCATTCCTTCCAAGAAAAGCATCATTTTTAAAGCAACCAAAGAGAGGTATGCAAATAATGCCATAACCTTCGATAAATCTCATGTAGTAGACACTTAAACCCAAGAAACTTCTTAGTTCAGTGACACTAGTAGGTGCTGGCCAGTCCTGAATAGCCTTGATTTTAGAGGGGTCAGTAGACACTCCTTCTGAGTTTATTACATGTCCCAAGTACTCTATTTCTTACTGTCCAAGGGAACACTTTTCCATTCTAGCATACAACTTGTCGGTTTGCAGAATGTCAAGCACCTTAATTAGATGGACTTTGTGCTCTACTATAGAGAAACTGAAGACCGATATGTCATCAAAGAAAATCACAACAAATTTCAAGTGACCAACCAAGAAGTTCATAAGAGCTTGAAATGCAGGAGGGCCATTAGTAAGTCCAAATGACATCACTAAGAATTCAAACAGCCCCATGTGTGTGGAAAATGTTGTTTTAGGGATGTCCTCCTCAGCTATTCTGATCTGGTGATAACCATTTCTTAGATAAAAAATCAAAAAATTGGCCCCTTGTAGCTGATCTAACAGATCCTCAATTACTGGAATGGGGTACTTGTTTTTCACAATGATTGCATTGAGCTTTCTGTAGTCTGTGCAAAGTCTCCAATATCCGACTTTTTCCTTAACTAATAAGACAGAAGAGGAAAAAGGGCTGGTGCTAGGTCTGATTATCCCCTTCACAAGGTCTATTAGGTGGTAGTCCATTGGGCTCCTAAAATACTTTCTCATACTCTTCCAGAAGGGGTTGTAGGCCAGAAGGAATTTGTTGGGCTACAACTATCATATCATAGCTAGAAATGGTGAACAAGAAAAATCCACAAACAAATTGCTCCAACAGTTTATCTGCATTTTCAGTAGTTTCAGCTGCATCAGTAAGCGGTACAGTTTCATCCACAAATTATGAATTGTCCATTATTGACCTATACTCTCATCTCTATTTTGATGAATTCCATTTGAATTGGACTATATTTCCTGAGCCAATCCACTCCCAATATCATATCATATCCCTTTAATTTTAACACTCTAAAATTATCAGAAAATTTGTGGCCTTGTATTTCATAAGGACACTTTCTTGCTATGAATTCACTCCATAATACTCCTCCACTAGCCACCACCACTTTTACTTTAGGGGTACGATTGGGATAAACTGCTAATTTACCGACCATCTCACAAACAAATGTAGAGGTGCTACCACTGTCTACCAGTGTTGTAGCTGTAGTATTACCTACTCAGACTGTCAATATGAAGGTGTTTTTAGCAGCTCCAATGCTCATGGCAACATGCATTGACACTTGCAACACTCTCTCATGTGGAGGTGGTTCAGCATTTTCCAAGTCAGTGTCATCAAAATCTGACACGTAGATTGTTTGAGGATTTTAAATGTCCTGAGCTTGTAGGGCCTGAACTTGGGCTCTTTGGCTCATTTTACAAACTTGTCTATGACCAGGCACCCCATGGTTCTCTACACTTGTAGCATACTTGTTTCTGTTTAGCATGCTGAATAATAGTGTTTCTATTTGGTACTGTGTTTGCAACAGCTTGCTTGGGATGATCAAAAATGACTTGTCTTCTTGGTTGAGGTACATAAGCACTGGTTTGCACTACTGTAGTTGGTGGTTGGGACTTTTCCATTCTCCTAGCATACCACACAGCAGTTTGCATATCCTTAGGCTTAAAACACTCCACATGGCTCTTAATGTAAGGACTTAATCCTGACACAAAACTATAAACATAGTAATCATCAGGTATTCCAGGATTTGTCCTTATCTTAATGTATAGGTAGTAATTGTAGTGGTCTGTTGTACTGCATGAAAAGAGTTGACAATATTACAGACAGATTCCACAGAAAACATATCAGACAGATATGAACAGAACTTGTGCCAAGGTACATTGCTAGGGGCATATCCTGTTCCCCTCCACCACTGAATGACAGGGCCCTTGAGATATGAAATGGCCACTTCAGTTCTATGCTCAATGCGAGTTCTGGCTACAGCAAAGTAGTGCTCCAGATTCTGAATCCAAGACTCTTGGTCTTGTCCTTCAAATTCAGAAATGCTTAGCTTTGCTGGTTTTATAGTTAGGGCATTTCTTCTTCCATCAACACGTGTATTGGGCCTTCTTCTGCAGTTGTGATCCACAACTTCTTCTTCAGGTATATCTTCCAGATGCACTACACTATTTGGCGTTGTCTCTTTGCCAAGACCAAAGTTTGGGTGCCTGTAAGGAACTTTAGGTGATGTGGAGCATCCTAGGGACATCACCATGTCAAGAGTCCATTTGGCAAGAGACATGTGCAACCTCTACTTCTCATACATAAAGGTGAATCTTCTCCTTTACACATGTTCACTTGACCCCTTGGAGGATGGTATACAACTTGACACTCCACTCGTGTGCATGCATAGGTATTTCCGGAGCTTCACGGACGACAAGGAGGAGTGCAAGCGCCAAGGAACGCATCCACCATCCACAAGGGAAGGTTGGAAGCGAAGACGGAAGAAGACAGAGCTGTAGAGTCTACAACATCCGGACGACCAGAAGCCACCGGATGTTCGACACTCTACAGCGCCCGGACGACCGGCGAACACCGGACATCCGACGACCTCCAGCCTCCGGACGACCGACACCGTCCGGATATCTGGCGCCAACCGATCAGAGCCGAATCGTCGAAAGTCCGACGCCCTCCGAACGACCGACACCCCTCGGACGTCCAACGTCCTCCGGACATCCGGCACCTGCGCGTGCACATCCAGGCCAGAGGCCCATGTATCCTCTCCCACTTACCCCTTTGTGGCTAAGACTATATATACTCCTCCCCCACCTCATTTCTATGGTTGGCAAAGTGATAGCTCATTTGATAGAGAGATGTACCACTCTACTCTTGAGTGAGAGAGAGAGACTACCACTTCCATGGAGTTTAAGAACTCCTTGTGAGTATGTGAGAAGATCCTACGGGATATCATTAAGACCCCACCTCCTTTGGATTTGGGATGAACTCTACCTTGTATCTTTCCCTTTGTTGTTCATGTATCATGTGGATCTATGTGTTGTTAGTCTAATGGGTGTGTGATTGGACTCATTCTTGAGTGTGTTTCCTTGTGATTTCTCTCCTTTCTTTCAAGTGTTCTTCGTGGGATCCCCTCCAAATCGTAAAAGATCAGCCCTAGGGTTTCGACCCTACACCATCTTGCTATCATGAGCCACGTTTATCACAAATTTAGAGTCTCCCCACCATTTTCTAGCCTTGTTTTGTGTGATTTTGTCATAAAATTCAGAAATCCCAACAAAAAATAGCCCCATTTTTTTGGTGATTTGTTGGTATGATGATGTTTTGTTGGAATTGATCCATGGATTTGCTTTGTTACGAGTGGATCCAGCTTTTCTCCAAGTTTCGACACTTTTCATCCATGATCTCCTCAATTTTGACCCCCAAAATCATCAATTTCTTCCCAAAATCGCATATCGGATCTCAAATCCCGCGTTGACCGCGACCCACCGGACGACCGACATTTACCAGACGTCCAGACCCTCCCGAAGCACCCGACGTCCGACACTTTACAGAAATCCGGTGACACCCAATAGAAAGAAATTAACAGATTTCCGAGCTTTCCCGACATCCGTCCATCAAACATCTGACACTTACCCGGCGTCCGGTACCTGTAGATATCGACTTTGGCTGATTTTTGTTTTGTCCATCACTAATTCATCTGAACTCCAATTTCGACGTTCTTTAGCTCGTTTTGAAGCTATTGACATACCCCATCCCACAAAACTACTATCATCATCATTTGACTCTAACAAAAATTTGAAAATTTGAAAATTTTACCTAGGCCCTCCACCATATCATCCGCATAACCACCATAGCCTTCCGCAACCTAACCCATTTTGTTCTCCGTAGCATTAGTGGTTGTTTCAGTAGTGATTCGAGTCTCCTAAGGTGTTTCAGCTACTTAGGGACGGTTGCTTCTTCATCAACGCCACTTCCGCATAACCTAGCCCACCTTACATTGCCACCCCAACTTAACCCGATTTTGTTTGAGCTTGTTTGCATTGTGGCTCATGTCTCCTAAGGTATTTCGGCTACTTAGGGATGGTGACCTCAACTTCGACTCGCAAAACCCATCATTCCACTTTCGCATTGCCAAGTGCAGAACCACCACCGCTTTTCGCTACCACCATTTGACATTTGTCGTTTCAGATTTTGAGTTTGCGATTTTTCTATTTCCTAAGGTGTTTCGGCTAATTAGGAATAGTAACCTCTATATCACCGCCTCTCATCGTTGCCACATACTCGACATCGACATTGTCCACTTTCACCATTTTGATACCCTAACCGTAAGCAAGAACAGTAACCTCTATATCACCTCGGTATCGTGGTATCCAACATTGTACATCCTTCTTGCCATTGCATTGTTAACCCCTAGCCCATTTTAAGTCACTTGCCTATCGAGACTGGCCTTTGAGTATTGCCGGCAACGTTACTTGTGCACATTAGTAATCATCAATGTACACCTTCCATTGCATATATACCATATCATATCGGTATCATCTTGGTATAATAGTACAATCCGTAAAATCCCTTGTGTCACAAGATTGTTCCCGCATATACACAATTGCTACCTTGGTTTGTGCATTTCACATTGTGGCCATACAAAAAAAAATAAGCTTTTAAGCAAAAGAGAAACGCAAAGAAGCTTGTAAGCAATAGCCATAGCATCATACCACATTGCATATAAGACTGTCATATCCGATCATCTTGAATCATCTCGAGAAGAACAACGGAAACCATACATACATAGCATACTTGGGATAGAAGGTTCATACATTTTGCATGCACAAGTGTCGTATCCGCCATTCGAGAAATAGTGCTAGCGTCTCTCTAGAGTTGTGCAACACGAGCATTTTCCGTGGATTCCACATTTTGTGCTCATTCCTTGGTTGCAGGACCCCATTTATCTATCCGTGTTTGTTTCTGTGTGCCATCCATTCTAATGGTCTACTTGCCTTATTTGCAAATTTGTGAATCTCTTTCAACATTATTGACTCATTCTAACAATTGCATCAAATTTGTGTGCCTCTTGTCCTAACCATGCCACTTGATAAGCTTTACTTGATATGTGTGAGTGAACAAGTCTGATACCAATTCGACTATTCTTTCATTTCACATTGAGTGAAACAGGATACATCCTCAACTTTGGGAAAAGGCACCTTGGTATTGTTTATCTTATTTCCTACTCACCTTTGCTTGAGTCTTGTGATGGATAGGCATAGCTCATCCACGGCGACGGCGACGGCGACGAGATGGTTGAGCATGGGATTTTTCCTTTGAACACGGCGGCGTATAATGACTTGAGTGACTTGTGCCACCATATTGAGAGTGAGAGCGAGTTCACCACTAGCCCCATATATGATGAGTTGCCCCAATTCCCATGTGAGGAGAGCCACAACCCCCACCACTTGAGTGAGATGTGTGACTCCATCATATGTGATTTTGAGTGCACTTACCTTGAGGGAGTGAGTGAGCCACCACATAGACAGAGTGAGATAGTTGATAGGTCATGTGAGGCCACTTTCCACACTAACAACTTAATCTCTACCTCTATCGTGTCTTCTCGTTTGGTGCTAGGTCCCATATATGATGATACGTCGATCCTCGATGACTTCATCCTTCCTTTGGACAAGACGATGGACATCGTGGAATATGATGCACCCCCCACATGGTTCCATCAAGATGAAGATGATGACCACCATTTGGTCTTTCCCACCTCACCTACACCACATGAGTGGAATGGAAAAGGTAACAATAGTGAAGGTGATGTCCCACTAGTGGACTATGTTGACGTTGACTACTTGCATGATGTTGATCCACCTATTGCCATGCTTCATTCTAGTATGATTTCCCCATGCAATGATTTACCCATTTATGATGAGTTTGATGATTGCCATGTGGAGTCTATTAGTTGCGATGCCATGTTGCATACGATTTCTTGTGATAATTGTCTTGGTCACATCATGTTTGAAAACCCGCTTGAATGTTGTATGCTATCCATGAGATCAATAATATGTCACATTTGCAATCTTATCATAGTGACTATGTACATGCCATTAAAATAAACTCAATTTGCACATGTGGCATAGATGAAAAGTCCATGGTTATTGGCATTCGTTTTTATTGTGATGATATTGACATGCTTCATTTGCATCATATCCATCATATGCCATGCCATGATTACCTAGCTTTGGACATGCATTGTTTTGGATGTTGTTCCACTTGTCCATATTATGCTTTTGATATTGCTCATGAGGAGTGATATGTCCATTTTGCATCATGCTTGTATGTTGATATTTATTGCATTATGGGCTGTTATTACACATTATGTCACAATACTTATGCCTTTTCTCTCTTATTTTACAAGGTTTACATGAAGATGGAGAATACCGGCAGCTGGAATTCTGGGCTGGAAAAGGAGCAAACTCTGGAAACCTATTCTACACAACTCCAAAAGCCCCGAAGCTCCACAGAACTCCGTTTCAGAAAATATAAAAAATAGCTGGCGAAAGAAGTTCACGAGGGGAGCCACCGGCTGTCAACCAGGGTGGGGGGCGCGCCCCCCTGTCTTGTGGGCCCACCGACGGTCCCCCGATTCCCATCTTCTCCTATATGAGGTGTTTTGACCTGGAAAAAATCATAAGGAGGCTTTTGGGACCATACGTTGTCGTCTCGAGGCGGAAACCAATCTAGGGCTCCGGCAGAGCTGTTCTGCCGGGGATACTTCCCTCCGGGAGGGGGAAATCGTCACCGCCGTCATCACCAACAACTCTCCCATCTTGGGGAGGGTTATCTTCATCAACATATTCACCATCATCATCTCCTCTCAAACCCTAGGTCATCTCTTGTATCCAATCTTTCTACCCAAACCTCAGATTGGTACATGTGGGTTGCTAGTAGTGTTGATTACTCCTTGTAGTTGATGCTAGTTGGTTTATTTGGTGGAAGATCACATGTTCAGATCCATTATGAATATTAATACCCCTCTGATCATGAACAATATTATGTCTTGTGAGTAGTTACTTTTGTTCCTGAGGACATGCGAGAAGTCTTGCTATTAGTAGTCATGTGAATTTGGTCTTCGTTCGATATTTTGATGAGATGTATATTGTCTCTCCTCTAGTGGTGTCATGTGAACGTCGACTACATGACACTTCACCATTATTTGGGCCTAGAGGAAGGCATTGGGAAGTAATATGTCACAACCCTAGTTCTGGTATGCACTAGGCTAGCTTGGTGTTTGCATCATGCTTAATTTTTCAAATGAATTTGAAATGGGGACATGTGAAAGCCTGAGGGATCTTTTTGAAAATGACCCAGATAAAAATTGCTCCAAAAGGGTCCAAGAAAATGTTCATGTTTCTCTCTGAAAATATTGGTCAGAGGATAAATTCAAACCAATATTTTTAGGAGCTCATAAATATTTATTTTGGGCATTCGGAATTAATGCAATAAATATTTGCATTGGATAATATTTATTATATTTTTAATATATGTCCAATAATTCCGAAATTTGTGAGTCCCTACAAAATTTGTCAGAAGATTTTAAATGATTTATTTTAAATCAAAACAAATGTCAGAAATTAGAAAAGAAAACAAAAAAGGGAAAACCCTTACCTGTGCTTACCTGCGGCCAGCTCCCGTGCTCGCCCAGCACTGTGCGGCCTGGCCAGCCTAGCCCACCTGCCCCCTCCCCTGTCGTCTTCCTCCCGCTAGGAGGACGGGCGCGTGCCCGACGTGCCGCGCCACCTCCTCCCTCACTGCCTGCCTGTCCCTCCCCCGATGCGTCTGGACGATGCCACGCCCCCCCTAGACTCTCTCACTCTCCCCAATCCTCTCCTCTCCCTCTCCCTCGCTCTCTCCTGAAACGAACATCGTCGTCGTCGCAGCTCACCGCCGACGTGCTCCCCGCCATCCCCTCGATCGCCCGTCGTGCTTGCGAGCTCCGCCACGTCGCCTACTACCTCTCCGCCAAGCCACGCGTCCCCGGATGCCCTGTGGAGCCGCCTCCGCGGTCTTCTTCAACCTCGGCCGTCCTGGATCTCCACCGCCCGTCCGTCGCCTGCAGAGCCTTCCTTGAGCCGTCGTTGCCTCTGCTCGACTCGCTGTGAGCTTCGCCGTCGAACCCCCCTATCCCCTGCTCTTCTGGCGCCCTCTAGCCCTCTGCCGCTCGAGCCGAGCTCCAGCCGCCGCCGCGAGCCCCGCTCCGGCGAGCTCCAGCTCCCCCAGCTCCTCCCACCTGCCCACCAAATGCGCGAGAGCCTGGGCTACGCCTCGGTGCTCACAGACGACGTCCCTGTGGCCTGTGGCGCGTACTCCGCCGCGTCCAGAGGTCGCCGGCGGCAAGCCCCGTCGCCTGAGCCCTGCCATGTGGGTCCGGCCCGTCAGGTGCTTAGCTTAGTGCTAATCAC
>LR738712.1:339336671-339377058 GCA_902687465.1 Secale cereale
CCCCCTCGGACTCTCTCACTCTCCCCAGTCCTCTCCTCTCCCTCTCCCTCGCTCTTTCCCGAAACCGAACATCGTCGTTGCCGCAGCTCACCGCCGACGTGCTCCCAGCCGTCCCCTCGACCGCCCGTCGTGCTTGCGAGCTCTGCCACGTCGCCTACTACCTCTCCGCCAAGCCACGCGTCGTCGGACGCCCTGTGGAGCCGCCTCCACCGTCTTCTTCAACCTCGGCCGCCGTGGATCTCCACTGCCCGTTCGTCGCCTGCAGAGCCTTCCTCGAGCCGCCGTTGCCTCTGCTCGACTCCCTGTGAGCCCCGCCGTCGAACCCCCCTCTCCCCTGCTCTTCCGGCGCCCTCTAGCCCTCTGCCGCTCGAGCCGAGCTCCGGCCGCCGCCGCGAGCCCCGCTCCAGCGAGCTCCGGCTCCCCCAGCTCCTCCCACCTGCCCACCAGATGCGCGAGAGCCCGGGCTACGCCCTGGTGCTCTCAGACACCGTCCCCATGGCCTATGGCGCGGACTCCGCCGCGTCCAGAGGTTGCCAGCAGCGAGCCCCATCGCATGAGCCCTGCCACCTGGGTCCGGCCCGTCAGGTGATTAGCTTAGTGCTAATCACCGCTTAATTACCCCCCCTGACACTGACCAGTGGACCCCAGCGCCCCTAACCTTTAATTAGTTTAGTTCTAACCCCCCTGTTTAACCGTGTCACTGACGTGTGGACCCCACACGTTAGGTTTGACTTGAGTCAGTGCTGCTAACTTGCTAACGCAGGCATGACGCAGTGCTGATGCAATAAACAATTCTCTGGAATTGTTTTAACTCAGGAAAATCCAGAAAATTGTTTAAACTTCAAAAAATCACAGAAATTCAACCGTAGCTCAGAATGAAATAATTTATCAGAAAAATTCAATCTATCCATATGTACCAGTTTCATGCATGATAAACCAACTTATACTTGCTGTATAGGTGAAAACACATAAATGGCACTTATAAATGTTAAATTTGGAGTTGCATTTAAACCCTTGGTTCAAATGGACTTCATTCAAATAGAATGCTAGTTGCATTAGCTCAAAGAACATCACATAGTCGTGCCATGTTCATGCATCATATTGTTGCATATGCTTGTGTTTGATTGTCGGCACCGTTCTTCTCGATAGGTCCAGCTCTGGAGACCGTTCCAGAGTACCTGTCAGACGAGCACTGTTCTACACGTTGATATACCAGGCAAGCAGACCCCTTTGTTCATTCTGATACAATCCCTCTCTCGCTCCTGCTCTCTGTTATTGCATTAGGACAACAACGTTTCAACTGTTACTTTTGTTGCGGTAGTTGAACCCATTCCTCTGCATGACCTGTCATTGCCACAATAAATAGTTGAAACCCACTAGCATGTGTAGGAGTTGATTGAGCCCTGTTGTGTTCCTACCATGCCTTGACAGCTATTGCTTAGAGTGTGTCAGGTCTGATTCATTGGGAATGAATTGGAGTGTTATGCTATGTTCTGATGCTGAGAGTCAAATGTGTCAACACGTTTTGGTAAAGGTAGCGGTGGGAGGCCATGTAGGAGTACATGGTGGGTTGTCTCACTGGAACCGTCCCTAAGAACTGAGTTCTATGTATGTTGTCCAGTGACTAGCTACTACCACACATTGGGTTCCGGTAACTTGACCCCTCTCGACTTATTAATCAACATGATCTCTGTCCATGAGTTGCAACTAGTTTCTGGTGTTTGTAGGTAGTGCTAGTAGTCTACCAAGTGGCACTTGGCCAGGTGGGCTTGGGACAGACTAGGCACCGTGGCACGGTGTACCAAGCCTAGATCCATCCGGCGAGGTGGGCTTGGGAACCCTACGCACATCATTTGGGGTCGTGAGCGACACCCCGGCCGGATCTCCTTACGGATGGAACCTGAATAGGCGATAAACCTGGACTAGAGTCTTGTGTGGTTAGTTAGGTCGTGGCCGACACCCTCGCCAGGCTACCGCTTGAAGGTTGCCAAGATACACGATGTGTACATGGCGGTAAGTGGCGAGAGCGTGTGTGAAGAAGTACACCCCCTGCAGGGTTAACTTGATCTATTCGAATAGCCGGGTCCATGGTTATGGACTTCTTGGATGCTTACGTGCTACATAGACAACTTGAAGTGGATACTCTAAAATACTCAGGACAAGTGTGAGTGCTATGGATGGCCTTCTTGTAGGGAGACGGGGATGAATCCATAGTGGTGTATTGTGTGGTGCTTAGTGGACTCGTGTGCGCCACCTCAAAAGAGTTACCAGCAGTCGTAGAACAGGATAGCCACTGAGTCAAAGCTGGCTTGCTGCAACTAAACCCCACTTTGCCTTCTTGATACAAATGCATGTAAGATAGGATCTGATGTAAGTCTTGTTGAGTACCTTTGTACTCATCTTTGCTTAATTTATGTTTTGCAGAGGAGACTTCAGTCTCACTAGTAGTTCCGCTTGGACTTCGACAAGTAGCTTGTTACCTCAGCTACGATCTTGTACGAGTGTTGTAGATAGTCAGGCTCTTCAGCCTACTTCATTTGTAGTTGTCTGTACTCAGACATGTTATGCTTCCGCTTGTTGCTTGTATGCTCTGAATGTTGGGTCATGAGACCCATGTTTGTAATATCTGGCTCCTCGGAGCCTAATGAATAAATACTTTGTTTCATAGAGTCTTGTAATAATGCCATGTTGTATTTGCACATATCGAGCATATTGTGTGTATGTTATTGAAATGCTTGGTATGTGTGGGATCCGACAACCTAGTTGTTTCCTCTTGGTAGCCTCTCTTATGGGGAAATGTCTCCTAGTGCTTCCACTGAGCCTTGGTAGCTTGCTACTGCTCCGGAACACTTAGGCTGGCCGGCATGTGTCCTTCTTCGTTCCTGTGTCTGTACCTTTTGGGAAATGTCACGTGTTGTTCCTTTAAGTCCTTGTAGCTTGCTACGACTTGGGTTCATACGTTGATGACTGACACGTTCGTTGCTGGGTCATGTATGCATGTCCTTGTAAGTTAGTGCCACCTTGGGTTTATAACTAGTCATGTCGGTCCGGGTTCTCTGTCATATGGATGCTAGCAACACTATCATATACGTGAGCCAAAATGCGTAAACGGTCCCGGGCCAGGTAAGGTGGCACCCGTGGGAATACCGTGCGTGAGGCCGCAAAGTGATATGACGTGTTACATGCTAGACCGGTGTGACTTAGGATCGGGGTCCCGACATAATAAGTAGATGATGGGTTGCTAGAGTGACAGAAGCTTAAGCCCTAATTTATGCGTTGCTTCGTAAGGGGCTGATTTGGATCCATATGTTTGTGGCTATGGTTAGGTTTACGTTAATACTTCTTTTGTAGTTGCGGATGCTTGCATTAGAGGTTATAATCATAAGTGGGAGGCTTGTCCAAGTAAGGATAGCACCCAAGCACCGGTCCACCCACATACCAAATTATCAAAGTACCGAATGCGAATCAGATGATCGTGATGAAAACTAGCTTGACGATAATTCCCATGTGTCCTCGGGAGCGCTTTCCTTTATATAAGAGTTTGTCCAGGCTTGTCCTTTGCTACAGAAAGGATTGGGCCACCTTGCTGCACCTTATTTACTTTTACCTTTTGTCACTTGCTACCAATTACCTTATCACAAAACTATCTGTTACTTATAATTTCAGTGCTTGCAGAAAATACCTTACTGAAAACTGCATATCATTTCCTTCTGCTCCTCGTTGGGTTCGACACTCTTACTTATCGAAAGGACTACGATAGATCCCCTACACTTGTGGGTCATCAAGACTCTTTTCTGGCACCGTTGCCGGGGAGTGAAGCGCCTTTGGTAAGTGGAATTTGGTAAGGAAAAATTTATATAGTGTGCTGAAATTTATTGTCACTTGTTACTATGGCTCATAATCCTTTCAAGGGCTTGTTTGGGGTATCTTCACCCCGACCAGAAGAGCAAAGAGTTGCTCCTCAACCTACTGCACCTACTGAAAATGTTTGCTTTGAGAGTCATTCGGGTATGATAGAGAAACTGCTTGAAAATCCTTTTACAGGAGACGGAACACTACATCCCGATTTACACCTAATCTATGGGGATGAAGTTTGTGGATTATTTAAGCTTGCAGGTATGCCCGAGGATGTTATCAAGAAGAAGGTATTCCCTTTATCTTTGAAGGGAGATGCATTGACATGGTTTAGGCTATGTGATGATATTGGATTATGGAACTATAATCGTCTGAAGTTGGAATTTCATCAGAAGTTCTACCCTATGCACCAGGTTCATCGTGATCGTACCTCTATTTATAATTTCTGGCCTCGCAAAGGAGACAGCATCGCTCAAGCTTGGGGGAGGATTAAGTCAATGTTATATTCATGCCCCAATCATGAGCTCTCAAGAAAAATGATCATTCGAAATTTGTATGCTCGGCTTTCTCTTAATAACTGCACCATGCTCGATAATTCTTGTTTTGACTCTTTTATGATGAAGACTGTTGAATTCAAATGGGATTTATTGGAAAGAATTAAACGCAACTCTGAAGATTGGGATCTCGACGAAGGTAAGTAGTCTGGTATGACCCCTAAGTTTGATTGTGTTAAAGCTTTTATAGATACCGATGTTTTTCGTGAGTTTAGCACTAAATATGAACTTGACTCTGAGATAGTAGCTTCTTTCTGTGAATCTTTTGCTACTCATGTTGATCTCTCCAAGGAGAAGTGGTTTAAATACCATCCCCCTATTGAAGTAAAAGTAGTTGAACCTGCTAAAGTTGAAGAAAAGACTATCACTTATAATGTTGATCCTGTTATTCCTACTGCTTATATTGAGAAACCACCTTTTCCTGTTAGGATAAAGGATCATGCTCAAGCTTCATCTGTAGTTTGTAAGAGTAATACTAGAACACCTACACCCTCTGAGCAACTAAAAGTTGAACCTAGGGTTGCCATGGTTAAAGATCTCTTGGTAGAAGATTTAGATGGACATGTTATTTACCTCCAAGAAGAGTCTGCCAGAATAGCCAAACCCAATGCTAGGAATAGACATAGACCTATTGTAGGCTTGCCTATTATCTCTGTTAAGATAGGAGATCATTGATATCATGGTTTATGTGACGTAGGTGCTAGTGCGAGTATTATCCCTCTTACTTTATATCGAGAAATTATGCATGACATTGCACCTGTTGAGCTAGAAGGGATTGATGTTACTATTAAGCTAGCTAATAGAGACACTATTTCACCAGTTGGGATTGTTAGAGATGTTGAAGTCTTGTGTGGAAAGGTTAAATACCCTACTGATTTTCTTATTCTTAGTTCCACACAAGATGAATTTTGACCCATTATATTTGGTAGACCCTTCTTGAATACCGTTAATGTCAAGATAGACTGCGTGAAAGATATTGTCACTATTGGATTAGGGGATATGTCTCATGATTTTAACTTTGCTAAATTTCGTAGACAACCCCTTGAAAAGGAACCACCTAGTAAGGATCAAATTATTGGTCATGCTTCTATTGCCGTGCCTCCTAATGATCCTTTAGAACAATACTTGCTAGACCATGAAAATGATATGCATATGAATGAGAGAAGGGAAATACATGAAATATTCTTTAAGCAGGGACCCGTATTGAAAAACAACTTGCATGTTGAAATCCTAGGGGATCCTCCTCCACCCAAGGGTGATCCCATGTTTGAACTTAAACACTTACCTAATAATCTTAAGTATGTTTATCTTAATGAAAAGAAGATATATCATGTTATTATTAGTGCTAACCTTTCAGAGCGGGAAAAAGAAAACATTTTGAAAACTCTGAAGAAGCACCGTGCTGCTATTGGATATACTCTGGATGATCTTAAGGGCATTAGTCCCACTATATGCCAACACAAGATAAAATTGGAAGAAAATGCTAAACCGGTTATTGATCATCAGCGACGGTTAAATCCTAAGATGAAAGAAGTGGTAAGGAAGGAAATACTAAAGCTTCTAGAGGCAGGTATTATCTATCCAGTTGTTGATAGCCAGTGGGTAAGTCATGTCCATTGTGTCCCTAAGAAGGGAGGTATGACTTTTGTTCCTAATGATAAAGATGAATTGATCCCACAAAGAATAGTTACCGTTTATAGGATGGTAATTGATTTTCGTAAGTTAAATAAAGCTACTAAGAAAGATCATTACCCCTTGCCATTTATTGATCAAATGCTAGAAAGGTTATCCAAGCATACTCACTTCTGCTTTCTAGATGGTTATTCTGGTTTCTCTCAAATACCTGTGTCAAAAGGGGATCAAGAAAAGACCACTTTTACTTGTCCTTTCGGTACTTTTGCTTATAGATGTATGCCTTTTGGTTTATGTAATGCACCTGCTACCTTTCAAAGATGCATGATGGCTATATTCTCTGATTTTCGTGAAAAGATTGTTGAGGGTTTCATGGATGATTTCTCCATTTACGGAACTTCTTTTGATGATTGCTTAAGCAACTTTGATCGAGTTTTGCAGAGATGTGAAGACACTAATCTTGTGTTGAATTGGGAGGAGTGCTACTTTATGGTTAATGAAGGAATTGTCTTGGGACATAAAATTTCTGAAAGAGGTATTGAAGTTGACAAGGCTAAAGTTGATGCTATTGAAAAGATGCCATGCCCTAAGGGCATCAAAGGTATACGAAGTTTCCTTGGTCATGCCGGGTTTTATAGGAGGTTCATTAAAGACTTCTCCAAAATCTCCAGGCCTCTGACTAATCTCTTACAAAAATATATTCCTTTTGTCTTTGATGATGATTGTCTAGAAGCATTTGAAATACTTAAGAAAGCATTGATCTCTGCACCTATTGTCCAGCCTCCTGACTGGAATTTACCCTTTGAAATTATGTGCGATGCTAGTGATTATGCTGTAGGTGTTGTTCTAGGACAAAGAGTTGATAAGAAATTGAATGTTATCCAGTATGCTAGTAAAACTCTAGATAGTGCCCAAAGAAATTATGCTACTACTGAGAAAGAATTTTTAGCAGTTTTATTTGCTTGTGATAAGTTTCGACCCTATATTGTTGATTCTAAAGTAACTATTCACACTGATCATGCTGCTATCAAATACCTTATGTAAAAGAAAGATGCTAAACCTAGACTTATTAGATGGTCTCTTGCTGCAAGAATTTGACTTGCATATTATTGATCGAAAGGGAGCTGAGAACCCCGTTGCAGATAACTTATCTAGGTTAGAGAATATAATTGATGACCCACAACCTATTGATGATAGCTTTTCTTGATGAACAATTAGCTGTCATAAATACTTCTCGTAGTGCTCCATGGTATGCTGATTATGCTAATTATATTGTTGCTAAGTTTATACCTCCTAGCTTCATATACCAGCAAAAGAAAAAGTTCTTCTATGATTTGAGACATTACTTCTGGGATGACCCGCATCTTTATAAAGAAGGAGTAGATGGTACCATTAGACGTTGTGTACCTGAGCATGAACAAGAACAGATCCTATGCAAGTGCCACTCCGAAGCTTATAGAGGACACCATGCGGGAGATAGAACTGCACACAAGGTATTGCAATCCGGTTTTTATTGGCCTACTCTCTTCAAGGATGCCCGTAAGTTTGTCTTATCTTATGATGAATGTCAAAGAATTGGTAATATCAGTAGATGCCAAGAAATGCCTATGAATTATTCACTTGTTATTGAACCATTTGATTGTTGGGGCTTTGGTTATATGGGACCTTTTCCTGCCTCTAATGGTTACACACATATTTTACTTGTTGTTGATTACGTTACTAAGTGGGTAGAAGCTATTCCAACTAGTAGTGCTGATCATAACACCTCTATTAAGATGCTTAAAGAAGTTATTTTCCCGAGGTTTGGAGTCCCTAGATATCTAATGACTGATGGTGGTTCACACTTTATTCATGGTGCTTTCCGTAAGATGCTTGCAAAATATGATGTGAATCATAGAATTGCATCCCCTTATCACCCACAGACTAGTGGCCAAGTAGAACTAAGTAATAGAGAGTTGAAATTAATTTTGCAAAAGACAATCAATAGGTCTAGGAAGAATTGGTCTAAGAAACTTGATGATGCATTATGGGCCTATAGAACTGCATACAAAAATCCTATGGGTATGTCTCCATATAAGATGGTATATGGAAAAGCTTGTCACTTACCTCTTGAGCTAGAATATAAGGCATATTGGGATATTAAAGAGCTCAATTATGATTTCAAACTTGCCGGTGAGAAGAGGTTATTTGACATTAGCTGTCTTGATGAATGGAGAACCCAAGCCTATGAGAATGCCAAGATGTTTAAAGAAAAAGTTAAAAGATGGCATGACAAAAGGATACAAAAGCGTGAGTTTAACGTAGGAGATTATATCTTGCTATACAACTCTCGTTTAAGATTTTTTGCAGGAAAGCTTCTCTCTAAATGGGAAGGACCTTACGTTATCGAGGAGGTCTATCGTTCCAGTGCCATAAAAATCAACAACTTCGAAGGCACAAATCCGAAGGTGGTGAACGGTCAAAGAATCAAACATTATATTTCAGGTAATCCTATAAATGTTGAAACCAATGTTATTGAAACCGTAACCCCGGAGGAATACATAAGGGACACTTTCCAGAACGATCCAGACTCCGAAAAGGAAGAGGTATGTGGTACGGTAAGTAAACCGACTCCAAAACAGTTCTAAAGGCAATTTTTCTCCGTTTTGAAATATTTAGAAAAATAGAAAAATAAGTAGCAGTCCGGAAGAGACACGAGGCGTCCACGAGGATGGAGGGCGCGCCCCCCTTCCCTGGGCGTGCTCCCTGCCTCGTGGGCACCCTGTGTGCCTCCCGGACTCCGTTTTCTTGTGGGTTACTCCTTTTGGTCGGTAAAAATTCATTATATATACTCCCGAAGGTTTTGACCTCTGTATCACGCAAAAATCCTCTGTTTTCGTTTCGAGCTGCTGTTTTTGACAGATCTAGATCATCATGGCGTCCTCCAACATCCCCAAGGACAAGTTCTTCGAGAAGGTCATCAACCCCTACCTTGCAGAGGTGCTGCATCACCCCAAAACCATGGAGTTGCATGAGGGGGTGCTGCACATCCGTGATGTTGAGGGGCCGAAGAGGACCGGAAGCGTGGAGACAAGACTCGAAGCAATGGAGCAGCAAGTTTTCAGGTGCCAAGGTATGGTGGAACAAGGACTCAATGCCAACCACATGATGATCTCGAAGCTCGCCAACAACCTCAAGCTGGACTCAAGGATCTTCGGGGAAGCTATCTCCAATCTTCAAGAGAAGATCGAACACCTCCAAGCCCAGATCTATGACCTGCAAAACCAAAACTGTGAGTATGAATATAGAATCAAGAAGATGGGTTTGGCTGCAGATTTGATATCCTGGACACTCGATCATACTTCTACGATGGTGAGCCCATGCCTTCGAAGGTGGACAACAAGCCTACATCATCAACAACTCCATCATCACCACCCCCGAAAAAGGGGACATAATCATATGGGTATGGGCACTCCCCTTGGCAACTGCCAAGCTTGGGGGAGTGACCCCGGTATCGTATCACCATCACTCCTATCTTTATCGTTTTACTAGGTTCGATCCTTTTGGTAGTATCTTGATCTAGTAGAATAAAGTTAGGATGATCTAGTTGTGAGCTTTTGCCTTATGATCTTTACCCTTTGTAATCGAGTCCGTGTGCTATATAATAAAGATTAGTGTTGAGTCAAGGGCTTGATTTCCTCACTTGGGTCATGATAAAAAGAAAGAAAACATAAAGAGTATCAAAGAGATCATATCGATCTTATGGGAAGTAATGACTTCACATATAAGAGTATGATAAATACAAGTTGTTGGGAGTTGACAAACATAGTTTTGGTCATCGTTGCAATTAATAGGAAGTAATAAAAGAAGAGAGGCTTCACATACAAATATACTATCTTGGACATCTTTTATGATTGTGAGCACTCATTAAAGTATGACATGCTAAAGAGTTTATGTTGGACAAGGAAGACAACATAATGGGTTATGTTTTCCTATATCCGAAATAAAGTATATTGTCATGGATCATCCAACATGTTGAGCTTGCCTTTCCCCCTCATGCTAGCCAAAACTCCTCGCACTAAGTAGAGATGCTACTTGTGCTTCCATACATCCTTAAACCCAGTTTTGCCATGAGAGTCCACCATACCTATCTATGGATTGAGAAAGATCCTTCCAAGTAAGTTGTCATGTTGCAAACTCGCTAAAATATGTATGATTTATTAGTGTGGAGGAAATTAGCTTTATACGATCTTGTGATATGGAAGTAATAAAAGCGAGGGACTGCACAATAAAGGTCCTTATCACAAGTGGCAATATAAAGTAACGTTCTTCTATGCTAAGACTTTGTGCATCCAACCATAAAAACACATGACAACCTCTGCTTCCCTCTGCGAAGGGCCTATCTATTATTCTTGCCTTATAAGAGTCAAGGTGAAATTCACCTTTCCTTTTTACATTTTATCCTTTGGCAAGCACACTGTGTTGGAAAGATCCTGACATATATACCCACTTGGATGTAAGTTTTCATGGTCTATTACTGTTGACATTACCCTTGAGGTAAAAGGTTGGGAGGCAACACCATAAGCCCCTATCTTTCTCCGTGTCCGTATTTTATGTTGCTTTCTATATGTTGTTGTTATGAGAATGATCATGATGCCCGCATGTCCGTATTTTATTTTTATCGACACCTCTATCTCTAAACATGTGGACGTATTTTTCGATATCGGCTTTCGCTTGACGACAAGCGAGTTCAAAGCTTGGGGAGTTGATACGTCCATTTTGCATCATGCTTATATGTTGATAGTTATTGCATTATGGGATGTTATTACACATTATGTCACAATACTTATGCCTTTTCTCTCTTGTTTTACAAGGTTTACATGAAGAGGGAGAATGCCGGCAGCTGGAATTCTGGGCTGGAAAAGGAGCAAAGTGTGGAAACCTATTCTGCACAACTCCAAAAGGCCAGAAACTCCACAGAACTCCGTTTCAGAAAATATAAAAAATATTGGGTGAAATAAGTTCACGAGGGGAGCCACCGGCTGTCCACGAGGGTGGGGGCGCGCCCCCCTGTCTCGTGGGCCCACCGATGGTCCCCCGATGCCCATCTTCTCCTATATGAGGTGTTTTGACCTGGAAAAAATCATAAGGAGGCTTTCGGGACCAGACGTCGCCGTCTCGAGGCGGAACCGAGGCGGAAACCAATCTAGGGCTCCGGCAGAGCTGTTCTGCCGGGGATACTTCCCTCTGGGAGGGGGAAATCATCATCGCCGTCATCACCAACAACTCTCCCATCTTGGGGAGGGCTATCTTCATCAACATCTTCAGCAGCACCATCTCCTCTCAAACCCTAGTTCATCTCTTGTATCCAATCTTTGTACCCAAACCTCATATCGGTACATGCGGGTTGCTAGTAGTGTTGATTACTCCTTGTAGTTGATGCTAGTTGGTTTATTTGGTGGAATATCATATGTTCAGATCCATTATGCATATTAATACCCCTTTGATCATGAACAATATTATGTCTTGTGAGTAGTTACTTTTGTTCCCAAGGACATGGGAGAAGTCTTGCTATTAGTAGTGCAAACCTCTATTTTGTGTAGGTCCCCTTACTTAAGTGTCAACCTCGCAAGAACACGAGTTAACAAAACGAGCTCTAGAGAGCAATGATGACTTGGGATCCCGTGGATTATCTTTCCCAACAATCCCTTCGTGCAAAGACTTCGCGCATTTCTTCTACATGGCCCTCACATGGTTATGGGTTATTGTCCATTTTATCTCTTATGCCCATCTTGACATGTTCACTTTGCATGATATGCTCATTCCTATGCCTTTGACATGCATTTGTGACCCATGCTTTGCATTTCATATGGTGTATGTGTATTTGCAAGCTTGGTGGAGATATCACTTGTTATTGCCATGATTGCTTTGTTCCAAATGCTTACAATCATACTTTGATCTTGATTCGCTTTCGTGCTTGCAATATGTCATGTGCATTGCCTATATCTATTACTTGCTCACATGACATGATTGCCATGATTTCCTACAGTGTGTTGCATCTTCGCACCACTAGCTTGCACGACATGATTGCCATGCTTGCTTCGTGTAGTGCATCACCCATGATTCAGACATGCTCATTTCATGTGGTTGATGGCATCTATTCCCATGCTTTACACATGATTGCTATTGTTTGTTGTCATATGTCTCCATGTGTTTTCTCGCTCATGCTAGATGATTTGCCATGTATTGAGTGCAACAATGATTTTTGTCTTGCTAATGAGATTGCCCCCATAGCATTCTCACATATATTTTGAGATTTTGACATATTACTGAAGCATGTTTGTCTTACTCCTTTGCACCATATACCTAGTGCCACGAATATCGCCATTGTTGCATCATATTATTCATGCACTTGTGCTTCTAATGGTTATGTGCAAGAGAAGAGAACCATCATCGTGGATTATGTGTTTATCTACCATGCACATATGTTCTTTGTTTTATTGCGTGCATGTGTAGGATACTTGAACTTCATGTCGACTTCCACTTCACGTGAGTTGAGCATTCGAGCTCTTGAGAGCGAACCACCTTCTACCACGACGATTCTACATCGCACTTGCTTGTGCTTTGTCATTGTGAAGGACGCACAAGGAGATGCTTTCGAGGTGATATCCTTCTCTTTCGAGCATGAATATTGTCGATCACACTACTTGTGTTGCTTGCACCATGAGACTTATTTGTCATCTCGGACCCCTTGATTGTGCACATGTTAGTGATATTGCTTTCATTAATGATCGCCACATTGCCATGCATCATGTTATATATGCCTTGCACTACAAAAAAAGACACATCCATGACATTTTGGCCCGAACGAATTTTTTTGTCATGCTTATGACACTTCTATGATAATAATTGTGACAAAACCCGGTATCATCATAGATGTGGTGGGCTCCTACTTCTATGAAAAAAATCATGACAGAAAATGGGCTTTTCGTCCTGCGCGGGCCGGAGACGCACCTGCATGACATTCTTTGGGCCATCCATGACGGAAAAAATCATGGTAGAAGGGAGGGCGAGGAAAATTTCGGGGAGTTCCAGGTTACGATGGGTGGTCGGGGCTGAGCGATGCACGGAGGTTCACGCATTTCTCTCGTATACGCATTCGCGTGTGTGCGAGGTGTTGGGCTCTAACTGAACCCGAGCGCGGCATTTGCTACTGTACCCGAGCAATCGCACTAGGCAACGTTGTTGAACCTGAGCGATCGATCTCTTGGCTGTTAACTGAACCCGAGCGATTCCTTCGCTATCGCTGCTAACAGAACCCGAGCGATCGCTGCTGCTGCTTACTGAAGCCGATTGAACCTATTGCCTCTAGATGAACAGTGAACGTGGGTGTTGGTTAAAGGAGTCGAGACGTACGTCGTTGGGGTTGGATGAACAGTTCCCGGTGGGTGTTGGATGACCAGGACCCCGTGATAGTAGTATGTAGTAGGCGGTTGCTGCTGGATGAACATGAACTCGTTACGAGGCCGCCATAACCGAGATTGTTGGGGGTGGAAGAACAGGACCCAGTGGAGGGCTGGTTGAACAGTAGTCGGTGGAGGGTTGGTTGAACAGTAGCCGGTGGAGGCAGAGAAAGATGCGATTGATGAACAGTGCAGGTGGAGGCTGGAGGAAGTCGATGGTGGGTGAACAGTAGCCCGTGGAGTCTCGTTTTGTGGTACGCCACACCCCTCCCGATGAACAGGACCCCCGTTTCGACCGTAACGCTCCAACACAAGTCTGTTTCCTCAGTTTTATGGTACACCAGACCCCTCCCGATGAACGAAATCCCATTAGCCGGTCGAGCAGAAGGTCGTTTCCTCCATTTTGCGGTACGCTAGACCCTTCCCGATGAACAGGACCCCATATCGACTGTACACACTCCAGCAGAAGGCCGTTTCCCTCCGTCTTGTGGTACGCCACACTAGGTTTTAGCTGTTACGCCCAGCCGGTTGGCTCCCGATGAACATGACGCGTTCCGTTGCCTCCCGATGAAAACAATGTTGTTTCTCCATTGCGACCCCGCCGGGTGGTTGCCGATGAACACGACGATGTTGCTGCCATCTCCATATGTACGGGACTGCATGGTCGTACGTATGTGCGAGTACGTGCTCGAGACCCCGCCCGTATGTACGTACGTGCCTGTAGTTTATGGAGTGTGGTTGTACGTACGTGTACTCGATTTAGCATGGCTATACGTACGACGCGTGCAGCTCCTTACTAGGCCACGGTTCATCTCTGCAGAAAGACCGATCGACCTCTATGTAATACACGTTCGCGACCAGACAGAAACGCTACGTACGCTTCCACTGGGTGGGTCCCAGCTGTCAGGGACGATAAGGAGGCACTTCCTCGTGGGCGAAGATATAGCTAGCGGATCCCAACTGTCAGGGGCAAGTCCTTTTTTCGCAAAATACAGAGGCCCTTCCGGTGGGTCCCCGCTGTCAGGGGAGGAATAATTATTTTACGAGTAATAAGGAGGCACTTACTTGCTACGGTCGTGGACCCAGTTGTCAGCCTCTCCACATACAGTCCTCTTTTGATCGAAGTTGTTCCTTGACCACGTTAACACGCCGCGCCGAGAGCACCAAGGCGGTGGACGACGATGATGCCTAGGAAGAGGGCTAGGCGGAGCCAGGGGAAACGTGGAAGTGGATTCCCATGCGAAGGGGGGTACGAGGGTTCACTGGTTCGGCAGCTGTGTGAGGCTACCGTCGCCATAGAATAATAGGGTTTGTGGGTGAGTAGAGGGATGGCCTGGCCAGCGGTTGGAGTAGGAGGGGGTGGTGTGGCCTGTGCGGCAGCACAGCCGGCCATGGGAGGCAGGAGCAGGCAGTGCTGCCTGCGATGGTTTGGGCGGCTAGAGCAAGAAGACCAGAGGTTGAAGAAGCACTATGGCCGTTGGATGGACATTGTACGATCACTAGAGCTAGAATCATTCAATGTTGACTAAGTTGAAAAAGCCCTCCGTCCGAATCAACTTAGTAGGCACACAAGTCAGCCTCCAACTATGGCGGGTCCCAGATAGCAGGGGTAGTATTCATTTTTTGTGTGTAATAAGGAGGCACTTCCTTGCATGCGAAGTTGTTTTCTGGGTTTTTTAGTTTCTTCTTTTTTGAGTTAGAATAAAAAGAAAACAATTTAGCATCGTCGATACAATCTATATTTTCACGAAATGGGTCATAATAAAACTGGTGGGTCCCAGCTGTCACGGAGAGGAAACTTTTTATTTTCGCATAATAAAGGAAGGACTTCCTTGCTTGCGAAGGTGTAGCTAGTGGGTTGAACCTGTCAGGGGGAGAAATCATTTGTTTTCACATAATACGGGGGCACTTGCTGCATGCGGCCATGGGCCATGTGGGTCTCTATTGTTAGCCACTCCACGTACATGCCTCTTCTGATGGCTGTCGTTTGTTGACAAAGTTGACCACGCCGTGCCGACAGAACCAATGTAGTGAACGATGGCGAGTCCTAGGAAGGGAACGACCCAGAGCTGGCGAAGACACATTAGTGGATGCCCACACGGAGGGGGTACGAGGGTTCACTGGTTCAGCTGCGGGGTGAGGCTGCCGTCGCTGGAGAAGAACAGGAGGTGTTGGTGAGTAGAGGAATGGCCTGGACGGCGTTTGGGAGTAGGGTGGGACGGTGAAGCCTGTGCGGCAGCACAGCCGGCCACGGGAAGCGGTAGCAGGCGGTACTGCCGGCGGTGGTTTGGGCGGCTGAAGCAAGAATATCTGAATTGAAGATGCACTACAACCGTTGGATGGACATCCAACGACCACTTCTGCCAGATCTTGTCTTGACTATAAGTTGACAAAGCCTTATGTATGCCTTAGTAGGCCCAACAGCCTTCCGTACGCGTCAGTGACTGTAATTCTAATAAAAAATAGTAGGTCCACAAGTGAGCATCACGTCTGTGGCAGAGAACATATAGCCCATTTGCGATTTGTAATAATGTACAGCCCATTTTTGAATTCTAATGAAATTTACTACAACCCAATTATAGCGTGTTAAAATTACAACCCATTTTCTAGCCAGAACAACGATTAATAATTTCAACCAACCGCTCAAAATAGAATTCAATCAAAAATCCCACATTCTGATGGGATCAGATATATTTTTAACCCTCGAGTCGATTATATATAATTTCAAAATGAATTTGTATTAGGTAAAAATCTAACGAAATATTGCACATGCAATAAGTTGTAATTAAAATTTTCAAATTCAAAAAAAAAATATTTTTGAAACTAATTACCTTTTTGGTGTGTTTTTGTATATTTACAGCCCAAATTTTATAATTACATCCCATTTATTATTTCTTAAAGCTCGTTTTCTTGTTAAGCCTAATGCATCCCTCCTAAAAAAGATTTACAGTCTACCGAGGCGGAGAATAACAAGTTTACCTGGGTTGGGTATTCCGCAAACAAAGTATAGCGGAGCTAGCCATTTTCACCTTGAAAAATTAATATCTGGGCTGGATAATAGCCTGGGCTAGACAGGCCACAGCCCGCCCAGTTGATCTCGTCTGAACAACAACAAAAACATCGCTCAAGAAAAACTCCGCTTACACCTCAAAAAACAAATATTGCTCAGCTGCTGGGTCCCAGCTGTTGGCCGCTCCTCATGCAATTCTCTTATTTATTGACTATGTAGGTTGACAATGGTGTGCGACCGTGATGTCAGGAAACCAGGAGGAAGCAAAAATATATAGTTGTACTCCCTCCGTTTGGAATTACTTGTCGCAGAAATGGATATATCTAGACATATTTTAGTTCTAGATACATCCATTTTCGAGACAAGTAATTCCGAACGGAGGGAGTAGTATATAATAAGGAGGAACTTGCGTACGTAAGGCTATGGCCCTGGTGGGTCCCTACTGTCCTCCTCCCAAGTAAAGGCATCTCCTGATTCCTCATGTTCATTGACCATGTTGACAAGTGACAACACTCGGCGCCACGTCAAGCGCAACAACTCAAAGGACTACGAATGCTCTGATACAGCGCTCGTTGCTCATTCAGGAAGCCAGGATCATCGGACACCTATGTGCACCTTCGAGAGACTGAACCAGCATGAACCGGTAAGGCCGTGCTTGGGAGCTCTGGATTGTTTCACACCTGAATTAAGATACAAGTGTAATTTACTTGTCACTGGAAACAACGCGTAAAATACAGGTGTAATGAAACCGATGGCCCGAGGTCCATAACGAAAACAGGTGAGTTACGCGTGTAATTTGAGAGACCAGAGTATATTTTACCAGTTGAAATCGACCAACCAAGCGCTTCGCCCAAGATCATCTGCTTTCATTTACGATGCAATCACTGCCTAAGATGATGAGTTGGTCGGAAGATCATATGATTTCACCTCTAACCTATCCGAGTTGTCGTATAGGCTATGAATGAAACATAAGACGATGAACTTCTTAAGCACAGAAACAACAGAAGAGGACGATCTTCTTAACATGCAAATCACTAGCATTAGATCAACATGCAAAACAATATGAAGCATTATTCTCAGGAGGCACGGTGAACAACTTGTAATGTCGCATGCCAAAGCATTCCAACTCAACTTTTCAATCAAACTCACAAGGCCTGGCATTTCATAGACAACATTTAGAACAAACTCTTGAAATACCTTACATAAGTCAACATTCATGTGACTATGCATCTTAGCAGAGTAAATATTTACTTCTGAACTGAATGCAGGAATAGGAAAAAACGATCGATGGTGCTCACAACAAAGGGCGTCCCACTCCAAAATATTAAATGCATGTCTTCTGGCTAACATCAATGGGCAAAATTTGACAAGGTTTTCTGATTCCAATATATTAAACTAATGTCTTCTTGCAAACATCAATGATTAAACTTTGACAAGATTTCCACATTCAAAAGTAATGCCTATGATTGTGGAACGGGCAGGGTATGCCATCAGTTTGCACATTGAAATGGCACATGGAGCCAGATTAACCATCGTATCTTTTGTGCAGTTCCACTGAAATCAAACAATGTCTTGCGTAGCATGGTGGATTTCGTATTTATATGTTGCAAGGAGTTGAACACGTTGGCAGCTCCATTCAAGTAGATAGTCAGGTGGCTCAAGGTGACAACGAATGATTAGAGAACCATTCATGTATTGTGCATGATGGAAGTATTATGGAGGACACGAACCATCTGAACTTTGTGCAGTTCCACTGAAATTAAGCTGAGCATCCCTGTCTGCATAAATATAGAAAAAGCATGATGAATGTAATAGTGGTACTAGTCTATTAAACATATGCTTACAACTACAATCATCTTCATTATATTAACAGGAAAAGATAGCAATACAATAGCTTCAATTAAACATTTATTCAAAACAATACAACAATATAAGTAGCACAACGTAACAAAGCACAATCATGTGGATGAAGGCCGATACTGACCTCGTTTGTTACAACTGCGTCGGCAACTGACTTGGTCAAAGCTTTCCTTGTGGAGTGAATTTTGCACTCCACGTGTTGTTGAGTTTCCCATGCTCTCTGCAGATTAGTCATGTCACCAGCGTCTACTAATACTCTATAAAGCTTCTCGATCATTCATTGTGTAATGTGGCACAAACAGTGTCTGCTTCTTTCTGCAAAGTGGAAAGACCAACTGGGCCCAATAATGCAACAGTTTGCCTAACACATTGGCTGCTTTTGTGTAGTTGAACTAAAATCAAAGTCGAAATAGAACCGAGCAAAAGTTTTGATATCCCTTATACAACAATAGGTATAAAGGAAACAATTACTAAAAAATAATGGTTGATGACTTATACTCCGAGAAGAAAAAATATCTACCTTATCTTAATGGGCAACAAAGCAGGAGAGTAGTGTCGCGGGAAAACCATAGACACCTATGAGACAGGAGTCCCTTTTGGTTCGGCAGGGGGATGGGCACGTCACACAAAGAGCGGAGAAGCGTAGCACAGCACGACAGAGATCACACGAGCAGTTTTTACCCAGGTTCGGGCCACCGTGAGGCGTAAAACCCTACTCCTACTTTGTTGGATTGATGGTGGAATGGTGGAAAAGAACATGGCGCTCTTTCCCGGCAAGGTTGCCTCGGGACGAGAGCGGTCGTGCGCGTATGAGTGTGTGGGTTCGAAATGGCGGAATCCTTTCTACGGTCACCATGGGCCTCCTTTTATAGGTTAAGGGGTCACCACAATGGCAAATCAGTCTTTATATGCTGATTAGATAGCAAATATTGCTATCATACCTAACTCTGCAAGCTGACAGAGTGCATTAAATGTGCCGCTCAGTGTCACATCACGGCTCGCCCAGCAGGCCATGCTAGGCTATTTTGCAAGCTTTGCGCCTGCTTGCTTGACACGTCTCAGGACGTGTGTCATTTGGTGTTTCTTTCTATAGGTAGTGGCTGACATGTGGTAGGAGTCTGCCACTAAGACACTTAGAGCTTGACATCGCACTGATTGAAGACGGGCGTCATTGTGAGGTGGTGGTTTTCCTAGGCGAGCCCCGGCAGGCCTGTCGGGGCGATCTCGGAGGCTTGCTTCCATGCGATCCTGACCTTGCCGAGCTCGCCTGCCCGGTAAGGGGGCTTTTTCCCTTGGCGATACCTTGTGATGTAGGGTGGAGACCCTAAGGCCAATCTTTCACGAAATGGAGGGGATCCCACGATGAACACGAGGAAGAACAGAGAGAAATCACAAGGGAAAACACTCAAGAACAAGTCCAATCACACATCCACTAAACTAACAACACATAGATCCACAAGGTACATGAACAACAAAGGGAAAGATACAAGGTAGAGTTCATCTTTGTGAGGAGGTCTTGAATCCGCGAGGGATCTTCTCGTGAGGGGTCTTGAATCCGTGCGAGGATCTTCTCCATAGAGGCCGCGGTCTCTTCATGGAGTAGAACCACATGCATGAGCAAGACTCTATCTCTAAAATGAGCTATCAGAATGCTAACCCTAGAAATGAGGTGGGGGAGGAGTATATATAGTCTAAGCCATGATGGGGTAACTGCGAAAGGGGATGCATGGGCCTCTGGCCCGATTCTGCGGGCAGGCTGCCGCCGGATGTCCGGGCTGGGGCTGGATGTCCGGGGCTTCGCGAGTTGCCGGATGTCCGTGGCACTGGCCGGATGTCCGGCCCGAAGATGGGCAAACTTCTAGTGCGTTCTGTCATCGATGCCGGATTTTCGGGGGAGAGGCCGGATGTCTGGGTGTTGGTGAGGTGTCTGATGTCCGAGGTCGAGCCGGATGTCCGTCCACTGAAGCTTCAGCAGGACCGTCTTCTTCCGTCGTCGCTTCCAAGCTTCCCTCGCGGATGGTCTAGGTGTTCCTTGGCGCTTGCACTCCTCCTCGTCGTTCATGAAGCTCCGACAATACCTATGAATGCACACGAGTGGAGTGTCAAGTAGTATGCCATCCTCAAAGGGGTCAAGTGAACATGTGTAAAGGAGATTATTGACCTTTATGTATGAGAAGTAGAGGTCACACGTGTCACTTGACAAACGGACTCTTGACGTGGTGATGTCCTTAGGATGCTTCGCATCACTTTGCTTCTTCGATTTGCCTTGGGTGTCTTGATCTCTTTAACCAGCTCTCTGATTTCTCAAAGAGCTAATCCCTTCAAGCCTTGATCTGATGTTGGTGCTGCAAACTTGTCCTTGTTGGTGCTGCAAACTTGTCCTTGGGCCTATGCATAGTCTAGGGCAATGGACCTAGGGTTTGTTGCACTGACAGGAGCCCCCGAGCCTGGCACGGTCGCCCCACTGGGCGTCGTCGAGGTAGGCTCTAAATAGTGCACAGGCAGAGGCGTAGGAGCGGCTCGCCCCCTTTGAGTTCTTCTTTGCTTCATCATTATCTTGAGCCCGAGCCAGTTTCCGCATCTCCCGCGCATCGCGTAATGCCAATCTTGGTGGGACCATTCTCGTAATGTCCCGTGAGTGACTTTAACGCACAGGGGAGTAACGGCCAATTCACTCTTCCCACCACGCCCTTATCCTCAGCCATGTATGTTGCATGCATTGAGTGGGGTAGGTAACGGAGGCGCGTGGTGAGGAAGAGCGTCAAGGCCAGGTCCCGGCCTTCTTGGATTGGCAGAGGATGGTGGAGGTTACCCGCTGGGGAATCATCCCCCACTCCAAGATTGCCTATAAAAGGATGAGTGGGGGATGACCGGAGGCATTCATCCATATCCCTCTCTTCCTCAACTCCCTGTGCATCTGCTTGTGCTAAAGGAGAGAGCCTGGGGCCAGGCCCCAGGCACTAGCTTGTGGCTGGCATCGTCGAATGCTCGTGTTGAAGCTTTGGGAGCGAGTCTCTCTCAAGCCCGGAGGATATGCGATGTCTGCACACTTAGGTGTCGCGTCGCCCTCGGTACGGGAGGGGCCACGTGTCTCCATGATGGAGAAATGCTAGCATCCTCCATGTGGGCCGGCTGTCGGGCGGGCGGTGCAAGGTTCAAAGATATTGGTGATCCCTGCATTGCCCCTCCTAGCAGGGCCGGGGGTGATGCTGAAAAAAGGGGTGCCATCCTTCCCGACAAGGTGGGGAGCGGCGCGCATCGAGACCCCTAGCCGCCCTGGCCGTTGGTTGCTTCTTCGAGAGAGGCATCGGGTTGGGGCCTGACGTTCCCTCGGGATGGTGGTAATGGAGAGAAAACGAGGGAAGACGGAGAAGGCGAATGGCGTAGAGTCAGGTCGGAGTATGACGACCCGGACGCCTTCATCTCCTTCTAGCGACCTCCCGCCTCATCTTCCCATTGTTCCCCTCCCTCCCTGGCACCATCATCACCGGCCTCTTCGGATGGCGGCCGGGGAGGGATGATCCCTTGGTGCCTTCGCCCCCCTCCTGCAATCTTCCAGCTGAGCTTCGGTGGCTGATCCCACCGTTGCTCGGGCTAGGGCTTCTGGTTGGTCCCGGAATTGGTGACCAGGGGATCGACGTGCCCCCGCACTCCTCCTTCGCAGCCTCGCAACTCCCGATCTTGTCAGGCTGCATCCGGCAGGCCGCGATGGGATTGGGGTGGACTCCAGCTTCGATGCTTCTTTAGTCCCTTCCTCTTCTTCCCACCGCAGTACCTGGCGGAGGGAAAACAAAACGACGGGATTATGGGGCACTTATCTTTTTTCTATCTCAAACTTGTAGGAAATTGCCAAACTTTACTTCAAATAAATGTAATCTCTTTTATCCATGCTTGTGTTCTATAAGATTTGTACTTGTTGATCAGCATATTAATGAAACAGATGAGCCTTGCCGGGGACTCATGCATGTTATGTGTCCATGCAGAGATGGGATGCCTCTATACTTTCAAGTAAACAAGTTTCCCCCGGTAGGCTACCTTGTCGGTACCCTCAGTCTTGTTGCCGCGGAGCTAGGCTTGTCGGGCATAAGACACGACGAGGGACTAGCCCCCCGCCTGTTCTTTTTCGTCAAAGGCCACTGCGACCATCCTGACTGAAGCAGCGTTCAGGTCGAAGGATGGGAGCACCTAAGTTTTGGAAGGAAGCGGGGTTTTCCTATGCACAAGTCCTTACAGTACATGTATGGATAAAGTAGAAGACTTATCTGTTCGGCTTGCCGGAGATTGAAATGTTGGCTTCTCTTTTCATCTCTCCTTGGGGAACCAAGTCCACGGCAGGAACATGTGGTTTATGCGGATGAAAATGACGCCAAATGCAATCTTATCTATATGAACATGAGATGCTCAAGATATGCTTGTGCATGCATGCAACTTGTCGCCCCCCCCCCTCTCAACGCTTCGTTTATTTCTCTGTTGCTCAGGGTCTGCGCATGGATTTGTAGAAGGGGTTACATGCAACTGAGGCAAGGCATGTACAAAAGGGTGGCTGTCGAGCAGGGCCCGACTGCCACGCCTTACGGGTAGTACTTGCGGAGATGCTCAATGTTCCATCAGTTTTGCAATTGAATGCCACGGTCTCTAGACTGACTGCGCCAGGTCTGGTGACTCGTACCACCCGGTAAGGGCCTTCCCACTTCCGCGATAACTTGTTTGCACCCTTGGCAGACTGAACGCGCCTAAGATCAAGGTCGCCTTCCTCAAAACATCGGGCATGAACCCTACGGCTATTATAGCGACACAGGGCTCGCTGGTAGCGTGAGGCACGTGTAGCACCCTGGAGACGGTTCTCCTCGAGAAGCACAGCATCGTCACGCCGGTGGTGATCCTGCACTACTTCATCGTAGGCAAGCACTCGAGGAGACCCATAAATGAGTTCCATGGGGATAACTGCTTCTGTCCCATAGACAAGGGAAAAGGGAGTCTGCCCGGTAGCTCAGTTTGGTGTTGTTCTGAGGGACCAGAGAACCATCGGGAGCTCATCGATCCATCATCTGCGGCACTTCTGCAGGTTATCAAATGTTCTTATCTTGACGCCCCGCAACACTTCAACGTTTGCCCTCTTAGCTTGTCTATTGCATCTAGGATGTGCAATAGAGGCAAATGAGATCTTGCTTCCGAGGTCATGAACGTATTTCATGAAGGCGCGTCTCGTAAATTTGGTGCCGTTGTTGGTGATGATCCGGGCAGGGACCCCAAAGCGGCATACCAATCCTTTCAAGAACTTGATAGCTGACGGAGCAGTCACCTTTCTCACGACATCTACTTCCGGTCACTTTGTAAACTTGTCGGTGGAAACGAACAAGAATTCAAAGCCCCCAACAGCTCAGGGGAAAGGGCCGAGGATATCGAGCCCCCAGACCGAAAACGACCATGACAAAGGGATTTTATGAAGAGCTTGGGTAGGCAGATGGATATTCTTGGAGTGGACCTAGCAGGCTTCACATTTGGTGACTATCTCGACCGCATCTTGGAGGGCTGTGGGCCAATTGAATCCTTGCTGGAATGCTTTCCCAACTAATGCCCTTGATCCAATGTGGGAGTCGCACATGCCTTTGTGTATTTCTGCCAGCAGTTCCTTTCCTCCTTCCCGGCAAATGCACTCCAATATTACACCGTTGGGCCTCCTTCTGTACAGAGTGTCATCAACAAACTGATACATACTGGCCCTCCTGGCTACTCTTTCAGCTTCTTCTTGCTCTTTGGGAAGTAACCCGATTTGGACGAAGTGGACTATGTATCTTGCCCAAGTTGGAGCCTGGGGCTCGGCAACGAGGACTAGTGACACCTACACATTCGTGGGGGCGCGTTCCTCGACCGTGGGGACCAGAGGCTCGACAGGAGGGTGCAACCCGGCAAGCGAATGTGAGTTCTTTCCGGCAGGGTCCCTACCAGGTGCCCCGGAGGGCTCTACCGGGAGAGGCTTACCGGGGTATACTTTCCTACTCTTTCGGTCCATTGTTGCCGGGGATATGGAGGGCCGAGTAAGGTGGAGAACAATAGTTCTTGGTCCCACAGGAAGCTTCTACGCAGCACACTTCGACAGATGATCAGCAATGTTGTTTTCTGCACGGGGTACGTGCTCTGTTTGCAATCCATCAAAGTGTTCCTCCAACCCTCTTACATCCTCGACGTATGCCTCCATCAATGGGCTTTGGTAATCCTTGTTGACTTGTCTCACCACAAGTTGTGAATCTCCTCTGATGATCAGCTTCTTGATTCCCAATTCTGTGGTGATCCTGAGCCCGGCAAGGAGCCCTTCATACTCTGTTGTATTGTTGTTCGCCTCCTCCCGGGGGAAATGCATCTAGACAACGTACTTCAAGTGCTCCCCAGAGGGAGAAACGAGAAGCACGCCAGTCCCTGCACCTTGTAGGGAAAAGGCACCATCAAAATATATGATCCATTCTTGGGGGGATTCCTTGCTGGGAAAAACTGTCTCTAGCACTTCCTCATCAAGGGTTGGCATCCATTCTGCAATAAAATCTGCCAATGCCCTGCTCTGTATTGTAGAGGTGGTTTCAAACTTCGATGCAAAGATGGATAACACCAATGCCCACTCCACTATCCTGTCGGCAGCCTCTGGGTTCCAGAGTATCCTTTGCAATGGAAAGCGTGTAACAACCGTGATCTCATGGGCTTGGAAGTAGTGGCGCAGTTTCCTTGAGGCCATGACTAGGCCAAAAATTAACATTGGCATGCCAGAGTACCTGGATCTAGCCCCCTGCAATAGGGAGTTGACGAAGTACACTGGGCGCTGCACCACTTCCTTCCTTGCCGCGTCCTTGGGGCTATTTCCGTTGTCGTGCTCTTCCTTGTCCTGACCCATGTCTGACTTTTTTCCTTATCTCGCTTCTCGTACTCATCCCTCTGCCTCTTAACAAGCTGCTCAACTTGATGACACTCCTGGAGATCGTGGCCCTTGGTCTGATGGATCTTGCAGTACGGGCCATCACTCTTCCCAACCTTCTCGGTAGCCATACCTTCCTGGCGATCATTGCACGCGGCAACCTCCTTGCCGTGAGTCTCAGCCTTAACCTTCTTGTCGGTACTAGGCATGCTCAATCCCTCAACTATTATCACTGCCTTATCCTTGTGCTTCTTGATGCGCTTCTTGTTCTTCTTCTTCTGACTGGTGGCGTCATCATTATCCTCTGAGTCGATGTCGATGTCGTTCTCTTCTCCAAGGAGATTCCTGCACTCCTCCACCCGAGCACACTTGTCTACCAAGGTGTAAAGCTCCTTCACAGTCTTGGGCTATCAGATGTTCATCTTGGAACGTATCTGACAATTGCGCACTAGAACACTGATATTACTGTAGCGGGGTGGATGTGTGGAATATTTCAGTGGACTCTGCTAAACCTCTGCATGTACTTCCGCAGAGTCTCTCCTTCATTCTGTGGGAAAAACTGCAAATCGCTAGGCCGCCCTGGTTCTTGGTGGTCGTGTGTGAAGGCGCCAACGAACTCATGCCACAAGTCAGCCCAGGTCGAAATGGAGTTCTCCGGCAGATGCATCAGCCAAGACCTCACATTTGGCTTTAGTGCCAAAGGGAAGTAGTTGGTGAATACCTTTTCATCTCTTCCCCGGCAGCTTGAACAGCGATGGTGTAGATGCTCAAGAACTACTAGGACTAAGTTCATGATAAATTAAAGTTCAATTAATCATATTACTAGAGAACTCCCACTTAGATAAACATCCCTCTAGTCATCTAAATGATCACGTGATCCAAATCAACTAAACCATGTCCGATCATCACGTGAGATGGAGTAGTTTTTAATGGTGAACATCTTATGTTGATCATATCTACTATATGATTCATGCTCGACCTTACGGTCTCCAGTGTTCTGAGGCCATGTCTGTACATGCTAGGCTTGTCAAGTTTAACCCGAGTATTCTGCATGTGCAAAACTGTCTTACACCCGTTATATTTGAACATAGAGCTTATCACACCCGATCATCACGTGGTGTCTCGGCACGATGAACTTTCGCAACGGTGCATACTCAAGGAGAACACTTGTACCTTGAAATTTTGTAAGGGATCATCTTATAATGCTACTGTCGTACTAAGCAAAATAAGAAGCATAATAAGATAAACATCACATGCAATCAAAATATGTGATATGAAATGGCCATCATCATCTTGTGCGCTTGATCTCCATCTCCAAAGCATCATCATGATCTCCATCGTCACTGGCTTGACACCATGATCTTCATCGTAGCAGCGTGGTCATCTCGCCAACTATTGCTACTACTACTATCGCTAACTCATAGTGATAAAGTAAAGCAATTACATGGCCTTCGCAATTCATACAATAAAGAGACAACCATAAGGCTCCTGCCGGTTGCCGATAATTTACAAAACATGATCATCTCATACAATAATGTATAACTCATCACGTCTTGACCATATCACATCACAACATGCCCTGCAAAAACAAGTTAGACGTCCTCTACTTTGTTGTTGCAAGTTTTGCGTGGCTGCTACGGGCTTAGCAAGAACCGTTCTTACCTACGCATACAAAACCACAATGATTTTTCGTCAAGTGTGATGTTTTAACCTTCACAAGGACCGGGCGTAGCCACACTAGATTCAACTAAAGTGAGAGAGACAGACACCCGTTGGTCACCCTTAAGCAACGACTACTCGTAGCGATGAAACCAGTCTCGCGTAAGCGTACGCGTAATGTCAGTCCGGGCTGCTTCATCTCACAATACCGCCGAATCAAAGTATGACATGTTGGTAAGCAGTATGACAATTATCGCCCACAACTCATTGTGTTTTACTCGTGCATATCATCTACGCATAGACCTGGCTCATGATGCCACTGTTGGGGAACGTAGTATTTCAAAATTTTCCTACGATCACACAAGATCTATCTAGGAGAAGCATAGCAACGAGCGGGGAGAGTGTGTCCACGTACCCTCGTAGACCGAAAGCAGAAGCGTTTAGTAACGCAGCTGATGTAGTAGAACGTCTTCGTGATCCAACCGATCCACGTACTGAATGTACGGCACCTCCGCGTTCAGCACACGTTCAACTCGATGACGTCCCACAAACTCTTGTTCCAGTTGAGTATCGCAGGAGAGTTTCGTCAGCACGACGGCGTGGTGACGGTGCTGATGAAGTTACTGGCACAGGGCTTCGCCTAAGCACTGCAACGATACGACCGAGGTGTTTAACTGTGGAGGGGGCATCGCACACGGCTGGCAAATCAACTTGTGTGTCCTAGGGTGCCCCCTTACCCCCGTATATAAAGGATCAAGGGGAGGCCGAACGGCCCCTATGGTGCGCCCCAAAAGAGGGGTTCCTACTAGGAATAGGAATCCTATTCCTAGTAGGAATCCACCAAGAGGGAGAGGGGGAAGAAAGGAAAGGGAGAGGGAGAAGGAAAGGGGGGCGCCCCCCCCCCCCCTTCTTAGTCCAATTTGTACTCGAGGGGGAGGGGGCGTGCGGCCTTCCCTAGCCGCCCCTCTCTCTCTCCACTAAGGCCCATGTGGCCCATTATTTCCCCCGGGGGGTTCCGATAACCCTCTGACACTCCGGTTTTATCCAAAACTTCTCCGAAACACTTCTGGTGTCCGAATATAGTCGTCCTATATATCAATATTTATGTCTCGACCATTTCGAGACTCCTCATCATTTCCGTGATCACATCCGGGACTCTGAACTACCTTCAGTGCATCAAAACACATAAACTCATGATACCGATTGTCATCGAACGTTAAGCGTGCGGACCCTACGGGTTCGAGAACTATGTAGACACGACCGAGATTCATCTCCGGTCAATAACCAATAGCGGAACCTGGATGTTCATATTGGCTCCCACATATTCTACGAAGATCTTTATCGGTCAAACTGCATAACAACATACGTTGTTCCCTTTGTCATCGGTATGTTACTTGCCCGAGATTCGATCGTCAGTATCATCATACCTAGTTCAATCTCGTCACCGGCAAGTCTCTTTACTCGTTCCGTAATCCATCATCTCATGACTAACTCATTAGTCGTTTGCTTCCAAGGCTTATTACGATGTGTATTACCGAGAGGGCCCAGAGATACCTCTCCGACACTCGGAGTGACAAATCATATTCTTGATCTATGTCAACACCACAAACACCTTCCGAGACACCTATAGAGCATATTTATAATCACCCAGTTACGTTGTGACGTTTGATAGCACACAAGGTGTTCCTCCGGTATTCGGGAGTTGCATAATCTCATAGTCATAGGAACATGTATAAGTCATGAAGAAAGCAATAGCAGAAAAACTAAATGATCATATTGCTAAGCTAACAGATGGGTCTTGTCCATCACATAATTCTCCTAATGATGTGATCTCGTTCATCAAATGACAACTCATGTCTATGGTTAGGAAACATAACCACCTTTGATTAACGAGCTAGTCTTGTAGAGGCATACCAGGGACACTCTGTTTTGTCTATGTATTCACACATGTATTAAGTTTCCGGTTAATACAATTCTAGCATGAATAAAAGACATTTATCATGATGTATAAGGAAATATAAATAACAACTTTATTATTGCCTCTAGGGCATATTTCCTTTAGATGCAACCTGATAGAGGCAAAGGTGTCTCGTCTTTCGATGAGGTGGTGGCTATCGTTTTGGAGGAAGTCAACTTTGACGATCCGACTACGAACGTGCGAGGACGTAGCGCCTTAGCAATCGCTAAACCAACTCCAAGAGGTTATTGACCACGCCGGAGCACGATCAACCTGACCACGAAGGTCTGTTTCCTGTAGGCAAACGAAGAACAAGCAAGAAAATGAGATTGCAATCTGGATATTGCGAATTCAAGAGGAAAGCTTTATTGATCAAGTGGGGTTCTGTGACATCTTTGTCTGGTTGTTGAACACAAACGAAGTACGCGAAGTTGCAGCTATGGCGAACTTTAATCTAAACAAAACCCAAAGTCTAAACAACGCCCTAAGGGCTGTATATATGGGGGAAGAGGGGGGAATTTCGTGGCCCTTGGAGGAGGGGTCCGAAACCAACCCTAACTGTTGTTTCCCCACACATACGGACTCTAAAAGCAGCCTATACTCAAGTATTTCGAAATTACATGGGCCTGGCCCAATAATAAGGTGGCGCAGCACCTATAATAGCCTCTGGACGAAATTTATGAAGTGGCATCTTGTATATTTCGTCCAAGGCTTCACGCACTCATTATGGTGGCTTCAAAGTCCTGAAATCATCACTTGTAATTCCGTTCTTGTTCCCCTTGCGCATGCCATCATCTCCAGGCTTGATCTTGCTCCAATGTTCATCCTTCTTTTCCAAGCTAGGCCCTTCATTTGTAAGCAAGACAAGCGTATCCAATTTAGGGAGCATCATATTCGCATGAACATTAGAATCATTACCAAGAAACGAAAGTACATGGTAACTTAATTGGCGTGCGCGAGCTCTAGTAATTGGTATTGTATATGTGTTAGTTGGGGCTGTGGGTGTAACCTTGTTAGTGATGTCCTCATCATCCTCCCCTTCTTGAATTGAAGTCGTCCTCGACGGAAGCTCATCTTCCTCGCCCAAGTAAGGCTTCAAATCTGCAATGTTAAATGTGGGACTAACCCCAAAATCTGCAGGCAACTCAAGTTTATATGCATTATCATTTATTTTCTCTAACACCTTGAAAGGACCATCAGCACGTGGCATTAGCTTTGACTTGCGCAAATTAGGAAACCTATCCTTATGCAAATCTAACCATACAAGATCTCCAGGTGCAAAGACAACATGTTTTCTACCCTTATCTCCAACAAGTTTATATTTAGCATTCATGCACTCAATATTTTCCTTAGTTAACTCATGCATTTTTAAGATCAATTCAGCATGTTGTTTAGCATAAAAATTAACCTTCTCCGAAGATGGAAGAGGCAACAAATCAATAGGTGCACGAGGTAAGAAACCATAGACAATTTCAAAAGGGCACATCTTAGTAGTAGAATGCAACGAACGATTATAAGCAAATTCAATATGAGGCAAGCATTCTTCCCATATTTTCTTGTTATTCTTCAAAACAGCCCTAAGCATAGTAGACACAGTTCTATTGACTACTTCAGTTTGTCCATCGGTTTGGGGGTGACAAGAAGTACTAAAAAGCAGTTTAGTCCCCAACTTAGCCCATAAACATCTCCAAAAGTGGCTAAGAAATTTAGTATCACGGTCTAAAACAATAGTATTTGGCACACCATGCAAGCGAATAATTTCACGAAAGAACAAATCAGCAACATTAGCAGCATCATCGCTTTTGTGACATGGTATAAAGTGTGCCATCTTCGAGAACCTATCCACGACAACAAAAATGCTATCCCTCCCCTTCTTTGTTTGAGATAAACGCAAAACAAAGTCCATAGAAATATCTTCCCAAGGAACACTAGGGACAGGCAAAGGCATATATAAACCATGAGGATTGAGTCGTGACTTAGCTTTTTGACATGTAGTGCAGCGAGCAACAAAACGCTCAACATCCCGTCTCATCTTTTGCCAAAAGAAATGTGTTGCAAGTACGTCCTCCGTCTTCTTCACGCCAAAGTGTCCCATTAATCCTCCTCCATGCGCCTCCTGCAACAACAAAAGACGAACAGAGCTAGCTGGAATGCATAGCTAGTTAGCATGAAACACAAATCCATCATTAACGACGAACTTGTTCCATGTTCTCCCTTCTTTACAATTCTGCAATACATCTTTAAATTCAGCATCATGCACATATTGATCTTTGATGGTCTCCAAACCAAATATTTTGAAGGCAAGTTGTGAAAGCATAGTATAACGACGAGACAATGCATCAGCAATAACATATTCTTTTCCCGTCTTGTGTTTAATAACATAAGGGAAAGTCTCTATGAATTCAACCCATTTAGCATGTCTACGGTTCAGTTTTGCTTGACTTTTAATGTGCTTCAAAGATTCATGATCAGAATGTATAACAAATTCTTTGGGCCATAAATAATGTTGCCATGTTTCCAAAGTCCCAACAAGAGCATATAATTCCTTATCATAAGTAGAATAATTCAGACTAGGCCCACTCAATTTTTCAGAAAAGTATGCAACAGGTTTACCATCTTGTAATAACACACCTCCTAACCCAATTCCACTAGCATCACATTCAAGCTCAAAAGTCTTATTAAAATCAGGAAGTTGGAGTAAAGGAGCATGTGTCAACTTATCTTTCAATACTGTGAATGCTTCTTCCTGTGCAGTACCCCAAACAAAAGGCACATCCTTCTTTGTAACTCATTGAGGGGCGCAGCAATGATGCTGAAATCTCTCACAAAATGCCGATAGAATCCAGCGAGGCCAAGGAAACTCCTCACGTGTGTGACCGTTTTGGGTTGCGGCCAACTCTCAATAGCTTCAATCTTGGCTTTATCAACCTCAATTCCCTGTGGAGTAACAACATAGCCAAGAAAGATACTCGATCGGTGCAAAAGATGCACTTTCCAAGGTTACCAAACAAACGTGCATCACGTAGAGCAATAAAAACAGCACGTAAATATTCCAAATGTTCCTCCAAAGATCTGCTATAAATCAATTTATCATCAAAGTATACTACCAAAAATCGTCCAATGAAAGCACGTAAAACTTCATTCATTAATCTCATGAAAGTACTAGGTGCATTAGTTAACCCAAAAGGCATGACGAACCACTCATATAATCCAAACTTAGCTTTAAATGTTGTTTTCCATTCATCTCCCAATTTCATACGAATTTGATGGTATCCACTACGCAAACCAACTTTGGAGAATATTGTAGAGCCACTCAATTCATCAAGCATATCATCTAGCCTAGGAATAGGATGACGATAATGAATAGTAATATTATTAATGCCTCTACAGTCAACACACATACGCAGTGTACCATCCTTTTTCGGCACTAGAATAATAGGAACAACACAAGGACTAAGGGATTTGCGTATATAACCTTTGTCGAGTAGCTCCTGTACTTGACGCATAATCTCCTTCGTCTCCTCTGGATTGGTACGGTATGGTGTGTGGTTGGGTAGCGATGCGTCGGGAATTAATTCAATCTGATGCTCAATCCCTCGAATAGGTGGTAATCCCGATGGCACGTCTTGTGGAAAGACGTCCGCGAACTCCTGCAAAATGTTAGTGACAGCAGGAGGCAAAGAGGAAGGCACGTCCTTGAATGAAAATAATGCCTCGTTGCACACAAAAGCATAGCAAACAGATTTGCTTAAATCTAGATCATCAATATCAGATTTGGTGGCAAGTAAACATCCACTTTTTAATTTAATTTCAGATGCAACATGAGATGATGGTGTGTTATTAGGCTTCATTTGTTGCTCAAATTCTTTTGCCACAATCTGATTTTGACTCTTATTTTGCTCCTGTTTTGCTTTATTAGCTCTATTAATATCATCTTTCAAAATGGAATCAGGAGACATAGGAAGCAAAGTAATACGTTTATCCTTATGAACAAGAGTATAATGATTGTTTCTACCATGGTGTACAGAATATTTATCAAATTGCCATGGTCTACCAAGTAATAAGGAACATGCTTGCATGGGTACCACATCACAATCAACATAATCAGCATATGTGGAGATACTAAAATGCACACGAATAGTACGTGTTACCTTAACCTTGCCATTGTTGTTGTTGAACCATTGGATGTAGTAAGGATGTGGATGTGGTCTTGTGGTGAGAGATAACTTCTCCACCATCTCCATGCTAGCCAAGTTGTTGCAGCTCCCTCCATCTATGATGACGCGAACAGAACGTTCCTTCACAACACCCTTTGTATGGAACAAATTATGCCTCTGATTTTGCTCCACTTGTGTGATCTGCACACTCAAAACACGTTGAGCAACTAAACATTCATACCTGTCAGCGTCTTTCGGAGCCATGTATTGCGTCTCATTTTCAGAATCATCTCCACCATGTTCTTCACGTGTAATAAGAGCCAAAATCTCCTCATCATAGTCACTAGCGGACTCATAACCACCATCCTCGGTAGCAATCATTACACGCTGTGATGGGCATTTGCTCGCATAGTGACCACGACCAGTGCAACGATGACATATAACATCATGTGTTGGCCCATTGGATGCCATGGATGAAGAAGAGCTCTGCGCAGGACCGGAAGGTGTACTCCTGGTTGATGGTGGTGGTGCATGTTTGCTTTTATCATGGCTAGAAGTGACGGATGAAGTAGGCGGTGGTGCAGCCGGACGTGTCGATGTAGATGATGCACGCGGTGTCCATGATGAAGGTCGACCTACAGAAAAATTCGTTCGTGCCAAGGCCTGTCGATCCTACACTTGACGTTCAGCTTTGGAAGCAAGATGGAATAAATGAGTGATATTATTATACTCCATATACTCTAGAATTGTCTGAATCTCTCTATTTAAGCCACCCAAAAAACATGCAAGCATAGCCTCATTATTCTCAACAATACCACATCTAATCAGGACAGTTTGTAATTCCTGATAATATTCCTCTACAGAATTTTTTTCTTGTCTTAAACGCTGCAATTTCTGAAGTAATTCGTGTTGATAATATGGTGGAACCCAACGAGTACGCATAGCAGTTTTCAAAGCAGCCCAAGTAGTTTGAATATTATCCGGATATAATCTACAATATTCAGACCACCACACACAAACAAAACTAGTGAAAGCACAAAGAGCAGCAGCAACACGTCTCTCCTCGGGATATTTTAAACATGTAAAACGTTGTTTGGTTTCTAACTCCCAAGTAAGATATATATCAGGAACATATCTACCCTCAAATGGTGGAATATTCAATTTTAGTTTAGGGAGATGGTCATGATCGTGTACCTGAGGGTGTGGTGCAGCCCTACCATTGCGATTATTTGCATGTGGACGACCTAGTGGTTGTGGTGCTGGTTGTTGCACGTAGTTCTGATTTTGATCAACCTCATCCTCGTAATCCCCCACGTAATCGTCCTCCTCCTCAGCAGCAGCAGGAGCCACAGAAGTATCAACAGCAGCACCAACAGTTTGGCCAGGCTGAAGAGCGACACGGCTCGCTTTGTGGAGGGCGGTTCGCGACGTGAAGGTGGTTGTTGTTTTTGTTGCAATGGTGCAGCAGGTGGAGGTAGACGCGCAAGTACTTCAGCGAATTTGGCATCCAACTTGGTGTCAATTGACTTCTCAATGCCATCCATCCTCGCTAGTGCGTTGTCAAAACTGGTCATCACATCTTCTACCCGTTGACCCATCATTTGCTGAAATTTATCATGCAACTCCTTGTTCGTCATGTTCTCCCAATCAGTCTCGTCGACTTGTGATCCTGGCATGGTTAGCAGCAATAGAAACACGCAAAAATATGATCCTACATACTACTAGAAATTGGTGGTGGTGGGGCGTCACAAATCCGTCAAGCAAATCTCAAATTCTTACCAGTTCTTACCCAGCAGCAGGTGGTGATCAGCAACCGTGGTAGTCAAAACTCTCAAAGCTTGGATAAAGCGATTACCAGGGAGAGTCAAACGCACGACGTAGATGTATGTGGAGCTGGGAATGGCTTATAATATGGTAGCAAAAAGGGTCAGCAATAATCAATTCAGAGATGCAAAGTTGAATAAACGCTCAACGACGGTACTATGTTGGTCCTAGGCTAGATCGTACTAGAGATGCGAGCCTAGAACACTAACAAAATCACGGCGCTCCACGTAAACAAGGGGAAAGCACACTCTGAAAAAATTGCCTCTTTTTTTGCGCTCCTTTTTTTTGCCGAAAATCACTATAATGGCGAGTGTCTAAAAACTCTTCCCAAGTCAAACTAAGATGATAGGCACGAAAAAAAATTGACGAATTTTTTTTTTCGGAATCAGGGCATTGACGACGAAAAAGTGCGGTAAAAAAACTGTATGATGGCACGTGTCTCAAAAGACTCAGAAAAGGCTAAAAATATTTTCACCTGTCGAAATTTTGGCTTAAACACTACCCGGGGGTCTCCAGACTTTTTTTTTCGAGACCTACGCACGCAAGGAAACACGAAACCGAAACTAGATGGATCTCGAGAACAAACCTAATATGAAAAGAACTCGGATTGGTGGTGGATATATGGTGGTAGGATATGGCAGCGGTTGTAAGTTATGGCAGCGGTGGTGGTATGTGGCAGCGGTGGTGGTATGTGCTCGCGGTGGTGGGATATGGCAGCGGTGGTGGTATGGCAGCAGTGATGAATACGGTGCGGCGGCGGCGTGACAAACTGTGAACAGAACTTTAAACTCTAAAGAACTAGACTCTAAGACCAGCAACTCGACACGACGATGCAACCGCAAATTCAACTAAGCAAACACGAAAAAGATTATGCAATGGCTCAGACTGGTTCGGATATGATGAACCAACCCTAATTTTATTTGGCTTTTTCGTGGACTGTAGGTATGAAGAACAGACTTGATCTAATCTACGAAAAACTGTCAAATCTCACCGAGCAACCTAGAAATCTGATACCACTTGATAGAGGCAAAGGTGTCCCGTCTTTCGATGAGGTGGTGGCTATCGTTTTGGAGGAAGTCGACTTTGACGATCTGACTACGAACGTGCGAGGACGTCGCGCCTTAGCAATCGTTAAACCAACTCCGAGAGGCTATTGACCACGCTGGAGCACGATCAACCTGACCACGAAGGTTTGTTTCCAGCAGGCAAATGAAGAACAAGCAAGAAACTGAGATTGCAATCTGGATATTGTGAATTCAAGAGGAAAGCTTTATTGATCAAGTGGGGTTCTGTGACGTCTTTGCCTGGTTGTTGAACACAAATGAAGTACGCGAAGTTGCAGCTATGGCAAAATTTAACCTAAACAAAACCCAAAGTCTAAACGACGCCCTAAGGGTTGTATATATGGGGGAAGAGGGGGGAATTTTGTGGCCTTTGGAGGAGGGGTCCGAAACCAACCCTAACTCTTGTTTCCCCACACATATGGACTCTAAAAACAGCCTATACTCAAGTATTTCGAAATTACATGGGTCTGGCCCAATAATAAGGTGACGCGGCACCTATAATAGCCTCTGGACAAAATTTATGAAGTGGCATCTTGTATATTTTTTCCAAGGCTTCACGCACTCATTATGGTGGCTTCGAAGTCCTGAAATCATCACTTTGTAACTCCGTTCTTGTTCCCCTTGCGCATGCCATCATCTCCATGCTTGATCTTGCTCCAATGTTCATCCTTCTTTTCCAAGCTAGGCCCTTCATTTGTAAGCAAGACAAATGTATCCAATTTAGGCAGCATCATATTCTCATGAACATTAGAATCATTACCAAGAAACGAAAGTACCTAGTAATTTAATTGGCGTGCGCGAGCTCTAGTAATTGGTCCTATATATGTGTCAGTTGGGGTTGTGGGTGTAACCTTGTTAGTGATGTCCTCATCACAACCAGATGGTGGAGCTCAGCAGCCAGATGCCACCACTGACGACTACAGCTATCCCGACGGAGCCTACTACTACGTGGAGGCCACTGACGACCAGGAGTCCTTTACGAGAATCACAGGCAGGAGGCATGCGCCTCTTCGATCTGTATCCCTGTTTGTGCTAGCTATCTTATGGCAACTTGTTTAACTTATGTCTGTACTCAGATATTGTTGCTTCCGCTGACTTATTTATGATCGAGCTTATGTATTCGAGCCCTCGAGGCCCGTGGCTTGTAGTATGAAGCTTGTATGATCTTTATTTTGTGTCTAGAGTTGTGTTGTGATATCTTCCTGTGAGTCCCTGATCTTGATCATACACATTTGCGTTCATGAGTAGTGTACAGTCAAATCGGGGGAGTCACAAGATGCTTCAGCGGCCTAAGAAAAGGGAGGCCAAGAGTGGAGCTCAGGGTAACAACTCTGTAATTCTAGCAACTATTGGTTTTTTTAATGTATCTATTTTGAAAATGCTTGGTTGGATGTGTGAATGGATGTATCAAGATTTGTAATAAGTGTCTATCAAAACATTATGCTTTAAGAAGATGTATGATACTTACCGGAGATTTGGATCACATGTACTATCAAAATTTGTTAGATCTCTTTAATATGGATATTTTGGGCACTCTCTTGCTATCTTGGTAATTGAGCACTAAAGTTTATATCAAGCCTCTCCATAACAATACACACAGAATCTGTGCAGCCCTGCTTGGCAAAATGCTCCTTCAAGTTGACCTACTTTTTTGTGATGACTAGTGCAAATAGAAATTGGAATATCCTTAATTGGAATATCAAAGGGATAAATAACACTCTTGGCAATAAAATTTCAGAAGCCAAATGTGATATTGTTTGCTTGCAAGAAACTAAGAGAGAGTCACTTGACCCTAGATTTATTAAGAATGTTTGCCTTAAAAGGATTAATAAATTTGATTTCCTGCCTTTTGTTGGGGCTTCAGGGGGGTTTTGATTGCATGGAATGACTCCATTTTCCTGAGAGAGACTCTTTTCCATAATGATTTCTCAATTTCTTTCAGATTTACTTCCAAGATCTCAGGTTATATGTATTCTCACTAATATCTTCGGCCCACATTAAGGAGAGGAAAGAAATTTATTTCTGGACTGGTTCAAAGATATACAGATGCCTGATGATACCAATGGATGATTCTGATTGACTTTAATTATATCAGATACCCAAATAACATAAATAGCGTTGGAGGTAGTTTTTCTATGACATTAAAATTCAATGAAGCAATTAGTTCCCTTGGGCTCATTGAAATCCCTCTAAAAGGCAGAAGTTACACTTGGAGCAATATGCAGCAGGACCCACTTTTGGAGAAACTTGCTTGGGTATTCACATCAAAGGCTTGGGCTACTTATTTCCCTAATACTTTGATCATATACCACTGTCTAAGCCAGTTTTAGATCATATTCCTTGTCTGGTGTAGATTGCTACCTCAATTCCTAAAGCAAAGATCTTTAGATTTGAAAACTTTTGGCTGCAGATTGAAGGTTTCAAGGACACAGTTCAACTCATTTGGGAACAAGACACTAATATCAAATATAGTGTCAAGAACATCAGTGCTAGATTTAAAAGGCTTAGAAAGGGTCTTAAAATTTGGGAGAAAATCTCCCATTTGAGTGTGGCTATTCAGGCTTCCAATAAAGCTATTCTGCTTTTTGACACTATAGAGGAATTTAGGCCACTATCAAATGTAGAATGGAATGGCAGTTTTTTTTTAAGATCGTCTCCTAAAGTTACTCAAGTTTCTGGATATAATTGATATCAGAGAGCTACCATCAGGTGGGTCAAGTTTGGTGAAGCCAACACAAAATACTTCCAAGCAAGAGCTATTATTAATTGCATAATGGACCATATTGACAGCTTACAAGATGAATTGGGGATTCAGCACAGAGAGCATAATGCAAAAGCAGATATTCTTTACAATGCTTTTTAAAACAAGCTCAGCACATCTGTTCAAGCTTTCAATCTGCTCAAAATTGATGGACTGGTTAACAAAAGAGCTGATCTTAGTATTCTAGAAGAACCATTCGCTAAGGAAGAGACTGATGAGGTGATTAAAGAATTGCCTTTGGACAAAACACCTAGAGCAGATGGATTTAACACAAATTTTATTAAACATTTATGGGATATCATTGCCCCTGATTTCTATGCCTTAATTCGGGACTATTATGATGGCAAAGTTAATCTGCAAAGCATCAATTCTTCCTTTATCACACTCATCCCCAAAAAGGACTCATCTGCAACTTTAAATGATTACAGACCAATATCTTTATTGAATTGCTCAATTAAGATTATCACCAAGTTCCTAGCAAATAATAGACTGCGGAAGGTAATCCTTTCTTTGGTGCATGCCAATCAATAGGGTTTCCTCAAGAATAGATCTATTCAAGACTATCTTGCTTGGTCATATGAGTTCATTCACCAATGCAACCAATCGAAGGAAGAACTAATAATTATGAAACTAGACTTTGAAAAGGCTTTTGACTTGATTGAGCATCAAACAATTATGGATATTCTTACTGCTAAGGGTTTTGGGCCAACATGGCTCTCCTGGATGAATATGATATTCAAGTCGGGTTTATCCTCTGATAGAGGCAAAGGTGTCCCGTCTTTCGATGAGATGGTGGCTATCGTTTTGGAGGAAGTCGACTTTGACGATCCGACTATGAACGTGCGAGGATGTCGCACCTTAGCAATCGCTAAACCAACTCCGAGAGGTTATTGACCACGCCGGAGCACGATCAACCTGACCACGAAGGTCTGTTCCCTGCAGGCAACTGAAGAACAAGCAAGAAACTGAGACTGCAATCTGGATATTGCGAATTCAAGAGGAAAGCTTTATTGATCAAGTAGGGTTATGTGACGTCTTTGTCTGGTTGTTGAACACAAACGAAATACGCGAAGTTGCAGCTATAGCAAACTTTAATCTAAACAAAACCCAAAGTCTAAACGACGCCCTAAGGGCTGTATATATGTAACATCCCAAATTTTCAATTTGGAATGTTGTATATAGATCACAATTGCATTGCATGCTCTTTGCATTTTTGTTTGTGGCGTTCCTCGAAATTCTAAGCAACTCAAGGACCTACGGAGAGAGTTGTGAATTTTACCGTTTTCGTATTTGAGTTCGCTCGAATACCGGTACGAGGACAGTGTGATTCTAATTATTTTTCTCTCCTAAAAATATTTCTAAATACAAAATATGAGCGGAGATAATATGACTTCCACAAAATAACAGAAATATTGGAGGAAAAATATTAAAATCACTTTTGGTATTTTTCTAGATTTATTTGCGATTTTATTTACATAGGAAAAATGCGCGTTTTTCAAAATTGCATTTAGGTCCTGGAAAAATGTTCACTTTGTCCTAAATATTATTAGAGGACGGTGAAAATTTATTTCGGGATTTTTGGAGTCCGTTTAGTATTTCTTTCGTTAGTTTTCTGCGCAAGGACTCTATTAAAAAAAGAGGCAACCGACTTAGAGTCGTACTAGCCCAGGACTTCGGGCTTTATAAGCCGACCCCCCCCCCCACCCCC
>LR738712.1:339386648-339408194 GCA_902687465.1 Secale cereale
GGCTAGGGAAGGAATCCTACTAGGAATAGGATTGCAATCCTATTCCTAGTAGGAATCACCAAAGAAGGAAGAGATGGAGTAGGAAAAGGAAGAGGTGGCGCCTCCCACCAATCCTAGTCCAACTAGGAACTAGGTGGGGCGCCGGCCAGCCCTATGGGCTGCCTCTCTCCTTTCCACAAGGCCCACTATGGACCATCCCCCTTCGTAGGAGGTTCCGGTAACCCCTTCCGGCAATCCCGATAAATCCGAAACTTTTCCGGTATACTTCCGGTGTCCGAATATAGCCGTCCAATATATCAATCTTTATGTCTCGGACATTCCGAGACTCCTCGTCATGTCCGTGATCTCATCCGGGACTCCGAACTACCTTCGGTACATCAAAACTCATAAACTCATAATACCGATCGTCATCAAACGTTAAGCGTGCGGACCCTACGGGTTCGAGAACTATGTAGACATGACAGAGACTCATCTCCGGTCAATAACCAATAGCGGAACCTGGATGTTCATATTGGCTCCTACATATTCTGCGAAGATCTTTTATCGGTCAGAACCGCATAACAACATACGTTGTTCCTTTTGTCAACGGTATGTTACTTGCCCGAGATTCGATCGTCGGTATCTCTATACCTAGTTCAATCTCGTTACCGGCAAGTCTCTTTACTCGTTCCGTAACACATCATCTCGTGACTAACTCATTAGTCTTTTGCTTGCAAGGCTTATTGTGATGTGTGTTACCGAGAGGGCCCAGAGATACCTCTCCGACACTCGGAGTGACAAATCCTAATCTTGATCTATGCCAAGACCACGAATACTTTCGGAGACACCTGTAGAGCATCTTTATGATCACCCAGTTACGTTGTGACGTTTGATAGCACACAAGGTGTTCCTACGGTATTCGGGAGTTGCATAATCTCATAGTCATAGGAACATGTATAAGTCATGAAGAAAGCAATAGCAGTTAAACTAAACGATCATAATGCTATGCTAACGGATGGGTCTTGTCCATCACATCATTCTCCTAATGATGTGATCCCGTTGATCAAATGACAACTCATGTCTATGGTTAGGAAACATAACCATCTTTGATCAATGAGCTAGTCTAGTAGAGGCATACTAGGGACACTCTGTTTTGTCTATGTATTCACACATGTACTAAGTTTCCGGTTAATACAATTCTAGCATGAATAATAAACATTTATCATGATATAAGGAAATATAAACAACAACTTTATTATTGCCTCTAGGGCATATTTCCTTCAGTCTCCCACTTGCACTAGAGTCAATAATCTAGCTCACATCACCATGTGATTTAATACTGATAGTTCACATCGTTATGTGAATAACACCCATAGTTCACATCACTATGTGACCAACACCCAAAGGGTTTACTAGAGTCAATAATCTAGTTCACATCGCTATGTGATTAATACCCAAGAGTAATAAGGTGTGATTTGCTTGTGAGAGAAGTTTAGTCAACGGGTCTGTCACATTCAGATCCGTATGTATTTTGCAAATTTCTCTGTCTACAATGCTCTGCATAGAGCTACTCTAGCTAATTGCTCCCACTTTCAATACGCATCCAGATTGATACTTAGAGTCATCTGGATTTAGTGTCAAAGCTTGCATCAGCGTAACCCTTTACGACGAACTCTTTATCACCTCCATAACCGAGAAACATTTCCTTAGTCATCCAATTACTAAGGATAATTTTGACCGCTGTATAGTGATCTACTCCTGGATCACTATTGTACCTCCCTGTCAAACTCTTGGCAAGGTACACAACGTGTTTGCTATACAGCATGGCATACTTTATAGAACCTATGGCTGAGGCATAGGGAATGACTTTCATTCTTTCTATATTTTTCTGCAGTGGTCGGGCATTGAGTCTTACTCAACTTCATACCTTGTAATACAGGCAAGAACCCTTTCTTTGACTGGTCCATTTTGAACTTCTTCAAAATCTTATCAAGGTATGTGCTTGGTGAAAGTCCAATTAAGCGTCTTGATCTATCTCTTATAGATCTTGATGCCTAATATATAAGCAGCTTCATCGAGGTCTTTCATTGAAAAACTCTTATTCAAGTATCCTTTTATGCTATCCAGAAATTCTATATCATTTCCAATCAACAATATGTCATCCACATATAATATTAGAAATGCTACAGAGCTCCCACTCACTTTCTTGTAAATACAGGCTTCTCCAAAAGTCTGTATAAAACCATATGCTTTGATCACCTCATCAAAGCGTATATTCCAACTCCGAGATGCTTGCACCAGTCCATAGATGGATCGCTGGAGCTTGCATACTTTGTTAGCACCTTTTGGATTGACAAAACCTTCTGGTTGCATCATATACAACTCTTCTTTGAGATATCCATTCAGGAATGCAGTTTTGACATCCATTTGCCAGATTTCATAATCATAAAATGCGGCAATTGCTAACATGATTCGGACAGACTTAAGCATCGCTACAGGTGAGAAAGTCTCATCGTAGTCAACTCCTTGAACTTGTCGAAAATCTTTCGCAATAAGTCGAGCTTTGTAAACAGTAATATTACCGTCTGCGTCGGTCTTCCTCTTGAAGATCCATTTATTTTCGATGGCCTGCCGATCATCGGGCAAGTCAACCAAAGTCCATACTTTGTTCTCATACATGGATCCCATCTCAGATTTCATGGTTTCAAGCCATTTTGCGGAATCTGGGCTCATCATCGCTTCCTCATAGTTCGTAGGTTCATCATGGTCTAGTAACATGATTTCCAGAACTGGGTTGCTGTACCACTCTGGTGCGGAACGTACTCTGGTTGATCTACGATGTTCAGCAGAAATTTGATCCGAAGTTTCATGATCATTATCATTAACTTCCTCACTGATTGGTGTAGGAATCACTGGAACAATTTTCTGTGATGTACTACTTTCCAATCCGGGAGAAGGTACAGTTACCTCATCAAGTTCTACTTTCCTCCCACTCACTTCTTTCGAGAAAAACTCCTTCTCTAGAAAGGATCCATTTTTAGCAACGAATATCTTGCCTTCGGATCTGTGATAGAAGGTGTACCCAACATTTTGTTTTTTTTGGGTATCCTATGAAGATTTACTTCTCCGATTTGGGTTCGAGCTTATCATGTTGAAACTTTTTCACATAAGCATCGCAGTCCCAAACTTAAAGAAATGACAGCTTAGGTTTATCGTCAAACCACAGTTCATACGGTGTCATCTCCACGGATTTAGATGGTGCCCTATTTAACGTGAATGTAGCTGTCTCTAATGCATAACCCCAAAAGTGATAGTGGTAGATCGGTAAGAGACATCATCGATCGCACCATATCTAATAAAGTACGGTTATGACGTTCAGTCACACCATTACACTGTGGTGTTCCAGGTGGCGTGAGTAGTGAAACTATTTCACATTGTTTTCACTGAAGGCTAAACTCGCTAACTCAAATATTTTATCTCTACGATCATATCGTAGAAACTCTTATTTTCTTGTTACGATGATTCTCCACTTCACTCTGAAATTCTTTGAACTTTTCAAATGTTTCAGACTTGTGCTTCATTAAGTAGATATACCCATATCTGCTCAAATCATCAGTGAAGGTCAGAAAATAACGATTCCCGCCGCGAGCTTCAACACTCATTGGCCCACATACATCAGTATGTATGATTTCCAACAAATCTGTTGCTCGCTCCATAGTTCCGGAGAACGGAGTTTTAGTCATCTTGCCCATGAGGCATGGTTCGCAAGCACCAAGTGATTCATAATCAAGTGATTCCAAAAGTCCATCATTATGGAGTCTCTTCATGCGTTTTACACCAATATGACCTAAACGGCAGTGCCACAAATAAGTTGCACTATCATTATTAACCTTGCATCTTTTGGCTTCAATATTATGAATATGTGTATCACACGATCGAGATCCAACAAACTATTTTCATTGGGTGTATGACCATAGAAGGTTTTATTCATGTAAACAGAACAACAATTATTCTCTAACTTACATGAATAACCGTATTGCAATAAACATGATCAAATCATATTCATGCTCAACACAAACACCAAATAACACTTATTTAGGTTCAACACTAATCCCGAAAGTATAGGGAGTGTACGATGGTGATCATATCAATCTTGGAACTACTTCCAATACATATCGTCACTTCATCCTTTAACTAGTTTCTGTTCATTATGCAACTCCTATTTCGAGTTACTACTCTTTAGCAACTGAACCAATATCAAATACCGAGGGGTTGCTATGAACATTAGTAAAATACACATCAATAATCTGTATATCAAATATACCTTTGTTCACTTTGCCATCCTTCTTATCCGCCAAATATCTAGGGCAGTTCCACTTCTAGTGACCATTTCCTTTGCAGTAGAAGCACTTGTTTCAGGCTTGAGTTTAGCTTTGGGTTTCTTCATGGGAGTGACAACTTGCTTGTCATTCTTCTCGAAGTTCCCCTTCTATCCCTTTGCCCTTTACTCGAAACAAGTGGTCTGGTTAACCATCAACACTTGATGCTCTTTCTTGATTTCTACCTTCGCCGATTTCAGCATCGTGAAGAGCTCGGGAATTACTTTCGTCATCCCTTGCATATTATAGTTCATCACGAAGTTCTACTAACTTGGTGATAGTGTCTAGAGAACTTTGTCAATTACTATCTTCTCTGGAAGATTAACTCCCACTTGATTCAAGCAATTGTACTACCCAGACAATCTGAGCACATGCTCACTGGTTGAGCTATTCTCCTCCATCTTGTAGGCAAAGTACTGTCAGAGGTCTTATACCTCTTGACACGGGCATGAGTATGAAATACTAATTTCAACTCTTGGAACATCTCATATGCTCCGTGGCGTTTCAAAACGTTTTTGAAGTCCCGGTTATAAGCCGTAAAGCATGGTGCACTAAACTATCAAGTAGTCATCATATCGAGCTTTTGTCAAAACGTTCATAACGTCTACATCTGCTCCTGCAATAGGTCTGTCACCTAGCGGTGCATCAAGGACATAATTCTTCTGTGCAGCAATGAGGATAATCCTCAGATCACGGAACAATTCCGCATCATTGCTACTAACATCTTTCAACTTGGTTTTCTCTAGGAACATATGAAAAATAAACGAGGAGCAACATCACGAGCTATTGATCTACAACATAGATATGCTAATACTACCAGGACTAAGTTCATGATAAATTAAAGTTCAATTAATCATATTACTTAAGAACTCCCACTTAGATAGACATCCCTCCGGTCATCTAAATGATCACGTGATCCAAATCAACTAAACCATGTCCGATCATCACGTGAGATGGAGTAGTTTCAATGGTGAACATCTTATGTTGATCATATCTACTATATGATTCACGCTCGACCTTTCGGTCTCCAGTGTTCCGAGGCCATATCTGCATACGCTAGGCTCGTCAAGTTTAACCCGAGTATTCTGCGTGTGCAAAACTGTCTTACACCCGTTGTATTTGAACGTAGAGCTTATCACACCCGATCATCACGTGGTGTCTCGGCACGACGAACTTTCGCAACGATGCATACTTAGGGAGAACACTTATACCTTGAAATTTAGTAAGGGATCATCTTATAATGCTACCGTCGTTCTAAGCAAAATAAGAAGCATAATAAGATAAACATCACATGCAATCAAAATATGTGACATGATATGGCCATCATCATCTTGTGCTTTTGATCTCCATCTCCAAAGCACCGTCATGATCACCTTCGTCACCGGCTCGACACCTTGATCTTCATCGTAGCATCGTTGTCGTCTCGCCAACTATTGCTTCTACGACTATCGCTACCGCTTAGTGATAAAGTAAAGCAATTACATGGCGATTGCATTTCATACAATAAAGCGACAACCATATGGCTCCTGCCAGTTGCCGATAACTTTACAAAACATGATCATCTCATACAAAACCGTATAACTCATCATGTCTTGACCATATCACATCACAACATGCCCTGCAAAAACAAGTTAGACGTCCTCTAATTTGTTGTTGCAAGTTTTACGTGGCTGCTACGGGCTTAGCAAGAACCGTTCTTACCTACGCATACAAAACCACAACGATGTTTCGTCAAGTATGTGCTGTTTTAACCTTCACAAGGACCGGGCGTAGCCACACTTGATTCAGCTAAAGTGAGAGAGACAGACACCCGCCAGTCACCTTTAAGCAACGAGTGCTCGTAACGGTGAAACCAGTCTCGCGTAAGCGTACGCGTAATGTCGGTCCGGGCCGCTTCATCTCACAATACCGCCGAAGCGAAGTATGACATGCTGGTAAGCAGTATGACTAGTATCGCCCACAACTCATTGTGTTCTACTCGTGCATATCATCTACGCATAGACCTGGCTCATGATGCCACTGTTGGGGAACGTAGTATTTTAAAATTTTCCTACGATCACGCAAGATCTACCTACTAGATGCATAGCAACGAGAGGGGAGAGTGTGTCTACGTACCCTCGTAGACCGGGAGCGGAAGCGTCAAGTGACGCGGTTGATGTTGTCGAACTTCTTCGCGATCCAACCGATCAAGCACCGAACGTACGGCACCTCCGCGTTCAGCACACGTTCAGCTTGATGACGTCCCACGAGCTCTTGATCCAGTTGAGCTTCACGGGAGAGTTTCGTCAGCACGACGGCGTGGTGACGGATATGATGTGTTCACCGGCGCAGGGCTTCGCCTAAGCTCCGCGACGGTACGACCGAGGTGTGATTCTGTGGAGGGGGCACCGCACACGGCTAAAACAATTCAACTTGTGTGTCTTTGGGTGCCCCCCTGCCCCCGTATATAAAGGAGCAGGGGAGGGAGGCCGGCCGGCCCTTCCTGGTGCGGCTAGGGAAGGAGTCCTACTAGGAATAGGATTGCAATCCTATTCCTAGTAGGATTCACCGAAAGGAAGAAGGGGGAAAGGAATAGGAGAGGTGGCGCCCCCCCCCAATCCTAGTCCAACTATGGACCATCCCCTCTCGTAGGGGGTTCCGGTAACCCCCTCCGGCATTCCCGATAAATCCAAAACTTTTCCGGTATACTTCCGGTGTCCGAATATAGCCGTCCAATATATCAATCTTTATGTCTCGGACATTCCGAGACTCCTCGTCATGTCCGTGATCTCATCCGGGACTCCGAACTACCTTCGGTACATCAATACTCAAAAACTCATAATACCGATCGTCATCAAACGTTAAGCGTGCGGACCCTACGGGTTCGAGAACTATGTAGACATGACCGAGACTCATCTCCGGTCAATAACCAATAGCGGAACCTGGATGTTCATATTGGCTCCTACATATTCTACGAAGATCTTTTATCGGTCAGAACCGCATAACAACATACGTTGTTCCTTTTGTCAAACGGTATGTTACTTGCCCGAGATTCGATCGTCGGTATCTCTATACCTAGTTCAATCTCGTTACCGGCAAGTCTCTTTACTCGTTCCGCAACACATCATCTTGTGACTAACTCATTAGTCTTTTGCTTGCAAGGCTTATTGTGATGTGTGTTACCGAGAGGGCCCAGAGATACCTCTCCGACACTCGGAGTGACAAATCCTAATCTTGATCTATGCCAACACCACGAATACTTTCGGAGACACCTGTAGAGTATCTTTATGATCACCCAGTTACGTTGTGACGTTTGATAGCACACAAGGTGTTCCTACGGTATTCGGGAGTTGCATAATCTCATAGTCATAGGAACATGTATAAGTCATGAAGAAAGCAATAGCAGTTAAACTAAACGATCATAATGCTATGCTAACGGATGGGTCTTGTCCATCACATCATTCTCCTAATGATGTGATCCCGTTGATCAAATGACAACTCATGTCTATGGTTAGGAAACATAACCATCTTTGATCAATGAGCTAGTCTAGTAGAGGCATACTAGGGACACTCTGTTTTGTCTATGTATTCACACATGTACTAAGTTTCCGGTTAATACAATTCTAGCATGAATAATAAACATTTATCATGATATAAGGAAATATAAATAACAACTTTATTATTGCCTCTAGGGCATATTTCCTTCACGTAGACGTGGATTGGGTGAGTGTATCCATGACAGATGTGAGTTTGTTAATTAATGGTTCAACTTAAGGTGGCAACTTTAACACACATCTGGGTGGATTGAGGCACCTGGGTATCCCAGTGATTGCCTGTTTTTCTTTTGGACCGCCACCCAGGCTCAAAGGGGTCATGAGATTATTCATACTAGAAACTTCCATGTGCATCCACAAGCCAATATGGGCTCTGGCATAGTTGAGTAAGTTGTGGGAAACCTTTCCATGATGGGCTAGCAGATGTAGAGGGATTGTAGGTGTACCAGCCTATCTATCTGGTTAAGGGGGCCTCTTCGGAAAGACTGTGTCTCGGTCATCCGTTTCTCAAACACCATGCAGTGCGAGAAACCAAACGGAGGCGATCGAGTCTTGTGGAGTAAAGTGCACAAACCTCTGTAGAGTGTACAAACTGATCATGAGCCGTGTCCCCGGTTATGGACTTCTTGAGTATCTAGTACTTGGATATCATGTGAATATCATCATGTTACTCTAATTAATATTGTTGGGTTTAAGGATGATTTTTAATTGGGGTAGAGAGGATGTCTATCTTCTCAACGATGTTTCAACTACCATGATAGTTAATTAAAATATATTCCTTTGAAGTAGGGAAAAATTGGCTTTACGCAAAAACTGTAACCATAGAGCTTTCCACCAGCCATATTGCATATAGTATAGCTTTACTTTCATTGCTCTCTTGTGTTACTTTGCCAGCATATTCCATTTGCTGACCCGTTTTCGGGCTGCAACGTTCATGTTGCAGACTTTTCAGACGACGAGTAAGGTGCCTTATAGGTCGTGGTTCTATAATCAGTGATGTCGTTGGAGTTGATGCACTCACTTATCTTCCAAGCCTTCCGATGTTATCGTGTTAGATGGCCTTAAGCCATTTTTATTGTAATAAGTTCATCGTTGGAACTATCGATGTAATAAGTGTGTGATTGCTACTCTGTTATAAATCCTTCAAGTACTGTGCGTGTCAGCATTACTTATCCAGGGATGACACTGATGCACAGAGATCAGACTGTTTGAGGTCTGGTCGCTACAATATATGGAGAAAGAGAGAGGGAATTTCGTGGCCCTTGGAGGAGGGGTCCGAAACCAACCCTAACTCTGTTTTCCCCACACATACGGACTCTAAAAACAGCCTATACTTTACTATTTCGAAATTACAATGGGCCTGGCCCAATAATAAGGTGACGCAGCACCTACAATAGCCTCTGGACGAAATTTAGGAAGTGGCATCTTGTATATTTCGTCCAAGGCTTCACGCACTCATTATGGTGGCTTCAAAGTCCTGAAATCATCACTTGTAACTCAGTTCTTGTTCCCCTTGCTCATGCCATCATCTCCATGCTTGATCTTGCTCCAATGTTCATCCTTCTTGTCCAAGTTAGGCCCTTCATTTGTAAGCAAGACAAATGTATCCAATTTAGGCAGCATCATATTCTCATGAACATTAGAATCATTACCAAGAAACGAAAGTACCTGGTAATTTAATTGGCGTGCGCGAGCTCTAGTAATTGGTCATGTATATGTGTCAGTTGGGGCTGTGGGTGTAACCTTGTTAGTGATGTCCTCATCATCCTCTGTTCTTTTAAATGGTCTTCCAGGAAAGTAGTTTCTTTGTAAAAATTGAGTTAGACAAGGGGGCCACTTTCACCATTGTTGTTTGTTCTGGCTGCTGATGTCTTACAAACAATGCTAAGTAAAGCCATGGAAACCTCATCAGCAAGCCCATTGATGCACAGGCAAACTCCGACTTTCCTTTTCTGTCATGATAATTCATGTTTGTGAGCAAACAAATTGAGCAACTAAAGAATCTACTTATGCACTTCACTGTGTACATTGGGTTGAGAATTAACTACGAGAAATCTGATATGGTCCCTATGAACACTCCTGATGAACACATGTAAATTCCAGCTTCAAGACTAGGTTGCAAGATTGGATCTCTTCCCTTTACCTACCTTGGTCTCCCCTTGAGCTTGAGCAAGCCAAAATTGGAAGATTTTTTTCCTGTTCTTAAAAGGATTGATAGGAGACTTGCTCGTTGTTCCACATTCCTCTTTTATGGAGATAAGTTGACTCTCATCAAACCTGTCTTCACCAACTTGCCAATTTTTTAGCACTCTTACTCTTCCTATTGTTATCATTGAGCAAATCAATAAATACCTCTTAAAATGATTGATAGGAGACTTGCTCGTTGTTCCACATCCCTCTCATATGGAGATAAGTTGACTCTCATCAAACCTGTCTTCACCAACTTGCCAATTTTTTAGCACTCTTTACTCTTCCAATTGGAATCATTGAGCAAATCAATAAATGCCTAAGGCATTGCTTTTGGAGAAAATATGGCATGGAAGACAAAGGTACTGCACTCATTGCTTGGGACAAAGTTTGTATGACCAAAAATCAAGGTGGTCTTGGAGTTCTGGATTTGGCAGTTCACAACGAATGCTTGCTTACGGAGAACCTTCATAAATTCTTTAATGGAGAACAACTGCCACGGGTCTCTCTAATAAAACTATCATATTATACTGATGGCTTTGTTGATGATAAACAATGTGGGTTCTTTCAAAGCAGTGGCCAAGAGTACTATTAGAAATGGAGACGGTCATGTTTTGGTAGGATGATTGGGGACATGTGATCCTCCAAACACAGGCACCACAACTATACTCTTATGCAGTATGCAAAACATGACTGTCAAGCAATTCCTCCAAACACCTGATCAGCTTTCTCTATTTCAAACTACTATTTTGGTGGAAGCTTTTCACCAGCTACAAATCATTCAAAATATCAGTCAATCCATTCAACTTTTAGATGCCATGACATTTGGAAATACCCACGGGGCCAATCTTTTAATTCCATGAAGATATATACGAGAATCACCATAGTACAAGACTCTTGATACAGGGTGGAACCCTAATCAGCAGATCTTTCACGAAATGGAGGGGATCCCACGATGAACACGAAGAACACAAAGGGAAACGGGGGAAAACACGAGAGGAAACACACAAGAACAAGTCCAATCACACATCCACTAGACAATCAAACACACAAGATCACACGGTACATGAACAACAAAGGGAAAGATACAAGGTAAAGTTCATCTCCAAGAGGAGGTCTTGAATCCGTGAATCTTCCCGCTAGGGGTCTTGAATCCAAGGTGGATCTTCTCCGTAGAGGGGCCGCGGTCTCTCTCGTGGAGTAGATCCGGGATGGATGAGCAAAGCTCTATCTCTCATATGAGCTAAACCATTGCTAACCCTAAAATGGTGGAGGTGGAGGAGTATATATAGTCTAGTACACGAAGGGGTAAGTGGGAGAGGATACATGGGCCGCTGGCCCGACTCTGCGCGCAGGCAGGCGCCGGATGTCCGGGCTGGGGGCCGGATGTCCGGCCGTTCATGGGAGGCCGGATGTCCGGGCACGGGCCGGATGTCCGGCCTGGCGATGGCCGTTCTTCGGGTGCTTCTGTTGCCCTTGCCGGATTTCCGGGGTGATGCCGGATGTCCGGCCTCTGCTGAAGCGCCGGATGTCCGGGCTGGTCGCCGGATGTCCGGGCTGGCGCCGGATGTCCGGGCTGGCGTCGGATGTCCGGCGGCTGTAACTTCAGCCGCTCCGTCTTCTTCCGTCTTCTCTTCCAAGCTTCCCTCGCGGATGGTGTAGGTGTTCCTCGGCGCTTGCACTCCTCGTCGTCGTCCGTGAAGCTCCGACAATACCTATGCATGCACACGAGTGGAGTGTCAAGTAGTATACCATCCTCGAAGGGGTCAAGTGAACACGCGTAAAGGAGATGATTCACCTTTTTGTATGAGAAATAGAGGTCGCACGTGTCACTTGCCAAGCGGACTCTTGACATGGTGATGTCCATAGGATACACCGTATCATCCCCTCCCCCTTGGGAAAGATCCGACCTCGGATCGAAAACCAAATCACCATGGGAAAGAGATGGCGTTGTCATGTAGATGTGGACCATCACGAAGTGCTCATCATCTTGAAGCTCTACATGGGCACTCTCCAATGTCGCACCGTGTAGTGATTCCTTCAAAAGGAGCAAGGACAACAAACACTTGGAAAAACAAATGTGGTTAGCGTTAGTGCAAAACCAAGCATTCAAGAGGTGATTCACCCAACAAGTGTTGTCATCAAGCATATCATAAGGTGTGACAAAGAAGTGTGGCATGGCAAATAAGCATATAAGTTGAGCACAATCAAGAACATCATTGAAACAAGCATGTAAATGTGAGGTAGAGATGCACATATGTGTGACAAGAGAATAAGCATCTACCTCATGGTCATAGCAAGCATGCATAAAGCGCTCAATGAAAGGTCTATGGTAGGCATAAGAATCATTCACAACACCATGTAAAATGAAGCGTCTAAACACATGGGTCACGTGCAAGACAATCCAAGCATAATGTGCATAAGGTGTAGTGAAGATAGTATGACACTCAACACTATTGAAAGAGCAATTGTTCAACATGTGTGAGGCCATCAAGTCAATCATGTGAAAAGCAATGGGACATGGCATATGTGAAGAGATGACATTGTTGCAACCAAGCATATGATAGGGACAAGTAATCCACAAGTCGGATGCAACACACACGGCATGTATATCATGATGCATGGAGACGTGTAAATGGCAAGTCGAATCAAGATCTCTAACATCCATGCTCATGGTTTTGAGTGTCTCGAAAGAGAAGGATATCACCTTTAAAGTGTGTCCTTGTGCCTCCTTCACAATGCCGAAGCACAAGCAAGTGCGGTATAGAAGCGTCGTGGTAGAAAGGGGTTCGCTCTCAAGAGCTCGAATGGTCAACTCACGTGAAGTGGAAGTCGACACATATTCCAAGTATCCTACACAAAAGAGACACAAACCAAAGAAATTGTGTGCGTGGTAAATGTACACATCATCCATCATGATGTGTATGTGCACGTTAGAGTGAGCACAAGATAAGCATCTCTCAAAGAAATTTGATGCATGGTATAAGAACATGTCATCCATCATGAAGGAATAGTTATTGTGTATAGCATGATGTGGATGCAAATTGAGCATACAAGTATGGGGAGCATGCAATGGATAGGATGGACCAAAATCTCCTAAAATGTATGAGGAAACTATGGGGGTCTCCTCATGAGCAATGTCGAAAACATCATTTGGAGAAAAAGGACAACATCCAAAATAATGCATATCCGAAGCTAGGTAATCATGGCATGGCATATGATGGACATGATGCAAAGGAAGCATATCAATATCATCACAAGAAAAACAAATGCCAATAACCATGGGCTTGTCACCTATGCCATAAGTGCAAATTGGATTTATCTTAATGGCATATGCATAGTTACTACGATGGGATTGCAAATATGACATATTGTTGATCTCATGCATAGCATATGACAAGTCAAGCGGATTGTCAAACATGATGTGACCTAAAGAATGATCACAAGAGATCCTATGCAACATGGCATCACAACTAATAGACTCCACATGACAATCATCAAACTCATCATAAATGGGTAAATAATCGCATGTTGAAATCATACTAGCACGAAGCATGGCAATAGGTGGATCAACATCATGCAAGCAATCAATGTCAACATAGTCCACTAGTGGGACGAGATCATCACCTTCACCTTTGTCACCTTTCGCATTCCACTCATGTGGTGTAGGTGAGGTGGGAAAGACCAAATGGTGGTCATCATCTTCATCTTGATGGAACCATGTGGGGGGTGCATCATATTCCACCATGGCCATCGTCTTGTCCAAAGGAAGGACGAAGTCGTCGAGGATCGGCGCGTCATCGTATATGGGACCTAGCACCAAAGGAGAAGACACAATAGGGGTAGAGGTCAAGTCGTGAGTGTTGAAAGTGGCCTCACATGACCTATCAACTATCTCACTCTCTCTATGTGGTGGTTCACTCACTCCCTCAAGGTAGGTGCACTCAAACTCGCATATGGTGGAGTCACTCATCTCACTCAAGTGGTGGGGATGGTAGCTCTCCTCACATGGGAATTGTGGCAACTCATCATATATGGGGCTAGTGGTGAAGTCACTCTCACTCTCAATATGGTGGCACAAGTCACTCAAGTCATCATACGTCGCCGTGGTCGAAGGGAAAATCCCATGCTCAACCATCTCCTCATTGTCGTCGTGTATGAAGGCCGAAGATGGCACATCATCACTCTCGCCTCCAAAGATGGAAGCATCATCCTTGCTCGTCACCATGTCGTTCGCCTCCAAAGCTTGGTCCTCGAATGGCTCCGTAGTCGTAGTCGTCGCCGCACCGTCTTGAAAAAGAGTCGAAGTAGACTCGGCATCATCAATGCCACAAAGAGGGATGGCGATGAAGTCGAACTTGGGAACGTCGTCTTGGAGCTCGTCGGGCTTGGACATCATGGTGGTACTAGCCTCATGCTCGCCATCTTGGAGCTTGGTCTTCGAGAAGTGTGCTTGCGGTGGAGAAGCCTTGGCCTTCATAAGTTCTTGTTCCGCCTTGAGAGCACCAATGTAGTTGTCATCGAGGGACTTGTAGTTCTCGAAGAAGATAGTCTTGTAGACGTCATTGTGCAATCCCATCATGAAGTGGAGCTTCATTGAAATGGGGTCGTCCACGCCGGCTCGTTGCAAGGCCATCTTCATCTCCTTGAAGTACTTGTCCATGGACTTGGATCCTTGAATGGTGTTCTCCAGTTGGCGTAGAAGTTGTTCCTTGTAGGTGGGAGGCACGAACTCTCGCCGCAAAGCTCTCTTCGTCTTGGGCCAATTCACGTTGAAGCTCGTCGAAGGTGTGTGAAGCCACCATGTTGACGCGTTGTCGTGGAAGTTTCTTGTGGCGCACTTCACTTGATCTTCGTAGGGAACTTGGTGTAGCTTGAGGTAGTCGTCCATCTTGCGCTCCCACTCGAGATACTCCTCGGGGTCTTGAGTCCCATAGAAAGTAATCTCGTGGTCGTTGTCGAGGTCGTAGTAGCTCGTGGTAGTCGCGGACTTAAGCTTGGTAAGCTTCTCTTGATCATAAGCTTGAGGTTCTTGTGGGCGAAGATGCCGCATATCCAAAGGCGAAGATGCCTTGAAGTTGCTTGGCGAAGATGCCAAGGTGTACGGTGAAGTCGTTGAGCGGTTGTTGGTGTTGAGCTCTTGACCTTCACGTTCTTGTCGTTGATGGTGTCGATGCCGATGTGATCTCGCCGAAGATGGCAGCTCGGAAGGATGTGCACTAGAGCGTCTTCTCGAAGATGAGGGAGACCTCTTGCGGTTCTTGATGAGGGCTTTGAGCTCCTCCATTTGAGCATTCATGTTGGCGCACAAGTTGTTCGTCATGGCATCGAACTTGTCGTTGTTGGTGTAGACCGGAGATGAAATGCTTTTCCTATCCATCACAAGACTCGAGCAAAGGTGAGTAGGAGATGAGATAAACAATACCAAGTTACCTTTTCCCAACGTTGAGGATGTATCCCGTTTCACTCAATGTGAAATGAAAGAATAGTGGAATTGGTACCGGACTTGTTCACTCACACCTAGCAAGTAAAGCTTATCGAGTGGCTCGGTGAGGATAGTGGCACAAAAATTTGATGCAAAATGTTAGAAAGAGTCAATAATGTTGAAAGAGATTCACAAATTCGCAAGTGAAACAAGTAGACCAATAGCAATATGTGGCACACGGAAACACACACACGGATAGATAGATGGGGTCGTGCAACCAAGGAATGAGCACAAAATGTGGAGTCCACGGAAAACGCTCGTGTTGCACAACTCAAGAGAGACGCTAGCACGATTGCTCTATAGGCGGATACGACACTTGTGCACAACCTATAAGATGCAAATGTATGCAACGACTTCTATCCCAAGTATGTTATATGTATAGTATTCCGGTGGTATGATCCAAAATGATCAAGTATGATATCATATGATGCTATGCTATGTCTCTTGCTTACAAGCTTCTTTGTCTTTCTCTTTTTGCTTAAAAGCTTTATTCTCTTTTTTTTTCTTTTTTTTTATATGGCCACGATGCACAAACCAAGATAGCAATTGTGTATATGCGGGAACAATCTTGTGACACAAGGGATGATATGATGATACCAAGATGATATGGTATGTATGCAATGGAAGGCGGATCGATGATCACTAATGTGCACAAGTAACGTTGCCGGCAATACTCAAAGGCTAGTCTCGATAGGCAAGTGACGCAAAATGGGCTAGGGGTTAACAATGCAATTGCAAGGGGAATATACAAGGATGTCGTTGAAGTTACCGTCCGTGTCGATGATGAGAGGTGGTGCTCTTGATGTAGAACCGTTCCTAATTAGCCGAAACACCTTAGGAAACGGAAAAACCACAACTCAAAATCTCAAGGACAAATATCAAATGGTGGTAGCGGCAATGCCGTGGTGGTTGCGGAAGTGGAATGATGGGCTATACACGATGTCGGAGTTGAAGTCACGGTCCCTAAGTAGCCGAAACACCTTAGGAGACACAAGCCACAACTCAAACAAGCTCACACAAAAATTTGGTTAAGTTGGGTTGGCTATGTATGGTGGACTAGGCTATGCGGAAGTGGTGGTGGTGGTTTATGAAGAAGTAATGGTCCCTAAGTAGCTTAAACACCTTAGGAGACTCAAATCACTACTCAAGCAACCACAAATGCTATGGGAACAAAATTTGTTAGGTTGCGGAAGTCGGTGGTGGTTATGTGGATGATATGGTGGAAGCCCTAGGCAAAGATGCCAAAATCCACAAAATATGATGGAGTCAAATGATTATGGTGGTATTTTTGTGTTATGGGGGATGTCAAGAGCTTTAAAACGAGCTCAAGAACGTCGAAATCGGAGTTCGGATGAATTAGTTATGGACAAAACGGTGAAATGAAAAAGTCTGAAATTCCCAGGGGTCGGACATCCGGGGCCGGGGCCGGATTTCCGGGGCCTGATGTCCAGAACCGCGCGGGATTTTGCCCTCCAGGAGCCGGATGTCCGGCCGGGGACCCGGATGTCCGGCCCGATGGCCCGGATGTCCGGCCTATGGCCCGGATGTCCGGCCCGACGATTCCAGATCTGAATCGGGACTTCCAAACTCGTTTGTGGGCGGAATTTGATGATTTTGGGGGCAAAATTTGATGGATTTTGTGGAGGAAAGATGGGGAAACTTGGGGAGATGCTAGATCCACTTGAAACCAAGCAAATCCATGGATCAAAATCAACAAAACTTCATCAAACCAACAGATCACAAAAAATTTTGGGGCTATTTTTGGTGGGGAATTTTCGAATTTGGGGAAGAACATAACAAAACAAGGCTAGAAAACGGTGGGGAGGCTCCAAATTCGTGAGAAACCGTGGCTCATGATACCATATGATACAGGGTGGAACCCTAATCAGCAGATCTTTCACGAAATGGAGGGGATCCCACGATGAACACGAAGAACACAAAGGGAAACGGGGGAAAACACGAGAGGAAACACACAAGAACAAGTCCAATCACACATCCACTAGACAATCAAACACACAAGATCACACGGTACATGAACAACAAAGGGAAAGATACAAGGTAAAGTTCATCTCCGAGAGGAGGTCTTGAATCCGTGAATCTTCCCGCTAGGGGTCTTGAATCCAAGGTGGATCTTCTCCGTAGAGGGGCCGCGGTCTCTCTCGTGGAGTAGATCCGGGATGGATGAGCAAAGCTCTATCTCTCATATGAGCTAAACCATTGCTAACCCTAAAATGGTGGAGGTGGAGGAGTATATATAGTCTAGTACACGAAGGGGTAAGTGGGAGAGGATACATGGGCCTCTGGCCCGACTCTGCGCGCAGGCAGGCGCCGGATGTCCGGGCTGGGGGCCGGATGTCCGGCCGTTCATGGGAGGCCGGATGTCCGGGCACGGGCCGGATGTCCGGCCTGGCGATGGCCGTTCTTCGGGTGCTTCTGTTGCCCTTGCCGGATTTCCGGGGTGATGCCGGATGTCCGGCCTCTGCTGAAGCGCCGGATGTCCGGGCTGGTCGCCGGATGTCCGGGCTGGCGCCGGATGTCCGGGCTGGCGCCGGATGTCCGACGGCTGTAACTTCAGCCGCTCCGTCTTCTTCCGTCTTCTCTTCCAAGCTTCCCTCGCGGATGGTGTAGGTGTTCCTCGGCGCTTGCACTCCTCGTCGTCGTCCGTGAAGCTCCGACAATACCTATGCATGCACACGAGTGGAGTGTCAAGTAGTATACCATCCTCGAAGGGGTCAAGTGAACACGCGTAAAGGAGATGATTCACCTTTTTGTATGAGAAATAGAGGTCGCACGTGTCACTTGCCAAGCGGACTCTTGACATGGTGATGTCCATAGGATACACCGTATCAACTCTGCTCAAATCTTCCAAAAGCTTTGGAAGAACTCTGTCATGCTAAGATACAAGATATTCTTCTGGCTTCTGTTACATATAGGAACAACCCAAGGAATCTGCTACAAAGGAAATCATTTTTTCTTCCTTCTTATAATTGTGAATTATGTGGCAATGGGACTAAGGAAACTTATATTCATCTATTCTGGGATTGTCCTTTTGCTCTAAATTGTTGGGATAGCATTGCTCCTATCAGAAATAGAGGGATATATGCATATGATGAAATCAGCTCACTACTTCAAGTTCTCCCGGGTCCTATTGCTATTTATTTATTTTGAAACGGAGGCAAAAGTTTTGCCTCATATATTAAATAAGGAGGAGAAAGAGTTTGTACAACAAACACCCAAGTTACGGCATGACAATTATTCTCGCAATAAAAAAGACCCTAACTTCTTTGCCCCAGCTTTGATCCAAAGGTTTGCCTCATCGACAATGATGTTGAGCAAGATTTGCGGAGGTGCGCTCTTTTGCCTGGACACTCTTGCGTTACGCTCATTCCAGATGACCCATGACACTAGCATGGTAATCGATGCCTTTGCTTTTCTGTCGAAGGAGCCCGCAGTGCACATGCTCGCCCACCAAGCCTGAACGGAGTCGAACAAGTGACATGATGACGTGTCCATGTCATGGATGCGCAATTTCTAAATAGCCAGGTTCCAGAGCCTAAGAGTGAAGCGGTATCTGAAGAAAAGATGGGGGCCACATTCCTGCACCCGACGGCACAAGGGGCAAGGGCCACAGTTAGGCCATCCTCGCTTCTCCAATCTGTCAGCGGTCCAGATCCTATCCTGGAGCGCGAGCCAAGCAAAGAACTTGACTTTCGGTGGGGCCCAAGCCTTCCAAACCATTTGGTCCATGGGGGAAAGGACCAAGCCCAAAAATGGTGCCCTGTAAGCAGAGGTCGCGGAGTAGTGCCCAGATTTCATGTGCTTCCATAGGATGTCATCCTCAGTGAGCTCATCCAGGTGTACCTCATGCAGTAGCATCCAAAGGGTGAGGAATTGCGCAACATGCTCGACGGACACCGGTGCGAGCGGTCTGATTTTGAGGATCCACGCATTGTCCTTAAGGGCCTCCCGTACCTTCCAGCGCTTCCGGGAGGAAGTCTCGTAAATGAGCGGAGCAATGTCTCTAGGCTTGCGTCCAAGGAGCCAAGGGCAGTCCCAAAATGGAGTCCTTGCACCGTTCCCGACCGTGATGGTGGTACAGGCATAGAAAAAGTTGAGGTCCTCCTCATCACACGGGTTCCCACTCCCGACCCACAACTTTGTGGGCTCCTTCCACTCGTACCAGGGCCACCGCAAACGCAAAGCCCGCGCGAACTTGTTGGTGTTGAGGACCCCAAGTCCACCATAGGCAAGCGGCCGACTGACAACATCCCAATTGACCTTGCACTTTGCCTCGGTTGTCGTATCCGACCCAGACCATAGGCAGGCCCGCTCAAGCTTGTCGATTTTTGCAGAATGGTGGGTTGAATAACAAGTGGCGTGATGAAGTAGATCACTTGGGAAGCGAGAACCGACTTAACGAGGGCCGCACGACCAATGGTAGTGATGTTTTGGCCGTCATATGTAGTCAGTCTACTTGCCACTTTATCGACAAGAAATTGTAGGTCGGTGAGCTTCAGCTTGCACACAGAGAGCGGGACTCCCAGGTAGCGGAGCGAAAAGGAAGCTCTGATAGCCGGTAGCCCTTGCGTGATGTGGCCCAAGTCGAGGTTGCCGCACCGAATGGGGACCATCGAGCTCTTATGGAAGTTAGTGTATAGGCCGGTGACTTCACCAAAACCTCGCAGAATGGCCGCGAGGTTGTCCACATCTCTTTTGATCGGGGCTACAAACACAGCCGCATCATCCGCATAGAGAGGGGTTCGCACCATGACCCCTCTCCCTCGAACCTTCTGGAGAAGGCCCTTCCTTGTCGCCACATCAAAGATTTGCTTCAACGAGTCAATTGCTATGACAAAAAGGAGGGGAGAGATGGGGTCCCCTTGCCGTACTCCCTGGCCATGCTTGATGGGGGTACCGGCCACCCCATTCAAGAGGATCCTCGAAGATGATGAGCAAAGCAGAGTAGCGATCCACTCTCGAAATTTGCTTGGGAAACCTCGCCTCCGGAGGAGGTCAAGCAAATACTCCCATTTGACAGAGACAAAAGCCTTGCGGATGTCCAGCTTGAATAGGAGAGAGGGAGTATTGCTCTTGTGCAAGCGACGCACAAGGTTTCTAACATACATGAAGTTGCCATGGATACTCCGTCTTTTGATGAAAGAACTTTGAGCATTGGAGACGAGGGCGGACATGTGCGGGCCAAGCCGGATAGAGAGCACCTTCGCGATGATCTTGGCAATTGCATGGATGAGGCTAATAGGCCTAAAGTCGACGATGCTCTCCGCCCCAACCTTCTTAGGAAGCAACACAATATTCGCAGAGTTGAGCCAGTGTAGGTTTGTTGTGTGGAGGGAGTCAAAGCGTTGAATCACCCTCATGAGATCATGCTTGATGATGCCCCAACACTTTTTGAAGAAGAGGCCCGTGAAGCCATCCGACCCAGGCGCTGAATCACCCTCATGAGAAGGGTCCTATTGCTATGGAGATTATAATCATGGGATGCTGGCAACTTTGGATGCAGAGAAATAACAAGCTCTTCATAGCTCAAATGCAATCAATCAACATTTGGAAAGGATCTCTAAAATCAGATTTGCTTCTGCTCAAGCACAGGATTAAAAGAAAATATTCAGACTTGTTAACAAGCTGGATTGGAGAAACTCTCAACTTATTTATGATGATAGGATTCCCTAGAGCTGGAATTGGTTGATTCTGTCACATACTTGGACTTTTGTATTATTATTATTAATATATAAATATGTAACATACTTGGACTTCTGTATTTTATTAATATATGAATACTGTAGAACAATTGTTCTATGGTTTTTGGTTCAAAAAAAATAAGATAAGGAACCGCACAGCAAGGGATGCATGATACTTCAATGTTTTCACAGCAAGCATCTTAAAAATTAAATCGCTCGCAAATTTATTGATTCTTTCATTTGACCTACACTATATAAAGGCTAAATATTTTGGACAACCTATT